>CM024239.1:17588833-18076410 GCA_013421045.1 Propylea japonica | reverse complement strand
TTTATTTAGTTGATCACATTCTTCGTTGTAAAGGAAACAAAGTCCTTGTTCATTGGCTTGGATTCGATAACACACATAATTCATGGATTGATACTTCGAATAAACTTTGAAATGTATAAGAATAATTTAAATAAAAGAGTGATGAAATGAGTTTTTACTTATTACCCAAACGATCATTAATACAAACTCCTTATCAATTAAATATCTCGCATTAGATAATTTATTCAATTCAATATCTGAATTATTAGATTGCCGAAAATATCCATATTTCAATCAATAGGCTTTTGCTATATCAGTTCCATTGCTCGAATATGATGAATGACACAATAATAATAGGAATAATATAATACAGATCATCGTGGACTCCTCTCTGGACGATGATTACAAACTAACATCTATATTCCGGTCCCTGCTCCCCGCCACGGGACCCTGCGACCCGCCCCCGGTCCCTGCTCCCCGACACGGGACCCTGCGACCCGCCCATGAGCCCACTTCACAGAACTCCCGCCCATGACCCCACCGCCATCACCCCACCAAACCCCCCACAACTCCACGACAACGATCTAGCACCGCCAAGCAGTGTGACGTCACATCCGGTCCAAATCTCTCTTTGTTTATCTACTTATACCATTTCTATCATTATTATCATACATACGCTCAGTTGCAGGAACGTCCATTAAAATTTAAAGGTCCATTAAACCCTTAATCCTCCATTAGTTCCTTGTAATAATGGAGGATTAAGAGTTTAATGGACCTTTAAATTTTAATGGACGTTCCTGCAACTGAGCAATATACACATGACATGATGCGAATTAAAGTCTCCGCAGTAAATGGATGGGTGGAAAACATTGATGTTTAAATTTCTGGGCCAAATATCATTTGGAGGTTTATAGATATTAATGACAGAAATGTCACAAAATTTGATAGCAATGAAAAAAACACCTTCAATATTACCCTTCTGGATGAGCTGAACATTACATACTAATGATTTTTTTACATAAAATGCAAGTCCATAAATTTTACTTAGTGAAAAATCAATCAAAACATAACATTTCAGAAATCCCCTCGCACGAAGATTTTCTTCAGTTTCCGTATGTGTTTCCTGGAGAAGCACCACCTCGACACCATGCTCTTCGGCTAATTTTGAAACATAATAGCTTTTGTCCTTCGAAATTCCTTCAAAATTCAAACACAAAATACTCAATTGATTGCTCTTTGGCCAGGAGGGTGTTTTCAACCAAGTTTGGCCTTCCAAGCGATGATATTTCGGACTCTACTGAAGGGTAATCATCTTCCATAGATAGACTTAATATGTGTTATTTCAATTTTTGTAGTAAAATTCTAGTAGTGAAAAATTTGTTGTCTGTTGTTCGGGTTGGTTGATGTATTGTCTGTATTATGTTGAATGTTCCCATCAAATCAAGAAATTGACGTCTTTTATTGGATTCTTTTGCCATATCTATATTGAAATCACCAATTATTGTAACTGTTGCATTTTCATTATGTAGCTTGTGCATCACTGGTTCCATCGATTCAATCAGGATGTTAGAATTTCCGTCATTATACACTACAATACACACTTGTTTTCTCTTTTGCTTGGACACCTTGTCTAACATAAATTGCTAATCCTCCGTGTTCTTTTTCTTTCCTGCATTGCATTGCATAATATTGAAGTTCTGTTTTCCAGTGTTCTTTGATACCTAATATATTTACTTCTTCATTTTCACCTAGTTTTTTCTCTAGAGAATCTTTGGCATTGCCTATAGACCGTACATTCTGATGCAAAATACCAAAACGGACATCCTTTTTGTTTTTTAAGTCCCTGTGACCATGCTTCTCAGTATTGTTGTTCCTTTCAGCTGGTTTGTTTACCGTTTGTGTCACTTTTTTCCCACTTGTTCCATTTGAATTGGATATCGTTGATTTTTTATTTACATTCTCACCTGAAAATTTTTAGAAGCTAGAAATTCCCTGTGTTTCTCAAAATCAAATCGTTTTATACCCACACTTTGTGGCCAGAACTCTGGTTCATAGAATTATTTTTTCCTATGAATAGGTCCAACAACTAGAAACCGCTTCAATTATTTGTGATTTGATGAAATTGCCTTAACCATTATTTTTTTATTTCAAAACCTGATTTTCCCCCTGATATATGCCACGACATTTCTCTCGTTTGCTTCCCTTTTTACCTTATTAATATATATCCATACCTTTCTATCTTCTCCGGCAAAGGACCCCGCACATTTACTATGGGAATTGGCTCCCGGTGGATTTGGCTGAAAATTTGATATGATGTTCTACTAATCCTTCTGATCAAATGTCTAAACAGTCACGAAGCTGAAAAATGCATACTTCTAGGTGTTTTTAGCGATATTTTGTATCCATTATGGCTCACGTATTACCGTTCACACAGAAATGTTTGAAAATATTTCGTGATTATTGAAAGCAGATTCTGTCAATTCGAAATATTTTCAAACATTTCTGTGTGAACGGTAATACGTAAGCCATAATGGATACAAACTATCGCTAAAAACTCCTAGAAGTATGCATTTTTCAGCTTCGTGACTGAGGAGACATTTGATCAGAAGGATTAGTATAACATCATATGAAATTTTCAGCCAAATCCACCGGGAGCCAATTCCCATAATACGTTAGCCATAATGGATACAAAAAATCGCTAAAAACTCCTAGAACTATGAATTTTTCAGCTTCGTGACTATTTAGACATTTGATCAGAAGGATTAGTAGAACATCATATCAAATTTTCAGCCAAATCCACCGGGAGCCAATTCCCATAGTAAATGTGCGGGGTCCTTTCTCATTTTCCTGTGATGATTTTCCTTGGCCCAGTCGTTTTTTAAATTTGCTGTTTTTCTGTTTTTTTGCTGAACAAAGCCTTCGTCTTCATTTTCCAGATTCGCCGCTGCAGATTGTTGGTTGTATCTAGTAGGTGCATGTAGGTTTCTCGATTCACTTTCATAGGGAACATTTGTTTGTTTTTGTCTATATCTGTCATTTTCAAAGAGTCTGTAAAAATGTGGAAATGTAGTGTAAAATATCATTCAATTCATTTATTTTTATTGAAAGTAAAAAATGGAATGAAGGGTACAAAAATTACAATGTATAAGTTAAATCATCTTCTTCCTCTTCATCGTCATCTTCTGGCTGCTGGTAAATTTCAAACTGGTCTTCATTATCGTCTTCAACGACATTTGTCTCAAGTTCTTCCATAATTTCGGGGTTAAAGGTTTCATCTTCGTCAATGTCGCTCTGATATGGTAGAGCATTGAGACAAGTTTTTCCATTACTTTGTCCACAAGCTAGGGAGCATTGCAAGCCCGCTTTTCTGCATCCGCATCGCGAACCATAACCACTCTTGCAGTTGCAGAAAATCGGATTTAGCAATTTTTCTGGAGCAGGTGGTAAAATTGTCATGATAGGCTCCAGAAAATCATTTCGCATTGCCCAACCCCATACTTGGGGTTCCAAATCATGTGCTGACTAAGTTTCAACTTGATAATATACACATTTGAAATGTTAATGAGCAGCTGCACCAGTCGGTGAAATGTTTGAAAGCTGAACAGGTTTATTAAGTTTGTAGACTCGACGTAATGCATATAGCCAGGATGATCGAGACTTTTCACCGATTTCGGAGCATTATGGACTGCCAATAAGATTTGAGTTCCACTCTCTAATAACCTCTGGGCCGAACAATTTTCTTCCTCAAATGCTGCAGCTAGTTCACCCAAATTTGTCAGTTTCACAAAAACTTTTAAAAATGATTTTTTTCTCTTTTTAAAAATCGCAGAAGTTGTGTCACAGCCGCTTAATGAGTGCAGAAATAAAATATGTGTTTTGGAATGAGGATAACTATCAAAACTTTTAGTCGAGTATATCTCCGTTTTTACATTTCCTTTCCTAACTCTTTTGAAGAAAATTTCTTGTTCGTAAGACAGTGTACGACCAATTAGAATGACAAATAAATCAATATCTTGTCCTATTATATCTGCAGGTTTTTTAGACTTTGATTCTTCAATTGCAGTTTCAACAAAAAGAACATCCGCATCATCTCTGGCTTGTTTAGTAGTAATATTTGCAGCTTGTTATTTTTCAATTAACATAGTAATGAGCTTATCTTTGTTATTTCGATTTGATGAGAATTTGTCTTGAGTAACTGGTACAACCATTGTTTCATCGAAACAGACTTCATACGTTTTTGAAAGTGCAGCAGTTCTTCTCTACTGCTCTATAGCTTTTACGTTCATACTGTAGTCTGAATATCCGTCAAATACAACAATTATTTTGGAACTGTAATGCCTTTGTAATTAATTCATATATTTTATTTGTTTCTCATTTGTAAACGTCAGTTTCCAAAAACACAATATTAACCAAGGAAGTTTATTTTATCAAGTCACTAACTTGTAAGTTAGAGATAAGTTGTGTGCTCTCTAGCTGTAAACATCTGCAACTATATGCTCGCCTAATTAAGTGAATTTTCACGGAAAAAGTTGCCGTTTTGAAATTTCGATTACGCTAGGGCCTTCATAAACTATCCTACTAAGTGCATATACCTGAGAATACATCAATTTACCTGGTTCATAGAATTATTTTTTCCTATGAATAGGTCCAACAACTAGAAACCGCTTCAATTATTTGTGATTTGATGAAATTGCCTTAACCATTATTTTTTTATTTCAAAACCTGATTTTCCCCCTGATATTTGCCACGACATTTCTCTCGTTTGCTTCCCTTTTTACCTTATTAATATAATATCCATACCTTTCTATCTTCTCCGGCAAAGGACCCCGCACATTTACTATGGGAATTGGCTCCCGGTGGATTTGGCTGAAAATTTGATATGATGTTCTACTAATCCTTCTGATCAAATGTCTAAACAGTCACGAAGCTGAAAAATGCATACTTCTAGGTGTTTTTAGCGATATTTTGTATCCATTATGGCTCACGTATTACCGTTCACACAGAAATGTTTGAAAATATTTCGTGATTATTGAAAGCAGATTCTGTCAATTCGAAATATTTTCAAACATTTCTGTGTGAACGGTAATACGTAAGCCATAATGGATACAAACTATCGCTAAAAACTCCTAGAAGTATGCATTTTTCAGCTTCGTGACTGAGGAGACATTTGATCAGAAGGATTAGTATAACATCATATGAAATTTTCAGCCAAATCCACCGGGAGCCAATTCCCATAATACGTTAGCCATAATGGATACAAAAAATCGCTAAAAACTCCTAGAACTATGAAATTTTCAGCTTCGTGACTATTTAGACATTTGATCAGAAGGATTAGTAGAACATCATATCAAATTTTCAGCCAAATCCACCGGGAGCCAATTCCCATAGTAAATGTGCGGGGTCCTTTCTCATTTTCCTGTGATGATTTTCCTTGGCCCAGTCGTTTTTTAAATTTGCTGTTTCTGTTTTTTTTTGCTGAACAAAGCCTTCGTCTTCATTTTCCAGATTCGCCGCTGCAGATTGTTGGTTGTATCTAGTAGGTGCATGTAGGTTTCTCGATTCACTTTCATAGGGAACATTTGTTTGTTTTTGTCTATATCTGTCATTTTCAAAGAGTCTGTAAAAATGTGGAAATGTAGTGTAAAATATCATTCAATTCATTTATTTTTATTGAAAGTAAAAAATGGAATGAAGGGTACAAATATTACAATGTATAAGTTAAATCACCTTCTTCCTCTTCATCGTCATCTTCTGGCTGCTGGTAAATTTCAAACTGGTCTTCATTATCGTCTTCAACGACATTTGTCTCAAGTTCTTCCATAATTTCGGGGTTAAAGGTTTCATCTTCGTCAATGTCGCTCTGATATGGTAGAGCATTGAGACAAGTTTTTCCATTACTTTGTCCACAAGCTAGGGAGCATTGCAAGCCCGCTTTTCTGCATCCGCATCGCGAACCATAACCACTCTTGCAGTTGCAGAAAATCGGATTTAGCAATTTTTCTGGAGCAGGTGGTAAAATTGTCATGATAGGCTCCAGAAAATCATTTCGCATTGCCCAACCCCATACTTGGGGTTCCAAATCATGTGCTGACTAAGTTTCAACTTGATAATATACACATTTGAAATGTTAATGAGCAGCTGCACCTGTCGGTGAAATGTTTGAAAGCTGAACAGGTTTATTAAGTTTTGTAGACTCGACGTAATGCATATAGCCAGGATGATCGAGACTTTTCACCGATTTCGGAGCATTATGGACTGCCAATAAGATTTGAGTTCCACTCTCTAATAACCTCTGGGCCGAACAATTTTCTTCCTCAAATGCTGCAGCTAGTTCACCCAAATTTGTCAGTTTCACAAAAACTTTTAAAAATGATTTTTTTCCCTTTTTAAAAATCGCAGAAGTTGTGTCACAGCCGCTTAATGAGTGCAGAAATAAAATATGTGTTTTGGAATGAGGATAACTATCAAAACTTTTAGTCGAGTATATCTCCGTTTTATATTTCCTTTCCTAACTCTTTTGAAGAAAATTTCTTGTTCGTAAGACAGTGTACGACCAATTAGAATGACAAATAAATCAATATCTTGTCCTATTATATCTGCAGGTTTTTTAGACTTTGATTCTTCAATTGCAGTTTCAACAAAAAGAACATCCGCATCATCTCTGGCTTGTTTAGTAGTAATATTTGCAGCTTGTTATTTTTCAATTAACATAGTAATGAGCTTATCTTTGTTATTTCGATTTGATGAGAATTTGTCTTGAGTAACTGGTACAACCATTGTTTCATCGAAACAGACTTCATACGTTTTTGAAAGTGCAGCAGTTCTTCTCTACTGCTCTATAGCTTTTACGTTCATACTGTAGTCTGAATATCCGTCAAATACAACAATTATTTTGGAACTGTAATGCCTTTGTAATTAATTCATATATTTTATTTGTTTCTCATTTGTAAACGTCAGTTTCCAAAAACACAATATTAACCAAGGAAGTTTATTTTATCAAGTCACTAACTTGTAAGTTAGAGATAAGTTGTGTGCTCTCTAGCTGTAAACATCTGCAACTATATGCTCGCCTAATTAAGTGAATTTTCACGGAAAAAGTTGCCGTTTTGAAATTTCGATTACGCTAGGGCCTTCATAAACTATCCTACTAAGTGCATATACCTGAGAATACATCAATTTACCTGGTTCATAGAATTATTTTTTCCTATGAATAGGTCCAACAACTAGAAACCGCTTCAATTATTTGTGATTTGATGAAATTGCCTTAACCATTATTTTTTTATTTCAAAACCTGATTTTCCCCCTGATATATGCCACGACATTTCTCTCGTTTGCTTCCCTTTTTACCTTATTAATACTTATATATCCATACCTTTCTATCTTCTCCGGCAAAGGACCCCGCACATTTACTATGGGAATTGGCTCCCGGTGGATTTGGCTGAAAATTTGATATGATGTTCTACTAATCCTTCTGATCAAATGTCTAAACAGTCACGAAGCTGAAAAATGCATACTTCTAGGTGTTTTTAGCGATATTTTGTATCCATTATGGCTCACGTATTACCGTTCACACAGAAATGTTTGAAAATATTTCGTGATTATTGAAAGCAGATTCTGTCAATTCGAAATATTTTCAAACATTTCTGTGTGAACGGTAATACGTAAGCCATAATGGATACAAACTATCGCTAAAAACTCCTAGAAGTATGCATTTTTCAGCTTCGTGACTGAGGAGACATTTGATCAGAAGGATTAGTATAACATCATATGAAATTTTCAGCCAAATCCACCGGGAGCCAATTCCCATAATACGTTAGCCATAATGGATACAAAAAATCGCTAAAAACTCCTAGAACTATGAAATTTTCAGCTTCGTGACTATTTAGACATTTGATCAGAAGGATTAGTAGAACATCATATCAAATTTTCAGCCAAATCCACCGGGAGCCAATTCCCATAGTAAATGTGCGGGGTCCTTTCTCATTTTCCTGTGATGATTTTCCTTGGCCCAGTCGTTTTTTAAATTTGCTGTTTCTGTTTTTTTTTGCTGAACAAAGCCTTCGTCTTCATTTTCCAGATTCGCCGCTGCAGATTGTTGGTTGTATCTAGTAGGTGCATGTAGGTTTCTCGATTCACTTTCATAGGGAACATTTGTTTGTTTTTGTCTATATCTGTCATTTTCAAAGAGTCTGTAAAAATGTGGAAATGTAGTGTAAAATATCATTCAATTCATTTATTTTTATTGAAAGTAAAAAATGGAATGAAGGGTACAAATATTACAATGTATAAGTTAAATCACCTTCTTCCTCTTCATCGTCATCTTCTGGCTGCTGGTAAATTTCAAACTGGTCTTCATTATCGTCTTCAACGACATTTGTCTCAAGTTCTTCCATAATTTCGGGGTTAAAGGTTTCATCTTCGTCAATGTCGCTCTGATATGGTAGAGCATTGAGACAAGTTTTTCCATTACTTTGTCCACAAGCTAGGGAGCATTGCAAGCCCGCTTTTCTGCATCCGCATCGCGAACCATAACCACTCTTGCAGTTGCAGAAAATCGGATTTAGCAATTTTTCTGGAGCAGGTGGTAAAATTGTCATGATAGGCTCCAGAAAATCATTTCGCATTGCCCAACCCCATACTTGGGGTTCCAAATCATGTGCTGACTAAGTTTCAACTTGATAATATACACATTTGAAATGTTAATGAGCAGCTGCACCTGTCGGTGAAATGTTTGAAAGCTGAACAGGTTTATTAAGTTTTGTAGACTCGACGTAATGCATATAGCCAGGATGATCGAGACTTTTCACCGATTTCGGAGCATTATGGACTGCCAATAAGATTTGAGTTCCACTCTCTAATAACCTCTGGGCCGAACAATTTTCTTCCTCAAATGCTGCAGCTAGTTCACCCAAATTTGTCAGTTTCACAAAAACTTTTAAAAATGATTTTTTTCCCTTTTTAAAAATCGCAGAAGTTGTGTCACAGCCGCTTAATGAGTGCAGAAATAAAATATGTGTTTTGGAATGAGGATAACTATCAAAACTTTTAGTCGAGTATATCTCCGTTTTATATTTCCTTTCCTAACTCTTTTGAAGAAAATTTCTTGTTCGTAAGACAGTGTACGACCAATTAGAATGACAAATAAATCAATATCTTGTCCTATTATATCTGCAGGTTTTTTAGACTTTGATTCTTCAATTGCAGTTTCAACAAAAAGAACATCCGCATCATCTCTGGCTTGTTTAGTAGTAATATTTGCAGCTTGTTATTTTTCAATTAACATAGTAATGAGCTTATCTTTGTTATTTCGATTTGATGAGAATTTGTCTTGAGTAACTGGTACAACCATTGTTTCATCGAAACAGACTTCATACGTTTTTGAAAGTGCAGCAGTTCTTCTCTACTGCTCTATAGCTTTTACGTTCATACTGTAGTCTGAATATCCGTCAAATACAACAATTATTTTGGAACTGTAATGCCTTTGTAATTAATTCATATATTTTATTTGTTTCTCATTTGTAAACGTCAGTTTCCAAAAACACAATATTAACCAAGGAAGTTTATTTTATCAAGTCACTAACTTGTAAGTTAGAGATAAGTTGTGTGCTCTCTAGCTGTAAACATCTGCAATTATATGCTCGCCTAATTAAGTGAATTTTCACGGAAAAAGTTGCCGTTTTGAAATTTCGATTACGCTAGGGCCTTCATAAACTATCCTACTAAGTGCATATACCTGAGAATACATCAATTTACCTGGAATATTGTGTAATGAAGTTCAATTTTATAACTGAGTTAATGAGTAATTGATCTTCATTTTAAAATAATTTATTCAAGTTTTCGTTTTAAATTCGGGAATTTTTATTCCGTTCAGAATTAATTCACAACAATCAGGAAAAACCATAGTCTTCATTTAATTTATCCGAGTTTTCATTTTAAATTCGTGAATTTTTATTCCGTTCAGAATTAATTCAAAACAATCGAAAAAACCGAACATTTAGCGATTGATGTTGTTTTTCATACATAAAACATCGTAGAACCGTCCGCAAGAACAACGCCGATCGCCGATAACGCCGTTTTTTGCATATACGTACGATAAGCCAGTTTTAAGATGTTTTTACCGAGGTACTCTCCTGCAAATTTTAACGTTTCTGCGCCTACCTTTTCCACCCCCCTCCGGAAGATTATAAAAGGCGGGGTTTCCCTACATCGGTAAGTTAGTTCCGAATTATTCGCTGCTACAAACGTCTTCTCAGTTTTCTTTTTGAGCTTCTGAATTTTCTGAATTCTTTTACATTTTTGCTTCAGTGAGTGCTAGTGCAATTGAATTGTAAGTACCGAGCCGATTTATTGCAGTCCTATTTTTTATACCTCGTTGAGTCTACCTACATAGCTGTTCCGTCAGATCCTTAACAATACCTTTCCTAGTTTGTCCAGGTACCCGTAGTTAGCCTGCTATAGTACGTTTGTCCGTATAACCGGTGCCCGTAGTTAGTCTGTCCTTCACGGCGTGTTCACTCATGGTCAGACCGGAGGGCTGATGCAAACCAATGCTATAGTACGTTCAACCGAATACCTTTCCTGCTTTGTCCTGCTCCTTAGTGCCCGTAGTTAGTCTGTCCTTCATGGCGTGTTCACTCATGGTCAGACCGGAGGGCATAACCGAACCAATGCTGTAGCAAGTTCGACATATCCTTTTCAACCCTCTAATTTCACCTGGCCAAACCCCAACCTGTTTATACGAGAAACAAGCAAAGTGGTAGACTACGTGGTGAATTCTAGGACTGAAAGAATATCGGACAAGTATAACCGTTGTGCACTCTTATACTGACCCCTTTTATTCCTGTTTTCCTGATTTTATCATATATTTGAATTAACCGTTTAAATTAACTTACTTTCTATTCTGGCTGACTCGTACCGGGAAAATCTTTGTTTCTTATGAAAGTGCTCGCAGTCAGACAAAACTGACCAATTTATATTTTGTATTGATTTCATATAGCGTCTTATTTCACTGTATTTTTGTATAACTATTTTTCGCTATCTGAATAAGCTGTGTAAATTTGCTCTATTTCTGATTTTCTCTGTTATCGCTAATATCTTAGATAACGACGAACTCTGTCTCTGACTAGCAGCTGCCCTGGTAGGTTTGCTATTCTCCCTTATTAGAAAAAAAGAATAGCTGGCGCTCGAGGTAAGTTTCGCCGAGAAAACCACGTTACAATTGGTGAAAAATCGAGTTTGTTTCGGCTAATTCCTGAAATTACAAGGGGAACAGCTGTTCATCGAGATTGATAACAAAACATTTCCACCTGTTCGTGATTGTTTGGTTCCTGATTTCGATTGTTTATATTTCGAAATGGTAAAGTGTAAACAGTGTGATAGAAAACTAAATAAAAATACGGATTTCTTGATACAGTGTTCATTGAAGTGTAAAAAATGGTACTGTTCAGGTTGTTCTGGCCTAACAAATGATGAAATTGAAGAATATAATGATTTGGATAAAACATTTGCTTGTTCCGAATGTTCCATTAGCACAAGAAGAAAAAGAAGGTCTGTAAAAAGACCAGACTCTCCTAGTGGTGTAGAGCACGACAATGATAATATAAATCAAACTGAGTTTGAGGTCACAACTGCACAATCATTGAATAAACTTATGGAAAAAGTGAATGAGCTTATAGATAGTTTTCAAATCTTGAAACAAGAAAATTCACAGTTAGCCCAGATCTTGAAAAAACGCGATGCTGAACTGGAATTGTGTAAGGAAAAGGTTAATTCTCTGGAGAATCGACTGGAACAGGTAGATCAAGCAAACCGCAGCAATAATATTATTATAAAAAACCTGCCAAAACAGGATGAAGTTGAACTTGACACTACAATTATCACTATTGCAAAAAAACTTGATGTTGACCTGGGTTCGGATGACTTCGAGTCTGCAAGGTTGTCTAATAAAGCTGATTCGCCTGTTTTAGTTAGGTTCGCTAATCCTAGGAGAAAAAATTCTTTTTTGTCGAAATTTAAAAAAAACACAGTTACCACGAAAATGATTGGTTTGAACAGTCAGGACACGAAGATATTCGCAAACGAAGATTTAACTCCGTTGAGGCGTATTTTGTTTTCTAAAGCTAAGGCTAAACAAAAGGAGCTTGGTATCAAGTTCGTATGGATAAGTAATGGAACCATTTTCATGAAGAGAAGTGAGGACTCGGGCAGAATAAAGATTAAGAATGAGGATGATCTTTCCAGACTGGTATGAGGAGGGCCTTCTAATATTGGGTATCTGTGGGGCAGCTTTTTTCTTATTATTAACGCTTTTTGCTTTCTTCTTTATTTCTATAAATTAGAAGCTTTAGATTTTCACTTATTTTCTCCTGTTTTTCACACATTTTCTGTATTTCTTTTCTTTCACTTTGCTTATACTGGTTGCTGATAATATTGTTTGTTTTTGCATATGAGGACACACTTGAAGATTGCACATCAAAATTGCAGATCTCTGGTAGCACATATAGGAGAGATCAGGGCTCTAATTGAGACAAAAAATATTGACATTCTTGGTCTGAGCGAAACTTGGTTGTGTACTGGTGTTGGAGATGATTTGCTGCGTGTGGAAAATTTCTCATTGGTAAGAATGGATTTTGATAGAAGGGGATCCGGTTTGGCTTTTTATGTAAGAAAAAATATAAAATTCAAAAGATTAATTTCGAATGATAACACTGAGAATTTATCACTGCTTATAGAAACTAACCGTTACATATAGAAACCATCGGCTTCATTATAAGGTTTTTCTTGATCAATTGGAACAGTTGATAGCTGAACACTCGACCATGACCGATCGTGTTATTGTTTTGGGTGACATGAATTTGAATGTGTTTGACTATTCAGATCCAAAAATATTGTACTATAATGAATTTTTGTCTGAGATGGGTTTAACACAGATCATTAAAGACCCAACCAGGGAACAGGCTTTGTTGGACCACATTTTGTGTAATAACATGGAATTTGTTCATAATTCAGGGGTAAAAGACTCGTTTGTATCAGATCATGAGTTGATATATGTTGAAGTATATACGAAACAAAGCAGAGGTAAACTTATTGAATACACTTATAGAGATTTAAAACGCGTTGATGTAGATAAGTTCAGAGCTGATTTGTGTGGAACTGACTTACAAAAAATATATTACATAAGAGATGTTGATAGGAAAATTGAAATTCTGAATTCCATAATTATCTCACTTTTGGACCTACATGCTCCCTATAAAACCGTAAAAACAAGAAAAAATTATGAACCTTGGATAACAGATAACGTAAAATTTTTCATGAAATTAAGAGACAAGGCTAAGAGGGAATATTTGAGAACTGAGTTGGTGAGTAAATGGGAATATTATAAACAACTGAGAAACACGGTAACAAGTATGATAAGGAATGAAAAAAAGGCGTATATAACACACGAGTTAAAATCTCGAGATTCGAAATCTACTTATTCCTTGTTGAAAAAATTAGGGGTTCACTCTAGGCCTGATATGAATTATAAAGACTGGCTTGATGCGAATGCACTAAATGACTATTTTTCCGATATTCCGGTCCATCATGCGGGTCACAGTCCAGATGAGCAAGCTGTAATTGATGATTTGTATTGCACGTCTGATTAGGAAGGTGATAGACTCACTTTTAAAACAATAAATGGGGAGGATCTACTCAAACATTTAAGTAAGATAAAAACGGGTGCAATTGGAGTTGATGGTATTTCAATTTTTGCTTTAAATATGTGTGGTCCAATTATACATCCTGTTTTGTTGAATATACTTAATTCTTGTATACTGTCGAATTACTTTCCAAATTTGTGGAAGGAATCTTTGATAACGCCTTTACCTAAAACTGATAAACCGGCTTCGCTTACGGATTTCAGACCAATTGATATCCTGCCAATTCTATCGAAGGTATTAGAGTCAGTATTATGTGAACAGCTCAAAAAACATCTGAGCTCATTCAACATACTCCCTGATAACCAATCTGGTTTAAGAAGCAATTTTAGTTGTACTACAGTTCTTTCGGCTATAACTGATGATATATTGCATGCATCGGATCGTGGTTTGTGTACACTTCTGGTTTTATTAGATTTCTCAAAGGCGTTTGACACCGTCGATCACGGTTTACTGCTTAAAATACTCGAGTCAATTGGCATAGATGGGGGAGGTGTTAAGATGATCCGCAGCTTCCTTACTGGTAGGTCTCAAAGAACAAAATTGGGTGACAAACTATCTGAAAGAAAGACCACATCCAGAGGGGTGCCTCAGGGGGTCATTACTTGGGCCTCTGTTATTTATTATTTACACGCATAAGTTCATAAGAAACATCATCCATTGTAAATTTCACTGCTACGCTGACGACACCCAATTGTACATCGCATTCAGACCAGATGAGCTGAATGAGGCCTTGGATAAGTTGACATCTGATTTGAGGCGAATATATAACATGTCAGCTGCACATTCATTGTATATGAACTCGACCAAGTCCTCGGTAATATTGTTTGGAAAAGATAAACATTGCCAGTTATTACGTGACAGAATAATAATTAAAGTAGATGACATTGCTCTCCCGGTTGTCGATAATGTTAGGAATTTGGGACTCATTATGGATAATACCTTTAGATATCGTACGCATATTTCGAGGTGTGTCCAAAAATGCTACGGAGTGATGCGAATGCTGTACCCGTTGAGAAGATGCCTGCCAGTCCACACGAAGCTTTCATTGTGTAATTCGTTGGTTCTGTCTCAGTTCAGCCACTGCGCACAGGTTTTTGCGCCAGCTCTCGACCAGAAGTGTCAATATAAAGTACAGAAGGTTCAGAATAGCTGTCTTAGGTATGCTTATGGTGTCAGAAAATATGAACATATATCACACAAGTTGTCTGAGGCCGGTTGGCTGAACATGAAAGATAGGTTTAATTTTCAAACTTTGGTATATTATCATAAGATATTGATGACTAAATCTCCTCCATATTTATATAGGAAGATAAAATTCAGAACAGACATACATAATTTGAATATAAGGAGAAGAAATGTGCTGACACCACCTGTTCATAAATCAGTTAAATTTGAAAGATGTTTCAGTTTTGATATATGTAGGAGATATAATGCTTTGCCTTCTGTATATAAAACTTTTGAGTTGAATAAGTTTAAGAGGGAGCTTCTGAATTATCTCAAGTGCAGAAACAGCTGATCAGTATGAGTCTATGTTTTCATGTTAATGTTACTCTTGTGTGAATTGGGCATATGAATTATTTTGGGGGTTTACAGTTTCATTTATTGTTGCTGAGACTTGTAAGGGTTAGGTGGAAGAACAGAGGGAGATCATTCTCTACTCTGAACCTCGCCTTTTTTCCTATTTGTACTTTTTATTTGTGATCTAAATTTGTGGCAGTTACATAAGGAAAATAAAGGGTATTATTATTATTATTATAAAATTGACAGTTAACTTGTAAAATTTTTACAAGTTAGTAGTATTATTTACATTGAAAGTTGTCAAGTACTTGCTTTTAATTTCATTCATCTTTCTAATCTCAGAGTTCCTGGAACAAATGTATTTCTCAATAAACGTTCTCAAACTATTCAAAAACGATATTCGTACCTTGTTTTATTCGTATCTATTAGTTTTCTTTTTCACGTACTTGCTTCTAATTTCATTTATCCTTCTAATTTCATCCTTCCTGGAACAAATATTTTTAGTAATAAACGTTATAAAATTATTAAAAAAAGATATTCATACCTTGTTTCATTTGGATCCGGCCTTTTTCGTCAGAAATTAGCAAATATTCTCGAAAGACTTCCCTCTCGTAAAGCCACTGACAGTTGTCATAATTTTCGATGTCATGAATAATCATAAATAGCTTACGACATTTGCGACAAATTATTGAGATTTTTTTGGAATTTATCTCACCTTTTTACAAACGAGAAACAAATAAAATATAAAACAATACACGCAAGGTAACGGGTTTTACTGGCTCAAGGAGGTAACTGACTCGCCTGCGGCTCGTCAATTATATCCTCCATTCGCCAGTAAAAACCCTTTTACCTTGCTAATAATGTTATATACTGTGGTACCTCAGAGTGGTAATGATAATACAGTTATGTTTTCAATTGAATGTATATTTATTATTGAACCAACACGTCTCTAATTCTTATCATACAATTTCAACTAATGACTTTATTCAATTATTCCTTGTCAGGTCTGACATCTCCTGTATCTTGATATTGCTGATGTTTATTCGAATCGATGATCTCCACACTCCCTCCTTTCTTATAAGCTTCAGCAGCTCAACCCTAGGACGTCCTGTCTCCTCACTAGTCAGTTCGGCGTCGGCGATAGTTATGTGCTCGGAGTCTTGGTTGATCACCTCTTGGCACTCGTTCGATAATGAGGATTCCTCTTCTTGTGTAGACGATCCTTCCGACGCTCCTTCTTGGGATACTTTGATTGTGTGAGAAACATGACGTTTAACTATTTTATTGTCTCTTATTAAAGTTAGCTCATTACCCTCCCGCCTTAGCACTTCATATTCTCTTTTGTCAAATCTGGGGATCAACTTATTTGCTACCACCATGTTTTTGATCAGCACCTTATCTCCTGTTTGTATGTTGTCTTCTTTTGCTCTTCCAGCTGTATCTTCTTTCTCTTTCCCCTTTTGTTTTTTTAAAATATCACTGTCTCCCGCTTCTTCATTGATATTTTCTGCATCGATATCGGTAATTGCGGGTATTTTATCCCTGATATTACGGCCAAACATGAGTTAAGACGGTCTCTTTCCCGTAGTGCCGTGTGGTGTAACATTATGCATCAATGTGAATTTCTGTAATTCATCCTGCAAATCCATTCCGTTTGAATAAGCAATCTGAAGACGTTTTAGGATTGACTTGTTCATATTTTCTACCTCTCCATTTGCTTGTGGCCAATACGGAGGAGTTTGTACCAAAGTGATGTTGTTTTCGTTGCAAAATGTCTTGAATTCTTGGCTAACAAATTGACGGCCATTATCTGCTCGGATAGATTTCGGAAAACCAAGTCTTGAAAACATTTCTGTTAAAAATTTTATTATAATACCGGAAGTAGTTTGTTTCAGGAATTTAAATTCCTGGTACCTGGAGTAGTAATCTATGACTACGAAAACCAACTCTTGACTGGGTAATGGTCCTATGAGATCGATAGCCAAATACTGCCAGGGGCCTTCTGGGAATCTGTGTCTAGTCATTAATGGAGGTCTGCTCGGTTGTGCGACCGACAAACAATCCCTGCATTGTTTAACAAATCTCTCCGTTTCTCTGTCAATTCCTGGCCACCATACTTTGGCTCGCAGTCTTCGTTTCATCACAGTCTCTCCCGGATGACCTTCATGTGCCAGTTCGAGAGTCCGTTGTCGTAAGACCTGTGGAATAACAAGTTTATTCCCACGTAGAATCATTGGTCCTAGCGTTGTTATTTCCCAACGAAACGGGAAAAAGATATTCTTTTCTGTTGCTTCCCAAGAATTTGAATTAATTTTCTCAACAGCTGTATTTATTTCACTATCCTTCTTACTAGCAATTACTATGTCAGAAATGCTCATGGCTTTTGGTATGCTTCTTTCTATGAATGTAAATACATGCCCATCACTGTCTTGATCGAAAGATTCTTCTTTTGCTATATGACACAACCTGGATACTGAATCTGCTATATTCGATTTGCCCGATTGATATACAGGGTGTTTCATTGGAAAAGGGAAATACTTCACAGGTGCATAGGTGGCACCAAGACGGTTCTAGAGATACCCCATTTATTGGGTCTCACTGTCTTTGTAGCCGAGATACAGGGTGTTTTATGAATTTTGCCCGAATCTTCCTGAGGCCGTACCAGACGAACCACCCGGTATATTTTCCTCATATTTGGCAAATATGTTCCTAATTGAAAGCCCAAACATATCATGCAATAATCGCCTCGAAAATCCAGGTCCGGGTTAACAAAAAATTATGAATCGTTTGAATCCTCGAAACAACACCCTGTACATCGGAATTTTGAAAATCTGTTTTAATATTCGAAAACACCACTAAAAACTAAACTGAGACGTATACTTCAAATTTTCGCGCAGAAAGTTCTACTGCACAAATTTTTAAGGTAAATGTGAAGTTTTTAGGATCTTGGATACCCGAAAGTGGTTTGAAATGACTTTAACAATGAATTATCAATAATATTGAATCCATAATTATTTCAACATCACTTTGTAATTCATTTTCACATTGGTTTTCCTTTTTATAGCCGTATACTTGAAAATCCAGGTCCGGGTTAACGAAAATTATGAATCGTTTGAATCCTCGAAACAACACCCTGTACATCGGAATTTTGAAAATCTGTTTAAAAATTCGAAAATACCACTAAAAATTGAACTGAGACGTACACTTCAAATTTTCGCGCAGATAGTTTCAATGCACAAATTTTCAACGTAAAAGTGAAGTTTTTAAGAACTAAGATACCTGAATGTGGTTTGAAGTGACTGTTAACAATGAATTATCAACAATATTGAATCCATAATTATTTCAACATTACTTTGTAATTCATTTCCACATTAGTTTTCATTTATTGAGAAGTGAGTTGCATTATTACGTATAATAATTATGGATTTCAATATTTTGATAATTCATTGTTAAAAGTCACTTCAAACCACTTTCAGGTATCCAAGTTCTTAAAAACTTCACTTTTACGTTGAAAATTTGTGCATTGAAACTATCTGCGCGAAAATTTGAAGTGTACGTCTCAGTTCAGTTTTTACTGGTATTTTCGAATTTTAAAACAGATTTTCAAGATTCCGATGTACAGGGTGTTGTTTCGAGTATTCGAACGATTCATAATTTTTCGTTAACCCGGACCTGGATTTTCAAGTATACGGCTATAAAGAGGAAAACCAATGTGAAAATGAATTACAGAGTAATGTTGAAATAATTATGGATTCAATATTGTTGATAATTCATTGTTAAAGTCACTTCAAACCATTTTCGGGTATCCAAGTTCCTAAAAACTTCACTTTTACGTTGAAAATTGGTGCAGTAAAACTTTCTGCGCGAAAATTTGAAGTATACGTCCCAGTTTAGTTTTTAGTGGTGTTTTCGAATATTAAAACAGATTTTCAAAATTCCGATGTACAGGGTGTTGTTTCGAGTATTCAAACGATTCATAATTTTTTGTTAACCCGGACCTGGATTTTCGAGGCGGTTATTGCATGATATGTTTGGGCTCTCAATTAGAAACATATTTGCCAAATATGAAGAAAATATACCGGGTGGTTCGTCTGGTACGGCCTCAGGAAGAAACGGGCAAAATTCATAAAACACCCTGTATCTCGGCTACAAAGACAGTGAGACCCAATAAATGGGGTATCTCTAGAACCGTCTTGGTGCCACCTATGCACCTGTGAAGTATTTCCCTTTCCCAATGAAACACCCTGTATAATTTGGAATTTGAACGACTGCAATCTCAACAACCAACGTTCGATACGAGCTGGAGGCTTGGACGTCGGTTTAAAAATCACTTCGAGTGGTTTGTGATCTGTTACAAGCTCGAATTCCAATCCGGCCAAGTAGAAATAAAACCTTTCGACTCCCCACACAAGAGCCAGACTCTCTTTCTCCGTTTGCGAGTATCTGCGTTCCGTATCAGAGAGACTCTTGCTAGCAAACGAGATGACATGGGGATGTTGTTTATCATCGAATTGTAGAAGCACTGCCCCTAGAGCCACTGGACTAGCATCCGCAACTAAACGTGTGCGGCGGTTTGGGTTGAAATAAGATAGAGTAGGAAGTTTGGCTAATGAGCTCTTCAATTTACTGAAGGCTGACTGATGAGCTTCAGTCCACTCAAACTTTGTTTCATGTTTCATCAATTGTCGCAGGGGCTCCGTGATAGTTCCTAGGTCAGGAATAAATTTTCCTACATATGTAACCAAACCCAAGAAGCTTCTCACTTCCTATTTTGTACTAGGTGATCTGAAATTGACAATCGTTTCTACTTGTAACGTTATTATTTTTGACTTTGTCATAAAATGTAGTTTTGCCATCTTTTTCTAGAAATTATTGGTTAGTAAACTTGTTGGTATGGTTCATTTTCTAGATTTCCTCATTGTTGTAATTATTCACTTCGTTTACCTACCTTTTCGAATTGTTTTCCCTCAGAGAACGGTTTGTTTATTATTTGAAAATTGTGAGGTTAATGTTGTTTGTCATTTTTGGTTAGTTCATTATTATTTGGCCTCAGTAAGGTACTTCGGAAAATCGTGGAAGAATTATAGAAATGGATTTATAGGGACCCTTCTCTGTTATAAACTGCGTAAATTCAACAGTAACGTAAACGATTCGTTTATATTTTGGTTTTTCTTCTTTTTCTTCGCTATGACAACCATGACAACTGATAGACTCTGTGAACTTTGGGTTTCTGGAAGTTTCGGTGTGACTGTCAAGGCCGACATTTTGGTTAATGTGAAATTCGTTGAGACATTTTTCGAAGAAATTGTGAATCTAGATTCATCCTCGTTTTGAGGGATTAAAACTTCGAGTGTCATTATTCCCTGGAGAGTATTTTGGAATATTTTGGGAAAAATACGTTTCATACGTGATCATAAACTCTTCCACAGGAAATTCGTTAGGTATGCATACATTTTCTACCTTGAACCAGTTGTCTTACCATCTTCTTTATAGGTTGTTGTGTAGCGAATATTATTGAAATTATTTCGAACAAATTCCCGACTAAATTGGAGGTTGAACCTATCTCCCTCGAACAACAGAGGTAACTAAGATATCCTTTTATAACTTATGAACCGTTTCTTATAGTATTTTGTTAGGGTCCACGTATTGGGGTAGTTCCACGTATTCCACGTACTGGGGTATTCACGTATCTGGCTGTAGTTCCACGTGTTGGGGTGTATTTCCACCCACCAGGGTTGTCCACGTAGTTCCACGTATTGGGTGTAGGTGCCTGAGTTTTCACGAGCTGAGTTATTCCACGTACTGGTCAGTTTCCACATACGTGTCAGCTACCCACGTAGTTCGGAGTCCCGAGTACCTGAGTCATCTACGTACCTGTCAGTGAGGGGTAACAATTGGCATCTTGGAGGTCTACGTGCCTGGCTTCATACGTTCAACTTACCATTTGTAGTTTGTGCAGGTAACCAGTGCATAGCACTGGCTTTAAAGTTGTAAATCATTGGTTTCTTTCATTTTGATAATGTGTGATATTATTCTATAAGGTAATTTTATATATAACTGTGAGCAATTATAGTGAGGTGCACTTCATAAGTTGCGTTGGGTACCAACAAAGGTACTCGTATATCCCTTCAGGATTTTGTTATCGTGTATCCCTTCAGGATTTTATTATAGGATAATTGATCGGTATTCCCTTCAGGAATCATTGTTTAGTTTAGAGTATTTATTTAAAGTAGGTTCTGATAACCTAAGCCCGAACGTTAAGCTGAACGTAAGTTGATTAAGTGGGTTTAGTTGGTTAGTTTAGATTATTGGTTCTTATCTGATTTAGTGTGTATTTAGTGTTTTCCTTTTGACTACCCCTTGGGGGATAATCTTTATTCGTATTGAATCAACCACTGCACATAAATTTTTTTTATTTTTGTTAATAAATTGTTGTGACTTGAATTTTGAGGGATTTTAATTAACTGTTACTCTGGTAGAGGAGTAAGTAGTTTATTTACCTTGAGTAGGCAGGCATTACTCTACCTGGCGCCCATTTTATTCTATCATATATGGCTCACTCCCTTCTCCACTGAGTGTGGCCGCGAGCTTACTATTGCTGAAACCGGCTTTCCCCAAAGTCAACGTTTCAAATTGGCGCCCAACGTGGGGCCATAGTCAATAACAACTGACCTGCAGTGGTTGATCGGTACTATTGTGGTATTTTTTTTGATATTTTCTTTCTTCCCTGTTCATATCGGGTGTCTTATAGTTTACTGGGTTAGGTGTATTTTCTTAATACGGTTGATTTTTGTGTTTGGGTAATTTGATTGATCATGGAGGGTCAAATAGAAGTAAATCGTCTCGATAAAGACGAGTTGGGGTATGAGTTGACCATAAGAGGTGTGTGTGATGTGAATACGGTGGTTGAGATGAGGAAATGTCTAAGGGGTTACATACGGTTAGAAAGATGTGGTGTTGAAACTAAATATCCACCTTATCCATATAAATTCGGTGAAGATTCGAAGGTGTTGAAAAGTTCAATTGATATCCTCCATCAAGATATTTCAGATTTTGCGGGTGATAATAAGAGTTCATCTTTCAAGAAGTTGTCCACACGTCTGTTACATTTATTTAAAAGAGCGGAAAGATCTTTAGCGGTTTCAGACGAGGAGCAAGTTGTTAGGTCGAGTTTTTTGGCGCAGTTGATCGGTTTACATTCGGAATTAAAATCAAGGGCGAGAAAATATCGCAGAGCTTCTTTGCAACCCCAATCACCACTTGAATTGAGCACGCTGATGGCTTCAGCGGGTATTTCGGAATCTGAGTCTGGGTCTGAATCGGATAGTAGTCCCACCGATGTAGACGCTCACCAGTTTGTAACTTCGGTTTCTACCCCCCATAATAAGATACCTTCAGTATCAGTGGCTAAATGGAATATTGTCAAGTTTAGTGGCGATAATTCTCGTTGTTCCCTATCTTCCTTCCTGGAAACTATTGATGATTTATGCGTCTCCCGGAATGTTACAAAGGAACAGTTGTTCTCGTCTGCCAGCGATCTTTTTGTAGACAAAGCACTTGTCTGGTTCCGATCTGTTCGGTCTACTATCTCTACTTGGTCTCAGTTAGTTGACGAATTGAGGACACAGTTTCTTCCTCCAAATTACAATGAAAGACTCTTTGATGAAATTAAACATCGAACTCAAGGCCCTACTGAAAATATGGGTATGTACCTCGCGATCATGGATAATATGTTCAAACGTCTTACAGTTCCTTTAGGTGAGGATGCCCGATTGAGGATTCTCCTTCGTAACATCTCCCCATTCTATCAAAGTCAATTGGGTTTGACAGAGATAACCTCCATTGCACAGCTCTTACATATTGGACGACAGCTTGAGACTCGTAAGGAGTCTATTGAATCCTTTGCACCCCCTCCTAAGAATAGGAGCTCTTTGATGGAGCCCGATTTGGCATATGTTTATGCGGAACAACCCCCTACCCCATCTGCGCAAGTGAGTGCCGTTTTGACCTGCTGGAATTGTAGGCAACCTGGCCATGCGGCTAGAGAGTGCGGTAAGGCAAGGAAGAAACACTGTTTTAAGTGTGGTCGTCCCGATTACACTGTTCGAACCTGCCCTGGTTGTAAGTCGGAAAACTAAGTCGGAAGGCATTGGGTGGCAGAACCGACGTCTTCCTTTCTCAATCTGCCAGGGATCGGTTGCCTTTAAGCCAAAAATTACGTCTGGAGAATGTCGTGCCAGATGCTCTCTCTAGGACGGTCCCCATTATCGACTCTGTTGATATCTCCCAGCGCCATTCCTCAGATCGGTGGTATGCAAAACTCCTTGATAAGGTTCCTAGGTTACCACATCGCTTTCCATCTTGGCGAATACTTGAAGGAAAGCTTTTCAAAAATGTCACCCCCCGCTTTCCTGCGTTGTCAGCTCCTTCAGACTATTGGAGAGAGGTTGTCCCCCGACCTTACCGCAAGCCCCTCATCAAAAAGATCCATGAATCCCTTCTACATGTAGGAGTGTTCAAGACCTATAATAAGTTGACAGAAGGATATTATTGGCCGAAGATGAGATACGATGTAGCATCTTATATCCGTCGTTGTACCACCTGTCATGCCATTAAACCTGATCAAAGCAAGCCCCCAGGTTTTATGCTTTCCAAGCAAGTATCAATATCTCGACCCTTTGAACTTATGTCTGCTGATTTGGTTGGCCCTTTACCTCGATCTCGTTCAGGTAACCAATATATATTTGTTGTTGCTGATTGTTTCAGCAAATTTCCTCTACTTTTTCCCCTCCGTACCGCGACCACGACGTCTATTATAAAAATATTGGATACCCATGTTTTTCCCGTCTTTGGTTGTCCCAATTCTATAATATTGGACAATGGCGTTCAATTCCGCTCTAAGGAATTCACTAAATTCTTGGCATCCCTCAATATTCGTGTCCAGTATACTGCCTTATATCACCCACAAGCTAATCCAGTCGAACGGATAAATAGAGTAATAAAAACTATGTTAAGATCATATCTCTCAGAAGATCAGAGAGGTTGGGACAGGCAACTGAGTCAGGTTGGGTTGGCTATTCGATCCTCAAAACACGAAGTAACGGGTTATTCCCCAAACTTCATTGTATTCGGAAGAGAAGTGTCTTTCAAGGGTGAAAACACCTGCCCTGATCAAATTCGCTTCGATAGGTCAGTTTTAACTAAAGATAGGGATCAAGCTTTTGCCAGGATATATGCGGATGTTAAGGAAAAATTGGCTAAAGCGTATGAGACTAATAGAAAAGCGTACAATCTTCGACGTCGTGACGTTCAATATACGGTCAATCAACTGGTTTGGAGGAGAAATCAAGTACTTTCGGATGCAGCCAAATATTTTACAGCTAAGTTGGCTCCGAAATATGTTGGACCTTTTATTGTTGTTAAGCGAGTTTCTCCATGGACTTATGAATTGCAGGGCAATGATGGTAAATATGCGGGAGTTTGGAATGTAAAGGATTTGAAAGCTCATCCGCCGGATCACGACACAGATGAACCCATGTCGACTTAATTTTGGTTGTGATGGGGCAGAGGATGGCTGTCCCTTGCCTTGAGCATAAATTGACTAGGGTGGTCACTACCCCCATTCAGTGGCTGACGTACAACAAACATCTTTTGTATTTTCAGTTCCACGGTAGTAACATAGCTACATTTCATCCTCTGTATTCGGTGACGAGGTTAAGTATATTGTATTAAAGTGTGACTTTGATTCCCCGATTTTGACACTTTCTTTGGTAATTTTTTTTTTTGTGAAATTTCTGTTTAGGACTGCCATGTGTGGTGATTTTTGTGGCTCCTATATGGAGTATTGATTATGACGATATGACGGTGACTTGTATTTTATACCTTAGTGTGGTGACTCCTGTATGGAGGATTGATTGTCTCGACTTGGAATGTCGATATGAGGTGAATTTTGTAGTTTCCGATTTTTTGACTTATATACCTTAATATGGTAACTCCCTTGTGGAGGATTATGGATTTTTCGATCTTTGACTTGTTTTCCTTAATGGATAACTCCCTTGTGGAGGATAATGGATTTCTTTGATTTTGACTCATTGTTGAGTTGCCCTATTGTGATTTTTGTGACTCCTGAATGGAGGATTAGGTATCTCGACTTTGTCGATTCCGTTGTGTTTTCCGATTTGACTTATATACCTTAGTGTGGTGACTCCCGAATGGAGGATTAGGTATCTCGACTTTGAGTGTCGATATGAACGTGACGTTGGTGTTTCCCGATTTTTGATTTATGTTCTTTGATTGGTAACTCCTTTTTGAAGGATTATGGATAGCGTGCCTGCTATTAGCCCCTATTGTGACCTTTTTTTTGTTTTTTTTTGTGATTCCCGAAACTCCCGACGAGTTAGTGACGCGTTTGGTCGTGTATTGAGCCGTTGCTCTTTACCCACGAGGACCACCGCTTTTCCTTATTTTGACGTTCCCGATCTTGTCGTTTTGTGTTACCGATTTTGATTCTCGATTTTGACATCACTCCTGTAGGGTTGTGATGGGAGTCGTTGAGGTTGCGACTTTATTGTAAAGAAGTCCTCCATGTCCAGCACCTTACCTGGAATTTTCGGTTCGAATTTCAGGTAAGTTTCTCCTTTAGTTTGGAAAAAAAGTGTACACCCAAAAATCGGCCTTTTTGTTAGTATCCTTAGTTGAACTGGGTTTGTTTTCCTTTTTATTTAGTTTTCGTTAGGCCCGTTGGACATGTCGGTACCCAGTCGCCTTCAGCGATTGGATATCTTTCACTTTTGTGCTGTGTGGATTAGGGATTTTTCCCTGTGGTGGGCTATGAAAGTCACCGTAGTTGTTTTGGTAACCAGTCGCCTTCAGCGATTGGATATCTTTTACTTTTGTGTTGTTTGGATTGCCGTCTTCAGCGATTAGGTATTTTTTTTTTGTTTATTTTTTTATTTCGGGCTCTGGTTGAGTGATGATATTTGTCGGTATTCTCGCTCCGTTTCCATCTCGGTGGAAATGGCCTTCAGTAATCAGATGCTCTTTCACTTTCCTTATACATTAGCGCAACTTGTGGTAGTTTCAGTGTGCCTGGATGGCAAAACCATTAACCGGAAAAAAATGGACCTTCAGTCATTTTTTTTTTTTTTAAAGTAAGGGGGGAATTGTAACGTTATTATTTTTGACTTTGTCATAAAATGTAGTTTTGCCATCTTTTTCTAGAAATTATTGGTTAGTAAACTTGTTGGTATGGTTCATTTTCTAGATTTCCTCATTGTTGTAATTATTCACTTCGTTTACCTACCTTTTCGAATTGTTTTCCCTCAGAGAACGGTTTGTTTATTATTTGAAAATTGTGAGGTTAATGTTGTTTGTCATTTTTGGTTAGTTCATTATTATTTGGCCTCAGTAAGGTACTTCGGAAAATCGTGGAAGAATTATAGAAATGGATTTATAGGGACCCTTCTCTGTTATAAACTGCGTAAATTCAACAGTAACGTAAACGATTCGTTTATATTTTGGTTTTTCTTCTTTTTCTTCGCTATGACAACCATGACAACTGATAGACTCTGTGAACTTTGGGTTTCTGGAAGTTTCGGTGTGACTGTCAAGGCCGACATTTTGGTTAATGTGAAATTCGTTGAGACATTTTTCGAAGAAATTGTGAATCTAGATTCATCCTCGTTTTGAGGGATTAAAACTTCGAGTGTCATTATTCCCTGGAGAGTATTTTGGAATATTTTGGGAAAAATACGTTTCATACGTGATCATAAACTCTTCCACAGGAAATTCGTTAGGTATGCATACATTTTCTACCTTGAACCAGTTGTCTTACCATCTTCTTTATAGGTTGTTGTGTAGCGAATATTATTGAAATTATTTCGAACAAATTCCCGACTAAATTGGAGGTTGAACCTATCTCCCTCGAACAACAGAGGTAACTAAGATATCCTTTTATAACTTATGAACCGTTTCTTATAGTATTTTGTTAGGGTCCACGTATTGGGGTAGTTCCACGTATTCCACGTACTGGGGTATTCACGTATCTGGCTGTAGTTCCACGTGTTGGGGTGTATTTCCACCCAACAGGGTTGTCCACGTAGTTCCACGTATTGGGTGTAGGTGCCTGAGTTTTCACGAGCTGAGTTATTCCACGTACTGGTCAGTTTCCACATACGTGTCAGCTACCCACGTAGTTCGGAGTCCCGAGTACCTGAGTCATCTACGTACCTGTCAGTGAGGGGTAACAATTGGCATCTTGGAGGTCTACGTGCCTGGCTTCATACGTTCAACTTACCATTTGTAGTTTGTGCAGGTAACCAGTGCATAGCACTGGCTTTAAAGTTGTAAATCATTGGTTTCTTTCATTTTGATAATGTGTGATATTATTCTATAAGGTAATTTTATATATAACTGTGAGCAATTATAGTGAGGTGCACTTCATAAGTTGCGTTGGGTACCAACAAAGGTACTCGTATATCCCTTCAGGATTTTGTTATCGTGTATCCCTTCAGGATTTTATTATAGGATAATTGATCGGTATTCCCTTCAGGAATCATTGTTTAGTTTAGAGTATTTATTTAAAGTAGGTTCTGATAACCTAAGCCCGAACGTTAAGCTGAACGTAAGTTGATTAAGTGGGTTTAGTTGGTTAGTTTAGATTATTGGTTCTTATCTGATTTAGTGTGTATTTAGTGTTTTCCTTTTGACTACCCCTTGGGGGATAATCTTTATTCGTATTGAATCAACCACTGCACATAAATTTTTTTTATTTTTGTTAATAAATTGTTGTGACTTGAATTTTGAGGGATTTTAATTAACTGTTACTCTGGTAGAGGAGTAAGTAGTTTATTTACCTTGAGTAGGCAGGCATTACTCTACCTGGCGCCCATTTTATTCTATCATATATGGCTCACTCCCTTCTCCACTGAGTGTGGCCGCGAGCTTACTATTGCTGAAACCGGCTTTCCCCAAAGTCAACGTTTCATACTTTACGGTCATCTGCATCAATACCTTCCGCGGAAAGCTTGTGTCCTAGAAACTTTACTTCTGTAACTTTCTTCAAGCATTTGTTGTCGTTCAGAAGGACATTGTGATTGTGAAGCACATCGAGTACTTTTGCCAAACACCGATCGTGATCTTTTTCAGTGCTGCCGAATACAATTATGTCATCTAAATAATTCAAGCAATTTTCGCAGGGAGATAAAATGCCTTCCAAAACTCGCTGAAAAATCTCTGGAGCTGAATTCACACCAAACATTAGCCTTTTGTATCTAAACATTCCTTTGTGAGTGATGAATGTGGTTATAGCTCGACTTTCTACATGTAATTCCAGTTGATGATAGGCGCTGACGAGATCTAGTTTTGAAAAGAATTTTGCATTCTTCAATTTCGTCATGAATGACTCAAACGTCGGTAGTGGGTAATTTTCTCTCAAAATTGCCTCATTTGCTCTTCGCATGTCAACACATAAGCGGATATCTCCTCCTGGTTTAAAAATCACAACTATAGGAGATATCCATTCGCTTGGACTCGTAACTCGCTCGATTATATCGTTTTCGAGAATTTCATTCAATTTTTCCTCTACTTGTGATTCAACTGCAATTGGGATTCTTCTCAGTGGTTGTTTAACTGGTTTGACCGTGTGATCGATATATAGTCTGACGGTGATATTCTTGATTTTTGGGAATATGGTCTTCGTGATAATATTATTCTCCATTGCCTCTAATCCTATTTTTAACACCCCCAATTTCTGAGCAGATTCTTTTCCTAACAGTGAAACTTCTCCGTCTTCCACTACGTAAAAGTTTGCAAGAATACCTGCGTTATTTGAAATCGCCACCGTGCTTTGGAATCGATTAATTATTTTCAAGGGCCCTCCAGCTCCATAGGGCTTCAATTGATCTTTTCTTTCTGTTTCTATGTTCCACACCCCGGCTCCTTGTTTTTGTAACTTCTTCCAGTTCTGTATTTTGATGATGTTCACGCCACATCGTGAGTCAATGAGAAATGTTAAGGGCACCCCTCCGACTATACATTGGACGAGCTCTTCTCTGACCTCTGAGCTACTCAGTTGGCGATCTTCATCAATTTTGAAACAATCAAAACTTCTGATTTGGGTAGAATCCTCAAGTTCTTTATCTCCGATTGTCTCCACAAAATGAACCTTAGAATTGTATTTCATTCTCTTGTTTGGAGCGTCCACTGAAGAACTGGCTATTCTTTTGTCGAATCTCGTACGACAACATAGCGAGAAATGTCCTTTAGACCCGCATTTATGGCATTTAGATTCTTTAGCTGGACACTGATTGGAGAAAGCTGTGTGACCCTGCTTACCGCAGCGAGTACAATGATTTCTTTGTTTTCGTTTGATAGTCCAAGCTATTTTATTAACAGAAGATATGGATGCATCTTGCCCATTTGAAACCATAGATTTTGACTGTTGTCTTGCTTGTTCATTTATCTTACATAATTCAATTATTTCCTCTAATGAACGTTCTTTCTCTAATAACTTCACCTTCAATTCCGCCGAAGCCCAACCATCAATAAGTTTATCTTTTATGTTGATTTCCTTGGATTCCTGAGCTGTCAAACCAAAAACACATTTTGATGCTTGTTGTCTGATTTTAAGCAGAAATTTACTGAAATTTTCTCCTTCTTCCTTCTTCATATTTCTGAAGACATACCTCTCGAATGTGGAATTCTGATTCGGGGAAAAGTACTCCGTTAATTTTTCTACTAACGTTTTGAAAACGTCAGTTTCTTTTTCCGGGTGAGCTTCTGTTGTTGAGTCAGATTCTTCAATTGCACCTGGTAAGTTGTACGCAACTTTTTGTAATTGTGGTCCCCCAATATGTAATAATTTATTCCTTTTCTTAACTGGGTCAACAATTTCTTCTGATGCCAAGTACAGCTTGAGTAACCTCAACCATTTTTCCCATTCATTTCGAATGGTAGTTTTATCCAAATTTTCTGCTAGGAATGGCTTAATTCCTGATGAGTCAGCCATTTCTTTCAAATAATGAAACTTTCTGAAAAGAAATATGTTTATGTAAATAAACATACACCTCGTTATATTTCGTTATATTTTTCCCCTTTTCTGTAATAATTTATTTATACATTTTCTCCCTACGGCTCACAGCCTTTCGCTTGTACCTTAAGTACATAATAGGTATACCTACGGCTCACAGCCAAATCATCCAATAACCTTTGTTATTGATGGCTCAAAGCCAATTTGTTCAATAACCTTTGTTATTGATGGCTCACAGCCAAACTGTCCAATAACCTTTGTTATTGATGGCTCACAGCCAAACTCTTCAATAACCTTTGTTATTGATGGCTCACAGCCAAACTGTCCAATAACCTTAGACTAAGGAAGAGGAGACGCGGCATGTCATTCATAAATTCTGGAATAGTTGAAGCCAACATCTAAAACTATTTCCCATGAGTAGAACAAGGACAGCTTGATATAGCTGTACTTGTTCCGTCACGGACTCGGCAACAATGCAAAGACTTCGAACGCGTAAATCGAACAACTTCCAGTGGCGTGGAGTTATTGTTGTCGATAGATTTGAAATTAATATTTTATACTGATACAAGCTTTCGTCTTGGATTAATTAAATCAAATAAGGAATCGTTAGAATACAAAATGTTTACCTCTTGAGTATTTTTTCATTTTAAAATTTTTTCTATAAAATTATAATTTTATCAATATTTGGACAATTAAAACTTTGCATCAGTATTAATCGTATTTTTGCATATTTGATTAGGAAACTGTTTGTGGTTAATGTGAATATCAAGTAATTAAGTTCATTAATTTCGTACTATTTTGTTACCAATATGATTCAATATGAAGAATTTATAGCAAAGAGATGTTCATTTTATATTATTATTAGTATGGTACTTTGTTCTACAGGCCTCGCTACAGGCTTATTGTTGTAATTTGAATATTTAATATTCTGATAAATGTAGAAAACCAATTTCTACATAAATAACTTCTAACATACATTCACAATGGTATAAAACCATAATACATTTCCTTTGTAATATGGTATAGATCCGTATACCAACAAAACAGTATGTTTTTGAGCGCTTGTTCTACGAGTGCTATATAGTTTTGCCCAAATGTCTGTAATTTTCGAACTTTGAGCCGAAAACGGTTTCAAACGATAGGGTTCGACTACCTGATGAAGAATTCGTGGTCAAATTCAATTACAGTTGCACGATAACTTGCAAATGAATTATCCTAGAGAGTTCTGTACCCAAATGCTTCGGATAAGTACGTTAACCAGCCAAAACGTACAGGGTGTTCTATAAAATATGGCCATTCAAAATTTTTGTTCCTTGATATCTTAGACAAAATTGTAAACAGAACCATAGAAAATTCAATTGGAATATTGAAAAGAAGGAATTTCATATTTTCATTACAAGATATCCGATTCGGGTGAAATTTATGTTGTGAATGAAGATTATTACACTGAATATTCATGCAAAATTTCAAGAAGATCGGATCATCCGAACTATAAAATATTCTATTGGAATATCGAAAAAAAGAATCTCTAGAGTCATCAGAACCATAGAATTAAACTTTTTCAATTGTATCTATCATAAGTCCTATACAAAATTTTGAGGTAATAGCCTCATTGCTCCACCTTTGAACGAGAAGATGCTCAGGGAATGAAAGCTTTTTAATGGTTATAAATTGCACTCAAACTCTTGAAGAATTATTCAACATAACATGATATATTTAACAAAATAGAACAGATTATAAAGAAAAAACATTATATCTTCAGAATTATCTATTACAGAACAAAAAGCAATGGTGATACAGTTCACTCTCAGAAAGCTTTCAAAAAGCTAAATCAGTAATATCTGAACCGTTATCTCAGATCGAATTGAACAGAATGTATACACATGATTCACAATCATAAATCAGTATTATAATTTTGAATTATTCTTATGAAAAATCATATCAATTTAAATACTCTGCAGTACCAATTCAAGATCAGAGAACAAAAGAAAAAAAGCAGTGTTTAAGTTTTGAATGTTAGGTTTGATACATAAAGCACAATGAAAATATGAAAAAATTTAAACACTTGTAGTTTTGTTTAAGAGAATGTTGCAAGGACCCTCAAGACAGAAATAATATGCTTAATGGTTATAAATTGCACTCAAAACTCTTGAAAATTTATTCAACATAACTAACAAAATAAAGCAGATTATTAAGAAAAAAATTTTCATACAGAATTTATATCTTCAGAATTATTTATTACAGGACAAAAAACAATGGTGCTACAGTTCACTCTCAGAAATCAGAATGCATTCGAAAACATAAATCAGTAATATATTGCTTCTGAACGGTTATTAAAAAAATCAAGAATCGAATTGAACATTCTCTATTCAATTGTACTAACTCAAGCTAAGAGAATAACTAGGAAGAGACAGTAGATACAGTTGGAATGTTATATATCATAAAGTACTATAAAAAATTGAAACAGTATTCACAAAATGAAACAAATCATCAATTAAAGTTAACATATAGAATTATATCTTAATAGTTATTTAATAAACTAGGTTATTAAAGACAGCGACTAATGGTCAAGATATTTTAATGCGTGAGCGGAGCGAACGCGTTAATAGTTCGAGACCATTAGTCGCTCGATTAATAACCGAGTTTATTATAAGATTTTTCCGACGATTTCAACATGAATAGTGTATAAATTCTAGATTGAAATACATTCTCAATTCGCACAAGACGTAGATTTGACGTAAAGGAATTTCTATGTTTCTATGTTCCAGTTGAGTTTTGACATTTCTCGTAGTGCTTCTGAATACTTTGTGTAAGGTTGCCATGAGGATTGCACATTTAAATGGCTAAAAAAATTGAGCATTAAAATGAGTCATTAATACTCAATTTAGTACACATTAAAAGCATCTTTTATTTCGAGGTCGGCGGAAAAAAGTATTTATTAGGACATAAAAACAACAGTGACATGATTCCACTCTCTCAGAATGTATTCACATGATTCACAATCATAAATCAGTAATATTGATTTTGAATTATTTTTATGAAAAAAATCATAACAATTAGAATACTCTGCAGTTCTAACTCAATATCAGAGAAAAAAAGTAGTGTTCAAGTTTTTAATGTAAGGTAGGACTAGGTACCATCCACAGATCTGTATCACCTTGAGATCGTATCTAAATGAGGCAAACTGTTGTTGAAATTAATATATCCTTTCGGTGAATAGAAGACCAAAGTTAATGCGAAGGCTCTCAACGTCCGATTAAATTTTGCCTAGTCGTTCCTCTCAACAATCTTTGAAATGAATTACCTGCCGCTCCAGGCCTGAAAAAGAAAGATTCTTCAATCTGGTTGCCTGATAATATTCATGTATGTACTTTTAACAATGAGCGAAAAGGAAACATACCAATATTATAACGTCTGTTGATTCTGATACGAGTGATGTTTCTCTCAAACAATCCAGCAATGTTTTCATTGAAGTTATTTTAAGCTTCATCCTTCAATAGACTGCTGCTATGAACGAATCTTTTTATTTTGACTCTGGACTCTCTTCTATAATGTTAATATCCCTTTTCCATACCTTAGGCGTAGAAAAACCACTAGTGTGCGGATCTCCCACATAAGCTCTTTATCACAAATGAAACAGTAAAATTAATCATGAACTAGTGGAGCACTCAAATGAAATATTCACCTTCCCCTTCTTATTTGAGATGTTCATGGTTTCTCGGTAAAGCTGGAAGGCATTAAATCAGTATTCTCAACTGCTTGCTCCAGTTTGACAACAGGATATTCCACATTTTCTACAATGAAAACAAAAATCACACAAAATATGGTTAGTCAGCAATATAAGAAGAAATACAAGTTTTACCTTCTTTTCGGAGAACAAGCAATAGCATCATCATTCTGATAGATTTCTTCATCGAGAGATGAAATTTGATCTTCGCAAATATAATTCTTCGAATATTCACTTCTGTAGTGTGAATTATAACTGCATAATTATCTTTAAGCACTTGTGGGAGTTTCATTCGTAGTGGAGCTGGAGCTGCAAACGAGTTCGCAATTAATATAATGAAATTAGGCCAAATGATTTCTGCATACATATAACAATGATTACTGATACATATCTCCTATTTCTCTATTCCATCAAGTTGAACAATTCCCTTCATTTGAAACATTACTAAATTACTACATCACTATTATAATACCTGTTGTATGTAGAATAATTTGGAAAGATTTTCCACAGAAACATCTCTATTTAATTGATTGAATTAAAATTCCAGGAAGCTCCTGTAATCTTACCTTGAATTACGTTAGTCTGAAGAATGGTTTCGCAGGAATATAATTGGCATCATTATTAAGAAATTTGGTACCATTTAGTTTAGTTTTTGGTTCAAAATGTTCCGAACATAACTATTCTGTGGCAAGTTTCTATCTCCAGCTAAGTCCATAATTGAAATCCATATATTCCTTCTCCCAATATCAAAAAGTCTGAAAGAAACTCATGAGAATTGAACAATCTACGCCAATGATTTGCAAAACAGAACAAACCTGTAAAAACTCAAATTAGGGTTGTAGGAGTCCAATTTACCACATACTTGACACTTAAGAACCATTTTATTAATATTTTTTGCACAAAATATATGGAAATAGGTCCGAAAAACACTTTTTCAACTTTGAACTCGAGTAGACTGTTGACAGAATCGTCGAAATCCCAGAAAACTAAACGAATTCATCTCGGCAACGGTGTATCATACATCAAATGTCAAATCGGAGCAAACTCACCTGATTGGCCTAGAGAAATATCGATCGGATGAGAAACAATTTATGAATGAAACTGAGAAAACCGGTGTTGTCACGTTTAAGAGAAATGAATGTTAAAAAATCCTTGAATTTGGTTGTATAACTACGAATTCTGTTCTTACTGCCTTGAAAGTTCGGTCGAAATGACTTGGAATAGGTTGGGTATTAGCTTTTATATGATTTTACCCAAGTTTTCTGTGGATGAAGGTTTTAAGAGGGTATAAATTCCACCGAAAGGATCAATTATGTGGATGTAGTTTGTGATTGTTTATGGAATTCATTGAAATTCTTAATATTTCATTCTATAAGTACTCATTTCGTACGATTACAAAATCAATATCATATATCAGTAATCTGGATAATTGTAGGTATTCCAAGTCGCTATTTCAGTATTTCTAAGCATTTTGATGTTAATAAATCTGATATCTTCGGAAACTTGACAACGTTGTGCATATTTTGGCGTAATTACCAATCCGTAGTAATACAGTCGTCCAGTTCAGTTCTGAAGGTAGGAATGTTGGCTTCAGTATTTATCATTGCATACCGCGTCTCCCTCTTCCTTTGTCTAAGCCAATAACCTTTGTTATTGATGGCTCACAGCCAAACTCTCCAATAACCTTTGTTATTGATGGCTCACAGCCAAACTCTTCAATAACCTTTGTTATTGATGGCTCACAGCCAACCTCTTCAATAACCATTGTTTTTGATGGCTCACAGCCAAACTCTCCAATAACCTTTGTTATTGATGACTCTAATAACCTTTGTTATTTAGATATGGCTCACAACCTTCCACCTTACCCACTACAGTAATGTGTAGGTAAACATATTTATATTGTTTTGTACTTACTTCTCTGACTTTATCCCATCCTCGTCGCCACTTTGTGGTACCTCAGAGTGGTAATGATAATACAGTTATGTTTTCAATTGAATGTATATTTATTATTGAACCAACACGTCTCTAATTCTAATCATACAATTTCAACTAATGACTTTATTCAATTATTCCTTGTCAGGTCTGACATCTCCTGTATTTTGATATTGCTGATGTATATTCAACTCGATGATCTCCACATATACTATATCAAGAATAATATAAAAATTATCTTCTCTGCTCCATACAACATGATGAAGAAGAAATCTGCCATTGAGAACAAAATCAATTGGGCCCGTATAATTTCCAGGTATAGTTTTCGATGTAGTGGAAGAATTTTAAAATTTACAGATTTTAAAGAGGCACTAAATTATTCTCTATTCAAAATTACATTAGCGTAAATGGAAATATAATCATTTTTTCTCTTAATTATTTTTTAATTTTAGTAAACGATTATCAGTATTATTGAATAGATATAGTTTTAATGCATGAAGAAAATGATAAAATGTCATGTAATTGTTAATGACAATTGAAAAATATTCATAATAATTGATTTATCGATAGTTCATCAACTGTATATTGCGCGTTTTCGACCGGAGGTTGACTTGAAGTGATGCTGTGACCGCGCGCTCTCCGCCCTCTATCTCGAAAACGGTCCACCTTATCAAATTTTTTTTCAAACAAAATTTGTAGAAAATTTTGTATTATACAATATTGATAATAACTGCAAATAGAAAAAACCCATAGGAAATGAGATATTTACAAAAAACGCAAAAAACCGATGTTTGCGACCTTCGACCTCAAAATTGAATAGTTGCTTACACCCTACCATATTATGTAGGTTTTGAGACAACATTCAGGGTGTCAATATAAAAGTATTCACAGACTAACAGCTGGGTATCTCGAACTCCAAGATTTTGGCCAAATTTTGTCTTATTTGACTGGACTAATAGGCTTTGTTCTAGGGCAATATTGTCACCCAGAAACGATACAGTGAATGAAATAAATAAACTCATTTTAGAGAAAATTTCCGGTCAGGTCAAACACTATAAGTCTATTGATACGGTGTGTAGTATTGAGGATACAGTGCACCATCCCCAAGAATTTTTAAATCCTTTGAACCCTATTAGCTTACTCCCTCACGAAAGTTGGCATTCCTATATCATGCTATTAAGAAACTTGAGACCCCCAACATGTGTAATGGGACAAGGCTGCTTACAAAAAGATTTACGGGACAATATAATCGTGGCGACCATTATCACAGGGCCAACAGTGGGACAACTGGCCTATATTCCGCGGATACCCATGATTCCCACTGATTTACCCATACCGTTTAATAGGCTACTGTTTCCAGTAAAGATCTCTTTCGCTCTCACTATTAACAAGTCCCAAGGTCAAACAATTTCTCTGGTGGGCATTGGATGAGAAAGCCGTGTTTTTCACATGGGCAGTTACATGTTGGCTTATCTCAGGTTAGAACTTCTGATAGACAATATATTTTGCTACCAAATGATAACATTATATCCAGTATAGTTCACAGAGGAGTTTTGAACAATTAAAATTACCATTACCAAACTAACTTTTCCCGCGACTCGGTCCTTCTGGAATTCGTTTATCGCAAATCCCTCAAATGTTTTTTCTTTCGGACAGAGTTACTTTCGAATTTTGTATTAGCATGCAAATACAAACTATACCTGCGTATAACCCTCCTTTTTGGCAGTTAGAAATCAAAACATAACACTCTGTAGAAATGTATTCCTCACATAACCCTTGGTGAAACATGATAAATTGAATAATAAAAAGAAGATAAAAAAACACTTGACAAAGTTTCACAATTTTTATTAAAATATTCGTTGACACGCGTGTTTCGGGTTTTATCCCATTTTCAAAAAAAGTTTTGAAAATGGGATAAAATTATTTTATTATTCAATAACACTCTGTACTAAAAAGGGATTATAAACATTATGCCCAACGGAGTGGGCACGGGTCGGCTAGTTATAAATATCTTTGTCCAGGTAAACCCTAATATTTTGGCCGAAGTAACTTAGGTATAATAAAATAAGGAAACGATATATTCTATGTATGGATCATAATGGCCGGTATACAATAGAAGATATGATTTGATATGTTTAGTTTGTTATTAAAAAATGCGATTGTAATAAAATATAATAATTGATGAATATGATGATTGAGATTGGGAAATATTCTGCTACAAGGTCTCTTTGATTTTAGGGAAAACAATCATATTTTTGTCTCCAAATCGAGGCAAACGGTCACAATACAGAAAAAAAAAGGAATAGAATTATTATAAAACACGCTGTAGGTGGCTGACCGTAAGAAATAGAAGAAAATAAAAAAGCATGTTTCTGGAGAAAAACATTTTGAAAGCGACGCGACGCCTGGCGTCTCAATTCTTTTGTCTCCGACTTTTACACACATCTCAAGTCAACATTGACTTGTGCCATTGCCATTACCTTAAACAATGCTTGTACCAAATACCGAGAGAAGAGTTAGGTTACCAAGATAAGTGAATCACCCTGTACTGGGTGGCCAGAATTGGGGATCCCTGAACTACAACTTTTCAACCCATTGAGATAGAGAAAATGAATGGCACCTTACGGTTATCTTTTTTAGATAAAATCATCATACCGTCAACCGCTTTGCGCTATTTTTTTGTTTTCGAGTTATAAGCCAAAATTGACATTTGAGCAATTTCAACTTTGGTTATTATCTTAACTTGAAACTAATCCATTATACAGGCACTTTGTTGATAGAAATCCATTGGCTTGATTTAATTTTTGCTGATGGTTTGCTTCCTTATTTATTTCATACAACTTTGTTCCTTCTTATGGAAACAATAATTTATCTTTACTTAAAAATAATAACCTTTTTTTTCGTTTCAAAAATATAAAACATGTCATATATCGCTCCAACATAATTGGTGATGCTTGTGGGGGTAAGGGTTGGCCTGGCTTTCCCCTATATTTTTGAGTCCTAAGCTCAATATAATTGTACCAATTCATTCATTACTACCCTCAAGAAAACGCTAGGCCTTCCCTGCCCCCCATGTAGCGTCGTCACTGACCTAAGAGCGATATATGACATGTTATATATTTTAACACGAGAAAAAAAAACAGTGATTATTTCTAAGTGAAAATAAACTATAGTTTCCATGAGCAAAAACAGAGTTACATGTAATGAATCAGGAAGACAACCCCTTTGGCAGAAATTAGATTATTCCACTGAAGTTCCATCAAAAAGTGTCTGTATAATGTTTTTGTTTCAAGTTCGCAGCACAAACAGAAACCGACAAAATGACTAAAGTTGAAATTGACAAAATGCCAATTTTGACTCATAACTCGAGAACACAAGACGATAGATCAATGCGGTTGACGGCTCAATGAATTTCTCGAAAAAAGATAAACGTAATGTGCCATTCATTTTTCTCTATCTCATGGGGTTCAAAAGTTGTAGTTCAGGAATCACCAATTCTGGCCACCTGTACAGGGTGGGCATATTTCGATGTTTTAGCACTACAACTTTTAAACCATAGGAGATAGACAAAATCTGATACACACTTCTCGATCTGTTTTTCTGAGAAACTAACAAGAGTAGTACTCATTTTGGCTACCTTCTTTTGTTTTCGAGTTATGAGCGAAAATTGTCGATATTGAAAAAATTCATATCTCCTCTAATACTGATCATAAAGCTCTGAAATTAAAACATTATACAGGCACATTTTTACGTAGAATCCAGTGGCGTGCTCGTCTTTTTTGCATCATTTCTAATTACGAAGCTATGGCCCAAAGTTATGTTTTTTAAATGGTAATACTAGATTTTTGTGCCATTTTCTAAAAGCTTATTTTTTTTCGGATTTTAAAAATATGTTATACATATATAATTATAATTGTATAGTTTGTATCGATATAAGTATAGAAAATGTTTAAAAACCTATTTTCATCTGAGTCGCAATATTTTCTATGGTTTCAACTGTTGATGAACACCGAAAAATGAATCATCGTATAATTACCACAATATCTTTCCAGTAGTTTTTTTATTTCTATGCTCTCTACTCAATTTTTCCAAGATCGAAGAATAATGGACGGCTATAAAACTTACACACTTCTCGATCTGTTTTTCTGAGAAACTAACAAGAGTAGGTAGTATTCAGTTTTGGCTACCTACTTTTGTTTTCGAGTTATAACCGAAAATTGGAAAAGTGGCGATATATAAAAAAAAACCTATTTCCGCTAATACTGATCATAGAGCTCTGAAATTAAAACATTATACAGTAAACACTAAACAGGCCCTTTTTTACGTAGAATCCAGTGGCGTGCTCGTCTTTTTTGCACCATTTCTAATTAAGAAGGTATGACCAGAGTTATGTTTTTTTTAATGGTAATACTAGATTTTTCTGCCATTTTCCGAAAGCTTAATTTTTTCTTATTTCAAAAATATATAACATTGTATCGTTTGTAATCAGTATGAGTATAAAAATGGTCAAAAACCTATTTTCATTTGAGTATCGATATTTTCTATGGTTTCAACTGTTGATTTGATAAGCACAGAAAAATGGAGCTTCCTATAACAAGAGCAGTCTCCTTCCGTCAATCTCATTATTTCTATGCTTTCAACCAATTTCCACAAAATTCGAACATGGATATATTTCACAAACTCTTACATCTTAAAATGGATTATGAAATAACGGAAAGATCCACATGATCCTCCGTTTCAATATATACAGGGTTTTCCTTTTAAGTTGGCCTATTAGACGTTTTAGGAGAACTGGTGAATATTTCGTTCTGAAATTTGAGGTGCAGCCTTGAGGCTGAAGGAACTCCTCGCCTAAAATATTTTCAAGTCGACAGTGTTGCCACGTCTATCTCAAACGCATATCTACTTTCTTATTTCAAATGGAACTACCTATATTTTCATTTATGTATCGATCCAATACCAAATTTGCAGTATAAACCACTTAAAAAAATTTCTCTGCTATGCACTGTTGCCAAGTTATTCACAAATTCCTGGAAATTTTGACATTTGCATTGCCAGTTTGGAAATGCAATATCTCGATTACTTTTCATGCGAACGAAACCAAACTTAGCAGTCTCATAGTAAAGACTCCATGCATTCATGTGGTATATTCAGTATTTTGATACATCGTAAGGTTTTTCGGAGATATTGCTGCAAAAATGTGAAACTCAAAATTAAAATATTTCGAGATTTTCAAATGGCAACCCCATATTTATTTTACAGCATTCGATTCGAAATGAAGAATGAATGGCAGTCTCTTTTTACACTAATTATTTATTTTGGATAGTTTTCGAAAGAGATGAAAAATACTGAAATTTTTCAGTATTTATAGTTCATGATCTATGGTTCTGTTTACGATGAAATGGTTCTATGATTATGGCGTGAATATTTGAAGTAGATTCTATGGTTGAAATCATAAAAAGTATTCGATGATCATGGATGTCATAGAAAAAAGTTTACCCATATTATTCGAACACGATTCGGGTTGTTTCACAATTCACGGGAAATGCCAAAAATTTATTGAAAGGACCTGTAGGACCTCTTTCACAATCGTTATTCACATTTAGCAAGAATGACTTGAAAGAAATTCCGAAAATTGTTTAGGCTTTCTGTAATCCTGGCCTTATGTTCACTAATTATTTATTTTGGGCAGTTTTCAAATGAGATAAAAAATACTGAAATTTTTCAGTATTCATAGTCATGTTCAATGGACTTAATGCTGTGTTATTATAAAGTGGATATCGGAATGAATCCTATTGTTGAGGTTATGAACATAGGACCAGAATTACAGCAAGGCTAAACAATTTTTGGAATTTCTTTCCGATCATTCGTGCTAAATGTGAATAACGATTGTTAAAAGTCCTACAGGTCTTTTCAATATTTTTTTGGCATTTCCCGTGAATTGTGAAACAACCCGAATCGTGTTCGAAAAATATGTTTAAACTTTTTTCTATGACATCCATGATCATCGAATACTTATTATGATTTCAACCATAGAATCTACATCAAATATTCACGCCATAATCATAGAACCATTTCATCGTAAACAATTTCAGTATTTTTCATCTCATTCGAAAACTATCCGAAATAAATAATTAGTGTAAAAGGAGACTGCCATTCATTTTTCATTTCGAATCGAATGCTGTAAAATAAATATGGGGTTGCCATTTAAAAATCTAGAAATATTTCAATTTTGAGTTTCACATTTTTGCAAATTGCAGCAATATCTCCGAAAAACCTTACGATGTATCAAAATACTGAATATACCACATGAATGCATGGAGTCATTACTATGAGACTGCTAAGTTTGGTTGAAAAATAATCGAGATATTGCATTTCCAAAGTGGCAATGCAAATGTCAAAATTTCAAGGAATTTGTGAATGACGTGGCAACAGTGCATAGCAGAGAAATTTTTTTAAGTGGTTTATACTGCAAATTTGGTATTGAATCGATACATAAATGAAAATATAGGTAGTTCCATTTGAAATAAGAAAGTAGATATGCGTTTGAGATAGACGTGGCAACACTGTCGACTTGAAAATATTTTAGGCGAAAAGTTCCTTCAGCCTCAAGGCTGCACCTAAAATTTCAGAACGAAATACTCACTAGTTCTCCCAAAACGTCTAATAGGCCAACTTAAAAGGAAAACCCTGTATACTTAGTTATAACGAGATGGATGCAGGATAATATGTTTATTGCTCTCCAGAATAAATACGCACAAGTGCCAGTCTATTTCAAATCGCCTATGAAATAGCGCATATAGATGTGATTAAAGTTATCAATTCAATTAGAAAAGTAACAAAGAAAAAATATTTTTCAATATCTAATAATGATTACAATAATATAGGTCAGTAGGTAATAATGAATGAGGATCAAGTTTTATAGCCGTCCATTATTCTTCGATCTTGGAAAAATTGAGTAGAGAGCATAGAAATAAAAAAACTACTGGAAAAATATTGTGGTAATTATACGATGATACATTTTTCTGTGCTCATCAACAGTTGAAACCATAGAAAATATTGCGACTCAGATGAAAATAGGTTTTTAAACATTTTCTATACTTATATCGATACAAACTATACAATTATAATTATATATGTATAACATATTTTTAAAATCCGAAAAAAAATAAGCTTTTAGAAAATGGCACAAAAATCTAGTATTACCGTTTAAAAAACATAACTTTGGGCTATAGCTTCGTAATTAGAAATGATGCAAAAAAGACGAGCACGCCACTGGTTTCTACGTAAAAATGTGCCTGTATAATGTTTTAATTTCAGAGCTTTATGATCAGTATTAGAGGAGATATGAATTTTTTCAATATCTACAATTTTCGCTCATAACTCGAAAACAAAAGAAGGTAGCCAAAATGAGTACTACTCTTGTTAGTTTCTCAGAAAAAGAGATCGAGAAGTGGGTATCAGATTTTGTCTATCTTCTCTGGTTTAAAAGTTGTAGTGCTAAAACATCGAAATATGACCACCCTGTACATATGTGAGCAAAATAAACTGAGCACGGAGCAAAATGGGAGCAAAACAAGGGCATACAAATTTCAAGTGCTTTTTTCAATTTTTTTATTCGGCCAGTTTTCGTCAACAGAGAAACAAAACCTAGAGCTTTCGAATGACGCTTCCGTTAACTCAAACGCTATTCGTCTCATTTTATTCTAAGCAATTATGGAAGTTCCTTAACGAACTCAATTGATGTATGTATTTTAATGATTGGTATATACATGATGACGATATCCAATAATGGCAATACTCAATGTGAAATTTTTTATATCTAATTCGGACCAATTGACTTCAAGGCTTAACAATGAAGAATAAAACAATTTCCAATCAAAATGTGTGTCAGATGCGTCACGAAATATCTTAAATCAACAGTCACTAGAATCTAACTGAAGTAGTTTTGCGATGTGGTTTTAAGTTACCTACCTGTATTCAGTGTTATTTTAATTCAGTGTGAGATTATTCTCGCTCGTGAGCGTTTTTACCATGACGGATCATAAAATGGTGAATGGTAAGAAAAGAAGCAAAAGGCCTAGCAGTGAATATTATTATTATGAAACTGAAGATGAAGAAGATATCAGGGAAAACAGAAAGAGTCTTTTGTTACAAGCAGACGAGGACGCCAGTATTGGGTAATGTTCTAATATCTATTTTTTTGGAAAGATTATTATAATTGTTTATTGAGTTATTTCATGAACCAATCATTTAAGGACCTGAAGATAAGCATATTGATGTCATATTCTGGCGAATCCTTCAGATCCTTCCAAATTTATTCATTTCTGTGATGCTTCATTATTTATAATGAAATTTTTTGCCGATCCACACTGAATTTTTATTCTACATTACCCGAATTCTTAATGAACTGCTGAACATCTGATCATTTCATTTAATTCATCCAATTTTATCAGGGTTCCTTATTTTTGTACCTAAATTGACGAAGAGATCAGAGTTTACATTGGTAGTACTAATTATTATTCATATCAGACGTAGATGAGGTAATCATAAATATGATATCTTTCGAATAATAATATGTCATCGATGAAATCATAAGGTGGCATTTCTTAATTCTTATGCTCCGTGAAATATTCCTTATTTTGTCTTGTAACCTACTCCGCTTGCCCCTTAGTATCAGTTTGACACAAATAGAATCTGATCCGAAAAATTGTTGCGGTGATGACAATCTTCATTACAGGTTAATCTAAATTGACGTTTTTAATACAAAAAATCAGTTCATATTATATAGTATATAACATTACAAGCAAGGTAAGAGGGTTTTTACTGGCGAATGGAGGATATAATTGACGAGCCGCAGGCGAGTCAGTTACCTCCTTGAGCCAGTAAAACCCGTTACCTTGCGTGTATTGTTTTATATTTTATTTGTTTCTCGTTTGTGAAAAGGTGGGATAAATTCCAAAAAAATCTCAATAATTTGTCGCAATTGTCGTAAGCTATTTATGATTATTTATGACATCGGAAAATTATGACAACTGTCAGTGGCTTTACGAGAGGGAAGTCCTTCGAGAAGATTTGCTGATTTCTGACGAAAAAGGCCAGATCCAAATGAAACAAGGTATGCATATCGTTTTCTAATACTTTTATAACATTTATTACTAAAAATATTTGTTCCAGGAACGATGAAATAAGAAGGATAAATGAAATTAGAAGCAAGTACGTGAAAAGGAAAGCGAATAGATACGAATATAACAAAGTACGAATATCGTTTTTGAATAGTTTGAGAACGTTTATTGAGAAATACATTTGTTCCAGGAACTCTGAGATTAGAAGAATAAATTAAATTAGAAGCAAGTACTTGACAACTTTCAATGTAAATAATACTACTAACTTGTAAAAGTATTACAAGTTAACTGTCAATTTTACAAGTTAGTGACTTGAAAAAATAAACTTCCTTGATTAATATTGTGTTTTTGGAAACTGACGTTTACAAATGAGAAACAAATAAAATTATTAGCTGATCCTGCGAACGTTATTTTGCCTTATAAATTATTTCTAGTTTTTAGATGAATTCTAGTGTAGACAAAAAGTAACTAACTCACTATAAGTATGTAAAAAGTTTAGATTTTTAATCGAAGTCCAGTAAAAAACACTATAATTGATTAAATTAAAACTGAATATTTGGATAGGTAGGAATATACATATTCAACATTACTCTTCATTCTGTTACAAGAAAAAAAACATATATTTTCACATACTGAAATGGACATTGTGTAAATTCAAACTTCGCGCCATTATGATAATATAATTATGCTGTCTTATAGGAAATGGACGAATTTTGTCCATTTGCAAGGTACCTAAACTTTGGGACCTTATATCGCAAGTTACTCATTAGGTTTGTTCGCGTTGCAGTTCTCTTGTTGTTCTGGGCACAAAGAATTTGGTCCCAGAACTCAGGGAACTGAAGCAAATTGTTCTGTGACACGAACGGCTGGGAACTGGAAACCACCGTTCGACATTTGGCGGACATCGGATTTAAAACAACGATCAACGTCATTTTTTCTATGTAAAATGTAAATAAAGCAAATCCATGTTTGATTCAGGTGATTTTCCAGTATTGGACTCAACTGATTCCTTCTTTTGACTGAAGAATCGTAAAAAAAATCTGTCAAATTATCTATAAAGTTCAGATCATACTTATCGTGGAAAAATATCAATTTTGGGCATTCACCCTTATCAACTGCAGAAGGAAGATATTCATCAATCTATTGTGGCTCATTTCAAAGATAAAATGTATCCTGCTTTATCAACTATTTAGTGAAAACGAAGAGGGATGCTGCAGTAAACCAAGTTACATAATTTTATAATATTTTTTCTTCAATATATGGAAAAAATGCTCATATTAGTTTTCTTGAATGAAAGGTTTTAAATTTCAATTGTTCCAACAATTAAGGATTTCATGAATATTACCAATTGAATTTCAATTATTCGTAAAGCAGAAACAGTCTTCGTTATATACAAAATAAAAATATAATTCATTTTATGTCGAAGGTGAAGAATTTATCATTTACTACAAAGCAATACGTTTCAGTTTCTAATTTGAAGAAAACTTAATTATCTAATACAAAACAATAATTGATTCAACAACACAGAGTTAAAATGTTTGTCTATGATTTTTCCTATTGAATGAGGCGAGTATATATGAATTTTGGGTTACCTTTTACTACCTTCATATAAAAAACGAAAGATATACTGCGAATTGAAAGAACCTCCACATAAGTTCTAGAAAGAGTGATATAATTTCAGGGCATATATTTATGAAAACTTAAGTTATCACAAAAATTTTGTCAATTAACGAGTAATCTTCATTTCTTTTTTTTTACGGGTGAATTGAGAATGTTTCCAATAATATCCTTTATTTCTTTCTCAACAGTCAATTATCCTCTCTATATAAATCCGGACACTGGCCTCTTTGTCTTTTCTATTTCTTCGGATCTCAATTGCTACCTCTGATGCAAAAATCGAATGTCTAATGAAATTTTATTTTATTATAACCACCTTTCTTTGAAATGGTGTACCTGTAAATGATTTTCAATGTTTTTTCCACCTGATTAAAAATGTACGGAACATACTTTACCATGCTTTGTTAATCCTTTTTTCCATACTTCTCGTCTAATGATCATTTTGTTCCTTTTTGTAGGTTGTCAACTAAATACCTATTATAAATATCAATTGATTCACTGCAGCAGCACTCTTCATTTCCACTAAGTAATCGATAATATCAGAATATATTTGTTCTTCGGAATAAGCCATATTAGATAGATGCATTTTCCTTCTGCAGTCGACAAGGGTAAATGCCGAGAACTGATATGTTTCTACATATCGTCCTCGGTGAATATAATCTTAACAAATAATTTGATTGATCCATTTTCACGATTATTTCGTCCAAAGAAGAAATAAATCAACTTCAACACTTGAAAAACACCAAAATCTATCGTGGAAACCAATTCAGATATGTTTATTTGTTTATTAACAACACTTAAAGTTAGGTTAGATCACCTGTCACTCTGTCCGCTGTCCCTACTGTACGTCAAGGGATTTCCTATTCCATGCGAAACGAACGGGTGGAAACAAAAAAGTACAGTTCCGAATGTTATATGAATATAGGGATTGGCGTTCAGAATAAAACAACCGTCTTCTTTAATCGTCCAATGTCGACTAACTTTAATTCAGAAAACTGTGAAATATAGCAGCCACAATTTCATCTTGAGAGCCACCTACCGGCAACAATCAGAAACAATAATTACAGAGCTAACAATAGATGGGGTTAATCTGACTTTTGACATCAATTTCTAACACCCCCACTATGTCAGAAGTTAAATTAACATGCATTTTACATCGAGCCCAAATCTTCAACAAACCTTTTATGTTTTTCATTACATAAAGACTTGGTTAAAATATCAGCACACATCTTATCAGTATCTAAGTATTCCACAGTTAACAATTTTTTATCAACAATATCTCTTATAAAATGATATCTAATGTCAATGTGTTTAGTACGTTTATGAAATACGGGATTTTTTATTAATTTCTGTGCACTCTGACTATCATTAAATATTGAAACTTTTGTTACAATTCCTGTTAATTCTCCAACTAAACCTTTAAGATAAATTCCTTCTTTAAAACCTTCAGCAATAGCCATATATTTAGATTCAGTGCTTGACAAAGCCACTGTTTTTTGTTTTTTACTTTCGCAGGCTATACCAGCCCCACAAAGTTTAAAAATATATCCTGTGTATGATTTTCTATCCTTAATATTTCCTCCCCAATCAGCATCTACAAAACCTTCTAAAGAATTCTGATCTTTCGAAAAACTTAAACAATAGTCCCTAGTACCTTTGAGATATTTAAGTACTCTCTTGGCCATTTTACAATGAGTTTCATTATAGCAGTTATTGAACTGACTTAGGTAACTAACCGTATAACACAAATCTGGTCTAGTCAAAACTACAAGATACATCAAACTACCTATTAAATTTTGGTAAGGAAAGTTTGAATTATCACTTAATCCTAAATTTTCATCTTCAAACTTAGGATTTACCTCCATAGGAGTTTTTACAGTTTTACATTCAGACATATTAAACTTCTTTAAAATTGTATCAATATAACCTCTTTGACTTAATTTTATTATGCCTTTTTCTTTGTCTCGGATAATTTCCATACCTAAACAATTTTTTGCCTCACCTAAATCTTTAATTTTAAAATTCAATTCTTTTTTAACTCTTTCAACTTCATTTTCATTATTTGAAAAAATAAAAAAATCATCTACATATAATGCTATATAGGTTAATTTCTCATTTTTCCTTTTTATATATAAACAAGGCTCATAGTTTGACCTAACATAACCTATATTTAACAAAAAATCATTTCTTCTTGTGTTCCATGCTCGGGATGACTGTTTTAACCCATATATGGTTTTATTTAACTTACAAACTTTATCTTCACATCCCTGCACGATAAATCCTTCTGGTTGTTTCATGAATACATTTTTGTCTAGAAAACCATTAAGAAATGCTGTTTTCACATCCAAATGTATGAAACTTAAATTATACTTAACAGAAAATGCCATCAATAATCTCAAAGTTGAATGCCGAACTACAGGAGAAAAAGTATCCTCATAATCAACTCCCTCTTTTTGATTAAAACCTCTAGCAACCAATCTAGCTCTATAACAAAATTTTCCGTCATTATCAATTTTTCTTTTAAAAACCCATTTATTATCAACTAAAGTACCCTGTTGTGTGTTCTCTACCAGCTCCCATGCAGAATTTTCTCGAAAAGCTTCCATCTCTTCTTTCATTGCTTCGTTCCATTTCTCTTGATCAGGTCTTGATAAAGCTTCACTAACACTCACAGGATCGGAAATGACTTCACTACCCGCACTAACATCACTGCACATGAAGGTCACATAATCCTCAAATTTCTTTGGTTTGTGTTGTCTTCCTGTTCGTCTAGGTTCATTTTCACTTGTTTCCACTGCATCGTCTATACTACCAGAGACAGGTTTTTCATCAGTTTCTTCTAGATCTTCAATTTCCCCCACTGAATTTGTTGATTCTTCTGTAACATTTTCAGGATCATTTTCTAGGTCTAGACTAACCTGTACTTCCTTTTTGTTAACGGTACTTTCCATTATTATAACATCCCTACTGGTGATTACTTTGTTATTGTTTTCGTTGTACAATCTATAGCCTTCAACTGTTTCGCCATAACCCACTAAAACCATTTTTTCAGATTTTTTATCAAATTTTCGTCTATTTGCTTTTGGGATATGTACCATAGCTGTAGATCCAAATAATCTCACATGGCTCAGGTTTGGCTTCCTGCCTGTCCATTTTTCGAAAGGTGTCGTTACTAAACCTGAAACAATACTTCTATTTCTCAGATAAACCGCAGTATTCACTGCTTCCGCCCAGAGAATTTTCTTCAAACCTGCATCGAATAGTGAGCATCTTGCTTTTTCAACTATTGTACGGTTCATCCGTTCACTCATTCCATTTTGCTGCGGAGTGTGTGGATTTGTCGTCTGATGAATTATGCCATTTGTTTTCAAAAAACAATCGAATTCTTGACTACAAAATTCCCCACCATTATCTGTTCGTAACATCTTGATTCTTTTATTTTGCTGGTTTTCCACTACATTTTTGAACTCTTTGAATCGTTTCAGAGCTTCATCCTTGGTCTTTAGGAAATAAACAAATATCATCCTGCTGTAATCATACAGCATTTGGAACCACAAGTCCATATGAATTACTTCAAGAAATTCTTCAGCTCTAATTCCTATGTGTTTGAATGGTTATTTGGATTGCTTACCTTCACATCATGTTATACAATCCTGTTTTACTATCTTTTCTCGACAATTTATACCATTTACTATACCATTTTTCATTTTTTCTAAATCCATGTAGTTTATGTGAGCCATTCTTCTATGCCACAAATCTGCAGATGCAAATAAACATTTGTGTTTCCTCTTCTCTATGTTTAATTTGTATACATTATCAACTAGATCAGCTGTTGCAATCAAAATATTATTTCTATTGAATATTCTGCAGCCTTTTTCATCAAAATTTACTGTATTTCCATTTTTTATTAGTTGACTTACAGACAAAAGATTCGTTGTTACTTCTGGAACATATAAAACGTTTTTTACTGTTACCTGTTTTTCCAACTGATGTAATAATATCTATTTCACCCATGCTCTTTACTGATACTTCATTGTTGTTGGCAACAACAATATTCTTCATGCTTGATGGTACCACATTTTTCAATTCAGATCCCAAAACGGTTATATGTGTACTTGCTCCTGAATCTATGTACCAGTCTTCTTTGTCAAATTTTCCATTCAGGAACACTGCGCTGAATGCATTTGATGTTCTCTCTATAAACCTATTTGGACATTTGTTTTTAAAGTGGCCTGTCTGTTTACAATTATAACATCTTATGTCATTTCTGTCTCTGTCATTTGACTTTGACGTTGACACTTGTCTGGTACTACCAACATTTGGTTCCTTTTTGTGGGTGAATTTCTTCCCGCCATTTTTACCTTTGTTGGCAAATGCGCTCCCTACATTATCAACTTCCTTTTCCATATCTAGAAGCTTCGATTTAATGGAGTCTGTGGTTATACTAAGCCCTGAGTGTTCTATGGCCATGATCATTGGTGAGAACCTTTCTGGCAAACCTGCTAGAAGTAAAGACCCGATCCACTCTTCATCTATCTTGAATCCTGTATTTCTCAATTTCTGGGAAGTTTCCACTAATTGAGTCACATACGAAGACATTGATTCACAATTTTCCAGTCTTAACGATATCAGATTGCGCAATAGACTGATGCGTCTAGTGAAACCCGAGTCATCAAATAAACTTTTGAGTTTGTCCCATAACTCTTTTGGAGAGCTCGTTTCTCGAATATGCACGTACAGAGAACTATCGATAGTCAATATTAACTTAGCTCGTGCTTTCGCGTTTTTTGATTCGTCATTTTCACTTCCGTCTATACACTTCTGCAATCCGTCTATCACTAGAAAATTTTCGACAGCAAAGGTCCACTCATCGTAATTTTCGCGACCTAGCAGTTTAGGTACACTCGCGATATAATTGTTCGCCGACATGATTAACCGGTTCACCTGTATTTCTTACTACGCACCTCACTTCAACCACGTGCCTGGGCCCATAACCTGTTATATGAATATAGGGATTGGCGTTCAGAATAAAACAACCGTCTTCTTTAATCGTCCAATGTCGACTAACTTTAATTCAGAAAACTGTGAAATATAGCAGCCACAATTTCATCTTGAGAGCCACCTACCGGCAACAATCAGAAACAATAATTACAAAGCTAACAATAGATGGGGTTAATCTGACTTTTGACATCAATTTCTAACACCGAATACTTCCGAACTGCGGAGCGAACAAAGCTATTATTACTTCCAGATATCGATTGAAATATAATCTAGAAGGATTCTGCATTTCTGGAAAATTTTTGGGTTTTCACTCCAGACAGAACAGAACAGAACAGAAATATCCAAAAAATTTTCAATCAGGATGAAATAGTCCTGCGTAAATCCTTGCACTAATTTGTCAGGATCAAATTGGTTTAAACTAAGAAAGGAAATAAATGAAAAGGATAATGTACGATTCGGTGTCTATATCAGACTCTTTCTTCAGACAAACTTGTAAAATCTTTGGAATTGTATATTTATTCGTTTGCAGTATAATCGACATTGAAAGTTGTTTTTCAATTTTGGTTGTGAACTCTTCCATAAGTGTGTTGATGTCAATATGGTTTAAATAAAATAACACACTTCGTTTTTTAAAATAAATCTATTGGCTATCGATTTCGGCTTTCAAGCCATCATCAGGCCAGCTGAAAAATATACAAATGTAAAAATAGCAATTGTAAAAATTTTTGGATCACAGAAAAAACGACTAGAACTCACCGTCAGTAAAAATATACAATCTTTGGTCATAAATTAAAAATAAATAACACACAATATTATACAGGTATGTATACATAAATAGAGGAGTAGATTTTCTTTCAATTAACTAACACTTTCACATAAAAATCCTCGAGAATGACAAATGACAGACAGTTTAAAAACGTTAAGAAATAATTGAGATATCGACAACAGAGGAATAGATAACATAATGTGCATATCGATGTTAGACATGTGAAGTATGAATTTGAAGGGCGCGAAATATGATCAATAATAAATAAATATTTCAGAGTTGTTATGTTATTGGTTCTAATAATTTGAATAAATTTCTTTCTGGAAATTCTGATATTTCGTTCAGTAGGTGTTGGTTCTGATTTTTCTTCAGAATTTCATATTGTTCCAGAAGTAATAGTTTGTGATAGTTATCTTCCCTGTGTAATATTCTCAAATTTTCTATTGTTGTCTTATGATTTTGCTCTATCAGATGATTTCCTAATGCTGAGTTTGGTCGATTCTTTATATGTTCGTTGAATCTTTTCTTTGCTGCTCGAGTTGTCATTCCTATGTAAATGGAGGGGCAGTCAGCACAAGTTATTTCGTAAATTCCACTGCATTCTTCGTCGTTCAACCTTTTCTTGTTATTTATTAATATGTTTTCTAGTGTTTGATGGCGTTTGTTAATTAATGTGTAGTTATGTTTTCTGAGAGTTGCGTTGATCTTATCATTAAAACCTCTATAAAATGGTAATGCGACGTAGTGTTGTTTAATGGATGTGTGTGGATATATTTTATTGAGAAGCATTTTATTTTTTATAGATTTCAGGATATTGTCCATGTATACTTTTGAATATTGATTGTTCTCCCCGATCTGATATATAGTATTCAATTCCTTCTCATAGTTTTCTCTGGACAACGGTACATTCAAAAGACGATTGAACAAAAATCTAAAAGCAGTTCTCTTTATTGGGGCAGAGTGATAGGAGTTAAATGGGATGATAGTGTCTGTCTGAGTTGGTTTTCTATAGATGTCAAAGATGAAGTTATTGTTTTTGAGTTCAATTTTCAAATCTAGGAAATTTATTGAGTTGTTGATGGATTTCTCTAGAGTGAATTTAATTTTGAATTTTGTATTTATCACACTGAAGAAAGTTGAAAGTTCTTCTTCAGATCCATCCCATATACAAAATACGTCATCTATATACCTTTTCCATAGTACTATGTGGTTTCTTAAAGGTAGTTGCATGATTCGTCGTTCTACATAACTGACGTAAATGTCAGCTATTAGTCCACTAAATGGACAGCCCATGGGAACACCGTCTCGCATAATATATATTGTACCATTGAAAATAAAGAAATTTTGTTCTGTAATTAATTTGGCTAGCATCATAATGTTTTCTATATCGGTTGTTTCTAGTTCAGTATCACCATGTATTTCACTGTATTCTTCTAAAATATCGTTAAGTAATGAGAGTGTGTCCACAATTGGTATATTGGTGTATAAATTGACAATGTCAAACGATATCATGAGATATTTCCCTCGGGGGTGTAATTTGAGGGAGAGTATATTATTTATTAGCTCTAGTGAATTCTTTATCGAGAACTGTGATGTATATTTCAATTTATTAATAATGAGGTTGTTTAAGAATTTGGAGATTTTATGGACTGGTGATTTAATGGCAGAGGTGATGGGTCTAATGCTCTTTTCTGGTTTATGTAACTTAATCAAGCTGTATAATTTTGGAATTTGGGGATTTTTTTCTTTCATGCTATATAGAGATTCATTAAACTTTTGTAATGTTGGTAAACTAAGTTTGAGGATGTTATTTACCTTATCAGAGAATTTCAATAGGGGATTATTTTTGCTTTTTAAGATGTTGTTTTCATTGAAGAAATGTAACGTCTTTTCCAAGTATACATCCTTTTCCAGTATGACAAGTCCTTTGATGAGGAAGAGATAAAAACCTTGAGATTAGGACATAAGTTCGCACCAATACCCAAGTCACTGAACGTCCACAAATTAGCAATTGACATCGAACTACAATTAAGAAAATATCCAGACTACAGTACAATTGCTGAAGAAATGTTTCGAACTCTTAAATATTATAGAGGCAAAAAAGTAGAAGTGTGTAGCCGAGAGCAATATGAAATTAACCAACAACTCAAGATCTCTATAAAAAGTTTTCAAGAGAAAGTACGAGAGAATGATTTGATAGTCACCAAAGCAGACAAGAATGCAGGACTTGTCATACTGGAAAAGGATGTATACTTGGAAAAGACGTTACATTTCTTCAATGAAAACAACATCTTAAAAAGCAAAAATAATCCCCTATTGAAATTCTCTGATAAGGTAAATAACATCCTCAAACTTAGTTTACCAACATTACAAAAGTTTAATGAATCTCTATATAGCATGAAAGAAAAAAATCCCCAAATTCCAAAATTATACAGCTTGATTAAGTTACATAAACCAGAAAAGAGCATTAGACCCATCACCTCTGCCATTAAATCACCAGTCCATAAAATCTCCAAATTCTTAAACAACCTCATTATTAATAAATTGAAATATACATCACAGTTCTCGATAAAGAATTCACTAGAGCTAATAAATAATATACTCTCCCTCAAATTACACCCCCGAGGGAAATATCTCATGATATCGTTTGACATTGTCAATTTATACACCAATATACCAATTGTGGACACACTCTCATTACTTAACGATATTTTAGAAGAATACAGTGAAATACATGGTGATACTGAACTAGAAACAACCGATATAGAAAACATTATGATGCTAGCCAAATTAATTACAGAACAAAATTTCTTTATTTTCAATGGTACAATATATATTATGCGAGACGGTGTTCCCATGGGCTGTCCATTTAGTGGACTAATAGCTGACATTTACGTCAGTTATGTAGAACGACGAATCATGCAACTACCTTTAAGAAACCACATAGTACTATGGAAAAGGTATATAGATGACGTATTTTGTATATGGGATGGATCTGAAGAAGAACTTTCAACTTTCTTCAGTGTGATAAATACAAAATTCAAAATTAAATTCACTCTAGAGAAATCCATCAACAACTCAATAAATTTCCTAGATTTGAAAATTGAACTCAAAAACAATAACTTCATCTTTGACATCTATAGAAAACCAACTCAGACAGACACTATCATCCCATTTAACTCCTATCACTCTGCCCCAATAAAGAGAACTGCTTTTAGATTTTTGTTCAATCGTCTTTTGAATGTACCGTTGTCCAGAGAAAACTATGAGAAGGAATTGAATACTATATATCAGATCGGGGAGAACAATCAATATTCAAAAGTATACATGGACAATATCCTGAAATCTATAAAAAATAAAATGCTTCTCAATAAAATATATCCACACACATCCATTAAACAACACTACGTCGCATTACCATTTTATAGAGGTTTTAATGATAAGATCAACGCAACTCTCAGAAAACATAACTACACATTAATTAACAAACGCCATCAAACACTAGAAAACATATTAATAAATAACAAGAAAAGGTTGAACGACGAAGAATGCAGTGGAATTTACGAAATAACTTGTGCTGACTGCCCCTCCATTTACATAGGAATGACAACTCGAGCAGCAAAGAAAAGATTCAACGAACATATAAAGAATCGACCAAACTCAGCATTAGGAAATCATCTGATAGAGCAAAATCATAAGACAACAATAGAAAATTTGAGAATATTACACAGGGAAGATAACTATCACAAACTATTACTTCTGGAACAATATGAAATTCTGAAGAAAAATCAGAACCAACACCTACTGAACGAAATATCAGAATTTCCAGAAAGAAATTTATTCAAATTATTAGAACCAATAACATAACAACTCTGAAATATTTATTTATTATTGATCATATTTCGCGCCCTTCAAATTCATACTTCACATGTCTAACATCGATATGCACATTATGTTATCTATTCCTCTGTTGTCGATATCTCAATTATTTCTTAACGTTTTTAAACTGTCTGTCATTTGTCATTCTCGAGGATTTTTATGTGAAAGTGTTAGTTAATTGAAAGAAAATCTACTCCTCTATTTATGTATACATACCTGTATAATATTGTGTGTTATTTATTTTTAATTTATGACCAAAGATTGTATATTTTTACTGACGGTGAGTTCTAGTCGTTTTTTCTGTGATCCAAAAATTTTTACAATTGCTATTTTTACATTTGTATATTTTTCAGCTGGCCTGATGATGGCTTGAAAGCCGAAATCGATAGCCAATAGATTTATTTTAAAAAACGAAGTGTGTTATTTTATTTAAACCATATTGTTTTTCAATTATTTCTGTTCTAGAGACTGGGAATGAAAACCTAAAAATTCTTCTAGAAATCATTATTACTACCCATATATCTTTTTTGTTAGCTGATCGAGAGCACTAAATTCGGTTTCAGTCTGTTACCTTCTATTACCAATTTTGCTTCAGAATCTGATGAATTGAAAGAGACAAGAAAAAAATATTAGCCATATATATATATTGAACATAGGATTCAGAACCCCTCCTATGAATCAATGTTTACATATAAACTAATTCGAAATCAATAAGGGTTGTTTGTAGTCACAGACGCACATTGCTTCGAACTCGAACAAATAGTGCAGTATTTCACTTCATGTATTCAACAGCTTTATTCGTATTGGAATATTATTCAACAAATTACTGAATCATTTTCAAATATCTTGATGGGATGTCTAGACAAAAAATGTTTGTCCTTTATGTCGAAAAGGTAATTCATTTTATTCTGCTCTATTTGTTCGTTATCAGATTTAATGCTTAAACATCCGCTGTGCTTGTAAGGTGCGTACAAATGAATTCGTTGTCGAGTAGGTTGTGGAATTTCGAACGTCAATATAAAATAATACAAATAACACATATATTAGCTCACTTGCAAACTTTTTCGAACACACGTCATATTAAATGTTATCAATAAGCACAAATTCTTCAAATTCAGCACATGTTGCTTCAATAATAGTCAATACTGAAGAGTAAAATTACATAATATGCAATCGAAACCATATTATGATTTGGGGTTTTATTCAGTTTGCCCTATATTTTTTGGTTGGTCTGTACTTAAAGGGAATTGAAGAAAATGTTCACAATTTTAGCAATATTCTTAGAAGCTACTCTTAATCCAGTCGAATTGTGCTTTTAGCAGGAAAGTTTTGGGGTAGTTTTGATTTCTTTCATTTTTATGTCTTTTTGTGGTACTGAATCCGAATTTCTGGTTTGCTAACAAAATTTCGAGATGGAACATAAAAAAATACAAAAAAGAATAAAAATCTCATTATTGGTCAGTTTTTTGCTTATTACTGGAAACTATCAACTTTCCGTGAAAAAACTTTTCATGCAAAATACATAAAATTTTCTACAAATTGTACTACCACGGCTTGTTCTGCGACAACCCGTTCTGGCTCAATTTTTGGTTGGAAATGAGGTATTTTCTATGAATCAATAAATGAGAAAAAATTTAATTCTGTGCTTCCGATGGTGCTATTCTCTTGAAATTTTGCATGAACAATCAGTATATCAGTCTCGAATAATAACAAAATTTCCTTCGAATCGGATATCTTGTTATGGAAAAATAAAAATTCTTCTTTTCAATATTCCAATTGAATTTTTTATGGGTCTGTTCTCCCTATGGTCACACAATTTTGCATAAGGCTTATTATGAGCATCTTACATTTGGTCGCAACATTTCATTTCGATTGGTTTTGTTTTGTCTGAGATATTGAGGAACAAACATTTAGAATGGCCATGTTTTATGAAACCAAATTTTTTTTGTATTTTTTTCTATGTTCCGTCACGAAATTTTGTTAGCAAACCTCAGATTCGATTTCAGCACCCCAAAAAACTTGAAAAAAATGGAAGATATCAAAAATAGCCCAAAACTTTAAAGCTAAGGGTTCTCTTCAGCACAAATATACTGTATTATCTGCCCGAAATAAGTTGTAACTCTGAATCTGATAAGAAAAGCAGATAATTATTAAAGCTTCGATAATGAATTACTCCAGCTCACGATACACTTACACCGGTATGCCAACGCGCATCGAGATGTGACGTCACTGCGGAGCATTTCCATTGCATTTGCGGGATGGAAGTGTTAGAACTCCAGATAATGATTGGAATAATGCAATTAATCGCAAGTTTCATTGAATATGCAGTTAACTAACAATTTCAAATGAAATTTCTCCGATGTCTTTGTTTGTTGATTCTAAAATATATCAATGAAATTGTATAAATATGGATGTAAGTGGAAAGTATTTATTTGTTAATACAGAATAAATTATTGAAGGTTCATTAAAAAACTTCGAATAAATGAAAATATTTTTATCATTTTTAGGGAAATTTCAATGAATTTCACTTATAATTCGTGAATTTTAAAAGTTTTTTGTCCACTTTTTTCTTCATATTGTGAAAACTGATCTTCTTATTTAGATCCCTGTCTTTAGTTGGTACGGATTGTGCTCAAGCAAAGAATAACATCGAATGGAATCTGAATGTCATTTTTCAGTTTTGCAACCGTGTTATCTTCTAACACTTTGAAAATATTTTTACCTCAGATAATGAGTACTGACGGGATACTTCCGACTTCGGAAAGCACAAGTACCTTATTTCGGTTCCCTTCTAACTCTTCTGTAATTCTTACAGCCAAAAACTGCGCAATTAGGCATGAATGCAGGTATTATAACAATAATTATAGGTTTGTTTTGGTTCCGAGTTCAGAACTGTTCAGGACGGTTCCCACATGCGCCGTTGCGAATTTTAAACACAAATTCGGAATGTGCGCACTTGCGAACCGTCCTGGGTCAGTTCTTAAGCGTAACCCACAGAACATAAATATAGCGTAACCAAAACAAACCTAATATAACTCCACTTTTATCTCTGCCTGTGCTCTGCTCCTCAATGACGTAGATGAGCGCGCCGGACGAGTTTAGACTCCGAATCTGGCATACCGGTGTGAGTGTATCGTGCTCCAGCTTCGAAACGATTATGTTTTTGCGAATGTGTGGAAAAGATGTTGAAGATCGATATTAAGATAGAGGAAAAATTTGATGAGTAATGCAATGAAGCAAACTTCCTTTACTTTTGTGCTCTATCAGAGAATTGAAAAAATCCTCCCAACTTCCAAATAACTGAAACACAGTGCTCACATTGCAGTTTTCGTCCTAGTTTGAATTAAATGAAACCTGCCATGTAAGTTATAACCTCTAGACTACAGGAAGATAGGGAATTGTAATTAAGAGCATAACTGTGGTCTTTAAGAAAGTCATTGAAAATAATATCCATATATTCTTGATCAGCGCGATTTGCCACCGATTCATTAATTATCTGTTCAGGAGGTTTGGTTCTTGAAGATACATTCAGAATATCGATATCATCAAGGAGGATACCATTTCCAGCACCACCTTTCCAAACTTCTGCATGTATCAGAATTTTTTTGTGGGCAGCTAAGAATTGCCTACAGGTAGAATTATTATTATATCCCCCTTGAGATCTAATTGTTCCGAAAGATAACTCTACGTGATCTTGATTCAGCTTGTACCGGGTTTTTCACTATAATTTGACCCCCCCTTTAACTTTGTTACTAAAGGAGAAACAAAAAAATGTTTCGTGTAAAAGTTTCACGAAATCAACTGAGGTTTTCTGATATGAGTCCAGAACCTGAAATATATACAGGGTGGCCAACATATTGATGAAAACTTCATTTTTTCAAATGGAACACCCTGTATATTTTTCCATATTTGGTTAGCTCTTTTTCCCCTAATTTCGAATATGTAACATATGTTAGCCTATCTTTCTTATTCTGAGAACCACAGAGTTTCAAATTTCAAGAACCGCCTGCCAAGATCTGTACCTAATCATTTTACAAGTGGCAGAATGCGTTTACTGAAAGCGCTCATTTTTGGAGTTATAATAACGTCAATGGGAAGATATACAGGATGAACAACATTGAATGCAAACTATATTTTTTCAAATGGGACACCCTGTCCTGTATATTCTCCCTTTTTTTTGATAAGCTATTTCCTCCTGATCTCGAATATATCGTGCATTCAAAAAAATTCGTGGTCAAGTAAGCTGTGGATTCTATTTTTCCTAAGAGTCTATGAGGGGAAAAATAGAATCCACAGCTTAGGTACTTGACCACGAATTTTTTTGAACGCACGTTAAATGCGTACGTGGATGTGTATCTTCAATTTTCAGAGTTTCAAAGTTTTGAAATGATGACACCGAATAAAAAAATATGTGAAATACCTACGAAATTCCTCATATCTAAACAATCTACTTAAAAGTATTATTTTATAATGAATACTTAACAATTACTTAACCAATGAAAAATGATAAACTATGATAGTATGGTGAGAATAATGTCAACTAAAGTAATTGCACAAAATGACCACCTTCATTCAATACACATAGTTCATATAGTTGTCTCAAGTTGTTTAGACTATTTTTGATAGCATTATTATGGCTCTGATTCAAGTCAGTTTCTAATCATTACAATATTCTTATTAATCCTTGTGCGTTGAGGGGATTAGTTCCGAATTATGGGTTTAATATCGGTTGATTTTATATCATTAATATTATTCTCCGCTTTCATTGATTGTCATTTTTGCTGAAGTAAATTTTTTCCTTCAGGAACGGCTATAAAAACGTGTCCAACGGTGTTAAATCGGGACTATTTGGTGGCCATAAAATGGGTGAGCCATTACCCATCGAAAGATCAAATTGGCCACTTAAATATTCAGGAAACTTCCAAAACGCTATGCCAGATGGTTATTGAAATTTGGAACTCTGTGGTGCTCAGAATAAGAAAGATAGGCTAACATATGTTACATATTCGAAATCAGGGGAAAAGAACTAACCAAATATGGAAAAATATACAGGGTGTTCCATTTGAAAAAATGAAGTTACCAACAATATGTTGGCCACCCTGTATATATTTCAGGTTCTATACACATACCAAAAAACCTCAGTTGATTTCGTGAAACTTTTATATGAAACATTTTTTTGTTTCTCCTTCAGTAACAAAGTTAGAGGGGGGGTCAAATTATAGTGAAAAACCCGGTACATGGGAATGAATTTTACATGCCCTTTGATACTATACTCCTCGTACAAACCGATCAAGACCTTCAGACCCATCAGCAGACCCACAAAACCTGTTTTTCTTTGAGAATTTATCACCTTAGTGCCATCAATAAATTTCAATTCTTTCGAGTATGTACTGCATTCTTGGAAAAAAAATTTATATCATCAAAATTGTTTTGTTTTACAGCCTGTTTGAAGCCGAACTCAGAAATTCTGTGAGAATTTAAAATATCGAAAGCATTATTCATCGACAGAATAAATTTTGGCGTGGCTCCGCAACTTGCAAATTTTGGCCGACTCAATTCATCTCTGCAGAAAAATAGTGCTTCCGATACTGAATTACTCAATAACTGAGTTGCTAGCTTCACTTTCATTTTTTGCTTGAAAAAATTTACATGTCTCTTTCTAAGTTTTGTTCCAACATGAAGACCCTCTTCTTCCTGTAAATCATTTAATTCCTTCACAAAATCAAAACTTTTACAGCCTGTTTGAAGCCGAACTCAGAAATTCTGTGAGAATTTAAAATATCGAAAGCATTATTCATAGACAGAATAAATTTTGGAGTGGCTCCGCAACTTGCAAATTTTGGCAGACTCAATTTTATCTCTGCATAAAAATAGTGCTTCCGATACTGAATGACTCAATAACTGAGTTGCTAGCTTCACTTTCATTTTTTGCTTGAAAAATTTACATGTCTCTTTCTAAGTTTTGTTCCAACATGAAGACCTTCTTCTTCCTGTAAATCATTTAATTCCTTCACAAAATCAAAACTAACTAAATCACCATTCATATCGTAAAAGAATTTTTCGTACTTCCGGGCCTAAAGTAACAACTTCACTCCCTTGTGACAGGTACTGAAGTGTCACATTTAATCCCTCCGGGATTAAATATTGACGAAACTCCCGGAACGATTAAATCACAAACAAACGAATTTAAGGGACTTTTATTGAAAAATATAATTAATTAGAATGGTAATTAACGTTAATATTCGAATTAATATTGTGACAGTTCGTCATATTGACTAGTCTTTCCTGAGTTAATGCAGCAGGTAACTGACGAGTAACAGATAGGTCCTTTGCATATTGAACTGGTGTTTGTTTCGAAGATCCTGCGGAAACAGGAAGCGAGAATGAGGACTGTGGCATAACTATAGTGGACGAATCGGCGACTTGACCAAATATTTTATCTGAAATTTTTTGTTTATTTTTAATAGACGATTCAATATATCCCTCGGCCACGTTGGAGGATTTCCATCCTCCATGTCTCTTCAGCACGTCTATTGTTGCTCCCGAATCAGCTAACAAAGATGCAGATGTGCGTCTAAAACAATGTCCCGTATAAGACGTCGCATTTTCTAATTTCAAGAAAGCTGCTATTTGCCGTGGAAATGTACCAAACATGTTTTTTCCTACTACTCGCGTAGTACATTCGTTGTTGATGTATTGAAAAAAATTTTGAATGAGGTGTCCCTGTCTTTCGCAATGCCACATATTTCCGAAATATCGCCACAAAACTGATGGCACTGTTTTCTGAACTTTTGATCACAAAATTTCGGTCAATTTTATTTTTGGTGTTTCTAATCGCAATTAGGAAGGAATCGCCCAAATCTCTCACATCGTCGATTTCTAAATCAACCAACTCTTTTCCACGACAAGCTCCCGCAACGCCCAAAATAAGTGCAACCTACAAAAAAATTGATTTCTTAAAATTTCTGAATATAAACAAATTTCCAAATTTACCTTAAGCATTAAATATTTATCATCCGGAGCCTCCCGTAAGAACTGATCTACCTGCTCAGACGTGAGAATTCTTGACCTCTTTGGCTTAAATCCCTCATTTCTTCTATTCAAAAAAATTTTGGAAATTTACTTATATCCATATCTTCTCTAATGTTAATAACCGATTTCAGCATTGAGTAATGTGCCCAGAGAGTTGAGGCACAAACCGTTTTTGATTTATCATTGAAGTAGACTAACAGCGCATTTTCAGTAGGTTGTCTCACATTTTTTAAGCGGCACCACTTTTTAAAAGCATCGTACTGCTGCTCGTATAGTTTTCTAGATAACGGTGGTTGTGAAAACCCAACCGAAGACCACCACATCGGATGGTTCTGGCTAGGCCGGTTCGTTGAATTAGAAACAATAAACACTTTAAAGTTCTTTATTTTCACTTTTACAGACTTTTTCTTCTACTTCAAAACGCTTACTTCAAAAACAATTTCAAATCATCCATAGCTTGCCTCGCTATTAATAATTTTAGTTATGTTGAGAACATAGATTTCTTCTCTCAATGCTCGATAACTCGATCATTGACCGCTAGATGGAGCGGATTTCCAACATTCTCCCACTCGAGAAATGAATTTTACATAAAAAATAATTTCTCGCATTTAAAAAATAAGCAAAACATTCTAAAGCCTTAATCTAAAAATCTCTGGGGAACTTTAATCTTTCGTCCACTATGCGAAATTCTATGCACAACAGGTTCGGTTTCGGGTACTCTGCTTTTTGACACTCCCGCACTACCCGATTCACTCTGTTCTTGATATTCATCTCCAGACTGCAAATCCAAGTCGAATTCAGGATCCTCTGGTGCTCCGACGCCTTCCTGCGTTACAGCAACACCCCCTTCGCATTCTAGAGGGTATAACCGTCGCACTGGACGAAGCAGTTCACCGCAACCCGTTTTTACCCGAGCAAGTCTCGCAAGTCCATCTTTCCCGCGGATTACCTCGACTACACGACCGAGAGGCCAATCCACCCGCTTACTCTGGTCGTTCCCGACGAGCACTACTTGACCTAATTTTATTGGCTCACTTGGTTTTTGGTCACCTAGTAACTTTAACTGTCCTAGATACTCTGAGCGAAATCTTTTACGCAAATTATCCCTAAGTTTTTGTCTATTTCGGATACTTCGCGATAAACACACCCTCTCGATGACGTCACAATCGGGTAAGTGAGTTTCTACCTGCTCCCGCAAAAACATAGCAGGTGTCAACGCCGATACGTCTTCGGAATTGCCCGACACATATGTGAGAGGTCTAGAGTTTACCGTCGCCTCACAATCACAAATAATAGTCAACAATTCCTCATAATTGAGACATGCGGACCCCAGAACCCTTCTGAGTAAACCTTTAACTACTCCAATGAGTCTCTCGAAAAATCCTCCCCACCAAGAAGCCGTAGTGGAGTTGAAGCGCCACTCTATTCTCTGTATTGCCGCTTCGCGAGTTATTTTTTCCCAATCCAAACTTTCGAATAAATTGTCTGTACCCCGGAAGTTGGTTCCGTTATCACTATATATGATCTTTGGTCTTCCTCTTCTTGCGACAAAGCGCCGGAAAACTTGAATAAATCCTTTCGTGGAAAGGCCTGATGCCAGCTCTAAATGCACCGCAATGTACACTGCACATGTGAAAAGACACACCCATACCTTCTATCCTGTCTTTAAATATAACGGCCCTGCGAAGTCAACCCCAGTCACTTCGAAGCACATCGCGTCTCGAACTCTGTCGACAGGTAGAGGCGGTGTTTCCACCACAAGTGGCTTTGCATTAAATCGTCTGCAAATTACGCAGCTTCTCACAATGGACCTGATGGCACGGCGGCCTCCAATGACCCAATAATTTTCTCGGAGTAATGACAGAGTCCCTGAACACCTACATGGCATGACTTCTTATGCGTGTGTAGTATAAGACTCCTGACCACAGGATGTTTTGCTGGTAGGATGATTGGAAATCTGAAGTTCTCCATATCATGTCTATTTGCTACATTTGTCTTCAATCTCAATAGACCGTCTTCACCATAGAAAGATTTCAAAAATTTCATATCCACCGGACTAGTGAAACTTGTTTTTTGTATCAGCTTAAATATGAACTTTTCAGCTGTGTTCATTTCTTGGACCGAAATATCTCCAATTTTACGTGGCTTTGAGTATGTAATATTGTTACCAAATCGGAAGATCCAAGCCACCATCCTCACTATCTTTGGGTAATCACTAAAATGATCAAGGTGAAAATCAACATCGCACGCTCCTTTATCAAACAATGTTTTCACTGTCTTTTTCTTTTCTCTAATAATTTCTCCCTCATCGATGGTCATTTGATTCGTAACAGGCCAGTCATCTTTCTGCTGATATAACCAGTCTGGGCCCTCCCACCATCTTGACTTCAGTAGATGACCAGGAGAACACCCACGTGAAGGCAGGTCAGCCGGGTTTCTGCTACCTGGTATATGATGCCAACTGTCTGCGGGAGTCAATCTTCTTATCTCCTCCACTCTATTATGGACAAATGTACCCCAGTCTTCATTTCTCTGAATCCACGATATTACTGTTGTGGAGTCGCTCCAAAAGTATGTTTCATAACGCTGCGACAAATTATCGACCACCTGTGAATACAATCTGGATCCTATCGTTGCAGCAAGCAATTCTAAACGTGGAATTGTCAGACTTTTAATCATCTTTTCAATCGGTGCTACCCTGGATTTGGCTGCCATTAGATGAACTGTTACTTGGCCGACTTCCTGGATTCCACAGAAAATCGCTGTCGCATATGCTTGTTTCAAGGCATCAACAAAGACATGAAGGCTTACATCTTCTGTATTTGTTCCTCCAATATTCGTCCAACGAGGTCCTGGACCCAATCCTTGAACAAAATGACCATATCATCATCATTATCTAAAAGAGTGTCCCAGCTTATATTTCTTGACCACAATTCTTGCAACCATAATTTCGGTCGAAGTGTAGCAGGGCTGGTGACTCCAATAGGATCGAAGATTTTTTGAGCCACTGACAACAACTTTCTTTTCGTGACAACCATATCCTCGGTCTCTATGTTCAGCAAATCCTTATTGAGTGTCAACGCATCCCTCGCCGGATACCATCGAAGCCCAAGAACGGGTATTCCATTCGTCTGAGAAGCTTCACTTCCAGAAAACTCCCACCCTCGGAGCTCGAATCCCGCCTCGGCCATCACTTCACTTTTACCGATTGTGTGATAAAATGGTTCAAGATTTCCTTATCTGGTACGCTGGTTACACAGTTGTCTACATAAAAACTTCTTTTGAGCCTCTCTATATTTTCTTTCGAATAGCAGTTTCCTTCCTCAGAGCACATGTTCAGATATTTCGTCAAATGATATTCTATCGTAGCTCCAAGCAAGAAAGGACTGCAGTTGACCCCAAACACAACCCTGTTGTGTTGGTATACGATTTCTCGTCCCTGTTCGTCAACCCATAGAAATTTCAGAAAATGTCGGTCTCTACTGCTGACACTTATTTGTAAAAATGCCTTTTTGTACAACTGTCAAAAAAACTTGACTTTTCTTCATCACTATGGATGCGTAAAATATTACTTTTTTTCACCGTTAAAAAAAGTCTTTTTTTCACCGTTAAAAAAAGTCTTTTTTTCACTGCTGATAACTAAAATTAGAACAACTTGAAAATAATGAATATTTTAATTAAAACTTATTTCACAAAATTATGATTGTATCTGTACCTTATAAAGTAAATTAGTTTCGTCATCAGCATCTCTGAGAAATTTATTGATATTATCCCTCCATAACACTTTAGATTTCTTTCATCGGTATCCGACGCTTTTGTTCTTAATAAGCGGGACCAATTTTGAAAAATTCCTTATATCAATATTTTCCTTGACATTCGATGTTTTTTTTAACATTAAGCTCCATAACTTGGAAGGTTTAAAAAACTTTTATTTTTCCTCGAAATAGCATGTGAGTACATTTTCAGAAACCTTTTTTACGTTGTTCTTGTTGCGCCATTCTCGAAATTGGTTATTCGTTTTCTCATATTATTAGCTTTGATTTGGCTGGTAACATATAAGATACAATTGTATTTATTCTTCAGTCATATCTGCGGGGGTATCACTACCACTATCATGTTCAACTTCCATCTTCTTTAAAATAATTCGAAATTGAAGCAACTACGAGCAAATACTGTCAAAGATTCAAACAATTTCAACAAACTGTTTCTATAGTTACGACACAGAAAGATCACTGGATTTATTCAAATATTGTACTGAAAGCATTATCTTCAATGATTATACGTATTTCAGACGATGTAAATTCACATTCGCAGTTGTACAAAAAATGTTGTTTGTATTTCGTGCGTATAAAATTCGTGTTTTCATGGCACATTCGAGTGAATTTTTGGCCTCGACCTGCGGTCTCGGCCAAAATTGACACTCTCATGTGCCATGAAAAAAACACTCATTTTACGCACTTAATACAAAAATAACTATTTTTGTACAACTGTCGAAAAAACTTGACTTTTCTTCATCACTATGGATGCGTAAAATATTACTTTTTTTCACCGTGAAAAATAGTAATTTACGTAACAAGTCCGGAAAATAGGGTTTTTTTGGACGAATAGACAAAATTCTAGGACGAGCGCAAGCGAGTCCTAGAAGTCTATGAGTCCAAAAAAACCATTTTCGGGCGTGTTGCGTACAATATTTTTTCGGCAACCGTCTAGAATAACAAATCAATGAGACGACACATTTCTTTTTTATATATTTTAATTCTTATTTAAATTAAACAGAACAGAAAATATCACATATTAACAGAAACATTCTAATTCTTATTTATATTAATATTTATATTAAAATTCGAGCAATTACTGATATTGAAGGGATTCAATTTGTTTGAAATGCCTGGTATATTTAAATTCCTTTTGTTGAAGCCACAACAAGATGGCAAAGTTTCCGTTTCGCATCGATTATTTTCTTCTGGTGATTTTTGAATGGTCTTGGCAATTTTAATTTTGTTTTCAAGGGAATTATCTATATATCCTTCAGCCACATTGGTAGACTTCCAGCCACCGTGTCTCTTCAAATTTGTGATGTTTCCACCATTGTCAGCAAATAACGTCGCCGAAGTTCGACGAATGCTATGGCCTGTGTAATTTTTAGGATTGGGTAAATGTAAAAACTCTGCGATTTTCATTCCGAGACTCCCGAAAGTGTGGATACCAACAGGCTGAATCGAACATTTTCCCTTTTTGTAATTCACGAATAATCTGTTGTGTGGAGTATGAGATGGCCGTAAAGATAAATATTGTCTATACAACAGCAGGTTTTCTTGCCCAATTACAACAAAAGTTCTCTCAATATGTGTTTTGGAATCCGGTATTTTCACAAGCAACATGTCTTCCTTATCGTTTATTAAATCAATCGACATTTTTGTCAGTTCTTCTCTTCTGCACGCGCCGGCTAACCCAATAATTGTTGCTACCTGAAAAGTAAGTTGATACTTTTATATCCTACAATCGTAATATTTTGTTAAAATCACCTTCAGCATTAGATATGTATCATTATCCGCTTCTCTAATGAATTTGCTGATCTGTTCACTGCTGAAAACTTCTGATTTTTTGGCTTTGTAACCAACATTCTTCCTTTTAAGAAATGCGAGAACTTTTGGGAAAATGGCTATGTTCACATTTTTCTTTACTAAAATGGTACTTTTCAACATAGAGTACATGCTCCACAGAGTGGAGGATTTGACTGTTTCTGATTTATGCGCCAAATAGGCCAACATTACATCCTCTGTTATAATTTTGCATTGCTTCATCTCCATCCATTTCGTGAACGAATCATACACGTTTTCATACCTTGATTTTGATTTTTCAGGCAATAATTGTGCTGTAGCAGCGGCTGCTATATTGGAAATTTCCCAAGGCACATTTTCATTGTCACTATCACTGCTGCTTTCCATATTTTAATGCGGATTGGGATTGCGATCAGAAAACATGCAAATTCTTGACAACTAATTTTATATGAACTGTCAGCCGTTTTCTCAGTGCTATGGTAACTTCATTTATCAAAAATATACCTACCAAGATTTTCATATTTACTATGATCAAAACGACGTGATTCTTCCCGGCCTAGTCCGGGAAGTACGTACTTCCCGGACTAGGCCGGGAAAGGCTTCTTTCTCAAAGAAAAAGCGTCCGGAAAGTGGGTACTTCCCGGACGGTTGCCGAAAAAAGTCTTTTTTTCACTGCTGATACCCAAAATTAGGACAACCCACAAATAATGAATATTTTAATTCCAACTAATTTCACAAAATTATGATTGTATCTGTACCTTAAAAGTGAATTAGTTTCGTCATCAGCATCTCTAAGAAATTTATTGATCTCATCCCTCGATAACACTTTATTTTTCTTTCCTCGGTATTCAACGCTTTTGTTCTTAATAAGCGAGACATTGAGCTCCATAACGTGGAAGGTTTCAAAATTCTTTATTTTTCCTCGAAATAGCATGTGAGCACATTTTCAGAATCCTTTTTCACGTTGTTCTTGTTGCACCATTCTCGAAATTGGTTATATGTTTTCTCATATATTAGCTTTGATTTGGCTGGTAACGTATTAGATACAATTGTATTTGCTTCTTCAGCCATATCTGCGGGGGTATCACCACCACTATCATGTTCAACATCCATATTCTTTAAAATAATTCGAAGTTGAAGCAACTACGAGCAAATACTGTCAAAGATTCAAACAGTTTCAACAAACTGTTTCTATAGTTACGACACAAAAAGATCACTGGATTCATTTAAATATTGTACTGGGAGCATTATCTTCAATAATTATACGTATATCAGACGATGTAAATTCACATTCACAGTTGTACAAAAAATGTTGTTTGTATTTCGTGCGTGTAAAATTCGTGTTTTCATGGCACATTCGAGTGAATTTTTGTCCTCGACCTGCGGTCTCGTCCAAAATTGACACTCTCATGTGCCATGAAAAAAACACTCATTTTACGCACTTAATACAAAAATAACTATTTTATGTCGGCAATAACAGCAAACTTATTTTCACGAAATCTAATAGGAAGTGAAGGTATTAACTCAATTAGATTCTGTCCCTTTTCCAAACACTGGTTAAGTGAAGGATTACTTTTGTCCCTTGCTGACGCATCGAACACTGGACGAACTGCTGTTGTTGATCCCTCCTTGACTACTGGTCTATGAGGAAGGAAATGACTCCTTTTTCATCTGCACCAACTGTTCTGATAATACCTGCATCTTTCCATTCTTTGAACACCATATTATACCTAGAAGTTAGCTGATCCTTCTCTAATTTCTTCAAGGTACCTGTGAGTCGTTTTCTAGCAATTTCCAGGTTACTGGGAAGTACAGGATGATGCTCCAGCCATGGTAACCTCACTTCGTATCGCCCATCTTCATTAATTTTGACAGTCTCCTCGAACATCTTTCTAGCTGCAATGGCAAGTTCTTCTTTGGAATTTATCTCCTTTGGATCGGATATATCCAGGATATCCAGCTGCCAAAGTTCAGTTATCGTTGGGTTTGACAGCATGGAAACCGTTGTCAGCATACTTAGAGAACCTGAAGATGGTACCTTGCCTTCTATTGTCCAGCCAAAAAGTGTTTCATATGCCACCAGACCACTCTTCAACTTGTGTCTCTTACCAGTATAAAATAAGCCAGCCACATCTGCTCCAATTAATACCTCTATCGGACCTGAACCACCTGCATCCGAGACATCGATATTAGCAAGCTTCAATTCCTGTATCCAAGGACCATAAAATACTGTCGACACATCGTTACAAATACAGAGTTGATCCAAAACCTCAAATGTTATACTATGATTACCTCACCCAATGGTAATGTCATAGCACACATGACTGCTGTCAACCTGTGTACCCCCAAAGAGACAGTGGGTTATTTCTCAATCCTCTTTGGTTTCAAGTTGAGTTCAGCAGGGTTGGACCTCAGGATATAACTCCTTTGAGACCCTGAGTCAATCAAACCTCTCACGGTTCTGAAATTCTTGCTCCCCTTTAAAGGCATACGCAAAGTATGAAGAAAGACATGAGTACTAAAACTTTGATTAGCCAGAGCATGATCGTTTTTCGCTCAACTTTTTCATATGACGGTTTTTCTTCCCGGTGTTTATTGGGGATGTCTTGGCACATGAGAGGCACATGTGACTGCCTACAGACAATACATTTCAAGCGCATTCTACATTTTCGTGCTACTTGACCCATTTTTAAACATTTATAACATGCCTTTTTCTCTGAAAGAATACGCTTCCGTTCTTCTATAGTCATCTTTTGCGCCTTAAAACAAGAGTTGCTATCATGACTTCCAGCACAAAAAATACATTTTGTAACATCTCCATTCAAAAGTGCAGCTGCGGTCTTTTTCGCTTCTGGATTCCGTACATTTTTGTCGAGATTTTTCTTTTCAGAATTTTGTTTCATATTCCCCTGTAAACCGAAACCTTCGCTCGCCAGGTCGACTCGCAGCTCATTTTCTACTTCCGAACATAAGAAACGCATCAAGTTTTTCAATCGAACCTCTAAGGAAAATTCGTCACACTGTGAAATAGACAAATTTGAACCTGAAATTTGCATGTCTTGGCTAGTATTGAATGTAGACCGTTGCCAGATTCTCAAAAGATCCTGAGGCAAACATGACTCAATCAGAGGAAATAATAGAGCAGCGTATTTATCACTAGTGACCCCGAGAGTATCTAGAGCCCGCAATTGTGTTTCGATCCGATCGTATAACTGAGCCAGATCATATTTACCCTGTAAAAGTGCATTGTTGAGGACCAACTTTAATAATTCACGCACATAAACCTCAATCTGCAAATCTTCTCGGCCGAATCTAGACTTCAGACAATCAATTATTTTTTCGTAGTTTTCGCCGATAGAAGGAAAACTTTCTACAATTTTACGTGCGCGACTGCCGTCAACAGTAGCTTGAATTAAATATTCGATTTTGTCACACGCATCAATGTCTGTATCTTCGTGAATTTTACTAAATTGTGACCAAAACCCGAGCCAATCGTGGATGTTACCATCGTACAATTTGAACTGTATGGTGGGTAGTTGGAACTTGTGCTTACCTTTAGATGGGCAATTGTCCAACTCACCCCTTGTTACATCCTTCAAACGAACATCTACCGACTCAACAGGTTTATCAATCAAATTCTCGACTTGAAGCTTCAATTCGTAAAATCTTTTGCTGTAACCATCATTTTGGTCCATCTCGGCGAGAAGTTCCTCCTCTGCAGCGTCTGCTTCCAACAAATGATCGTAGACGGAACATTTCCCTGCATGCATTTCACCATATTTTTGTTTGAAAAACTCCCACAGCACAGCCACTTGGTTACGTTGCAGCGGCACTTCTTTCAGCAAATTTTCCAATTCACTTGCCGATTTTGTGAAACTACACCTGAGCACCTTGCGTCTTTTCTTTTTAGCTTCAATTGTATCAGCCATTCTGTAGAGACTCGCACAAAAAATTCACAAAGTCCGTACTACTTGCGAAGTGAAAATATAATAGTCCTGTCACGGTCGCCAGAAAATGTGAAAACCCAACCGAAGACCACCACACCGGATGGTTCTGGCTAGGCCGGTTCGTTGAATTAGAAACAATAAACACTTTAAAGTTCTTTATTTTCACTTTTACAGACTTTTTCTTCTACTTCAAAACGCTAACTTCAAAAACAATTTCAAATCATCCATAGCTTGCCTCGCTCCTAATAATTTCAGTTATGTTGAGAACATAGATTTCTTCTCTCAATGCTCGATGACTCGATCATTGACCGCTAGATGGAGCGGATTTCCAACAGTGGTAACAATTCTTCACCTACTTCGGCTGCTCTTTTATCAATATCAGATACACCTTCTTCACTCATGATACCAATAATTATCAATAACAATGTTTCTTTACAATGACACTAGTAATGACAATGTTTCTAAATTATAATTGTCACAACGCAATGTTACTATGGTAACTTATTTTAAAGACAGTTCATTAAATGAGTTGAAGAGAGAAAAAACTGATTGAAATTATTGAAATAATTAATAAAATCATACCGGAAGTACGAAAAGTATCGTATATACCTTGCGACTGAAGTACATTTAATCCTTCAGGTAAATTATGGCCCTCCCTGCGGTCGGGCCATAATGTACTACTATGTACTAATGTACATAATGTACTATTTTTCCCCGAAACAATTTCTAACCAATTTGATCATATGAGTCGGATCAGGCAATGAAAAATATTTCGAATCATCAAATTCAAAGTCTGCTTTTATATTTGTTGCGTTGAAATTGCAGTTCAGCAAATTTGAAAAATACAAAATGGCGGTTACGTGTATGAAGTGTGAAAAATCAATAAGTCGATATGACGACTCTATATCATGTTTTAATAATAGTTCACATATATTTCACATTGGGTGTGTAGATATCACTGTTGAAAATTTGGAATAACTCAAAAAATCAACTGGTTCGCAAAAATGGCTTTGCTATATGTGTACCTCGGATGTAAACATTCCTCACACTCACAGTAAGAATGTTATGGATGTCAATGGGATGAATATGGATGAGTTGAGGAGTTTGATAATAGGAGCATTTCAACAAACCTTTTCCCCAATACTAAATGCAATTAAAACAGAAATGTCTAACCTCAAAATGGAAATAATGTCTTTGAAGGAGCAGAACGCCAAACTACTGAATAGAATCGGTGGAGATACTCAATTATCCTATGCTGGACAAGTGAGTAAAAATAAAGATTCGGTAAAGAGAACAAATGAATCTACAAGCTCCATATTGAATAAAAAATCGAGTAAAACTAACAGTGTTACTGGCTCTGATGAATCTTATTTCAAAGAAGGAAGACAAAAGGTAAACAACGATCAAATCGTTGAAACACGAAGTACATCTACCTTGGAAAGTACTGAAACTCCGGTTGTACTTCCAACTGATAAATCCTCTCATAATGCCTCAAAAACAACTGGTGATGAGGGCTTTACCATAGTTGAAAGTAGAAGGAAACGACGTCGTCCCAGTAACCTCATTATGGGCACGGGTAATGGTGATAATATTATAATTAAATCGGCACCCAAATTCAGATATTTGCATGTATGTAACTTACACCCAGATATGGAAGAGAGCATAATAGTTAGTCATCTGGAGAATAATGGAATTAGAAATGTGAAATGTACCAAAATGAAATCGAATAGACCAGAGGAGTATTCATCGTTTAAACTCATGGTACCTGATCATCTTTTTGAACCTCTCAAAAACCCGGAAATTTGGCCTGAAGGAGTAAGGTTGAATAATTTTTTATTTCGTCTGGAGAAGAACAAAATCAACGAGTGAAAAAACGATATACTCTTGTTCATCAGAATGTCCAATCGATTGGAAATTGCTTCAATCGATTGGAGTTGTTTATAAATAAGTTTGATGTGTCATTTGTCACAATAACAGAACATTGGAAAAGTGAGGATGAACTTCTTAACTACAGATTTTTGAACTATAATCTAATATCGTTTTTCGCCCGAGAAACGCGTATGCACGGAGGATGCGCGGTATATTGTAAAGGTGGAATCACCTGTAGGGAACGAATTGACCTCAAGTATTCGATTCCATTTGTGTTCGAGTGTTCAGCTGTTGAGTGTCTTAAGAAAAAAGTTTATTATCATTTGTATATACCGTCCCAGCTGTTCTAACACGTCGGATATAAATATATTTCTTGAGAACATGCATAATATCCTTGTAAAAATAACAGAGGAATCTTGCTCTTTTGTTATATCCGGAGATTTCAACATTGATATTCTTTCAAAAAATAAAGTAGCGGAGAGGTTCATCTCACTTGTTGAGGGTTTCAATGCAAAATTTATGATTAGGGAACCTACAAGAATAACACTAACATCTTCTACATGTATCGATAATATTATAACCAATATCGAAAATGACACATTAGCAAGTGTTATTGAAGAACATATATCGGATCACAAGGGACAGATATTTACTTTTTCGGCTGTAACAGCTATGCAGCACAAGAAAAAAATTCGTTTGATAAATGAGTCTACAACTGAGATATTTTTGACATCCTTGTCCCAAGTAGACTGGAACATACTTTCGAACGATTTTTCCACTGGTGTGGACTCCTTATGGAATATTTTTCACGCAACCTTCAAACGAATATTTGATGACTCATTTCCACATATTTCAATTAAAAATAATAACAAAATTAAAATTCCCATCACACCCAGGGTTCAGGAGCTCCGTAATTATTTAAACGCTTTATTTGTTATTTCTAGTCAAAATTCGAGTTATGATAGTCATTATAGAAAGGTGAAATTTCGTTATGATAGGGAGTTAGAGAAAATGAATCAGGACTATTTCAGAAAACTGATTTCAAAAAGTAAAAATAAGGGCAAGACTTCTTGGAGTATACTGCGTACGCTAACTAATAAAGATGTGACTAAAAGAAATGTTCTGAATAATGTATTAGGCAACCCAGAGGACGTCGCGAATAACTTTAATCACTATTTCGCAAACGTGCATTCAGAATATTCACATAATTCAAATAATATTCCAGATAGTTCACGTTATAGTTGTCGCAATAACAAATCTTTTTATTATTTTCCCTTGAATGAAGGTGAGTTAATGAATGTGGTCAATAAGATGAAGAGTAAAGCTTCTTGTGGTTATGATGATATACCTATACTATTATCAAAAACTCGATTCACATAATCGCTAAACCTCTATCCCACATTATAAATCGAGCTTTTACGGAAGGCTTATTTCCATCTGCCCTCAAATTAGCTGTGATCAAACCAGTCCATAAAAAAGGAAATTTAGATGACTTCCGCAATTATCGTCCTATCAGCCTGTTGACAGCATTCTCAAAAATCTTCGAAAAAATATTAGTCAACCGGTTATTGAACTTCTTTCATAAATTCGGTATATTTTCGAAAAATCAACATGGTTATTTGCGCGGTAAAAGCACCACCACGGCTCTCTACGAGTTAACAACGGGTATTATTGAAGCACTTGAACAAGGTGAAGTGCCAATCGGAATTTTTCTGGATCTATCTAAAGCTTTTGATTGTGTAGATCACCAGGCACTTTTAAGAAAATTGGAATCTTATGGTATTCGTGACAACCAACTTGAACTACTGCGTAGCTACCTAACTAATAGAACGCAAAAAGTTACCATTAGCACAGATGACAGAGTTTACACGTCCAAAGAAGAAGTAGTTAATATAGGTGTACCTCAGGGTAGTATTTTAGGTCCTCTTCTTTTTCTGTTGTACATTAATGATCTACCTATGGCTATATCCACTTTAATCCAAATAATTGTCCATCTAATTTTATTTGTAGACGACGCAAATGCACTTATTAAAAATAAAGACCTCCATGCTTGCATCGAACAGACTAAAACAGCTTTTGATCTGATAGGTATTTGGTGTGATCAGAACGGGCTCCATTTAAATGTTGATAAAACTGAGTGCGTCATGTTCAGAACTAATAGATCTAAAGAAATTTTTCCGCAAACAATAGATTTCAATGATACCACAGTTGAAATAGCACAGACCACTAAATTTTTGGGAGTCTATGTGGACAGTCAGTTGAATTGGTGCGAACATGTAGATCAGCTCAGTAAAAAACTCAATCGCAGTCTTTACATGATAAGGGTGTTATCTCGACGGGTAGATAGGCAACTTCTAAAAACTATCTATTTTTCTTGTTTTGATTCTATACTCAGGTATGGAATCGTGATCTGGGGTAGTGGTTCGGATTGCAGTAAATTGTTCATTCTTCAAAAGTTTGCTTTAAGAGCTATGATTGGTTTAAAATATAGAGACTCATGTAGAGGGCATTTCAGACAGAATAGAATTCTCACTTTCTTTGGCTTGTTCATTTTGGAGTGCATTCTTTTCGTTAAAACAAGTCCACATTATTTTGAAGATTTGAGAAATAAAAATAACACAAGACGTACAATTCCCTTTCACATTCCCATACATAAGATGACACTGACTGAGAAGAACACCAAGTATATGTGTATTAAATTTTATAATAATCTACCCAAAAATGTATTAGATATAGTTGATTTCAAGAAATTCAAGAAATGTTTAACAGACTTGATTATTACAATTGAACCATATTCAATTTCAGAATTTATGAATTATTGTAATGTAGAAGCTAGGATGTAATGTGTATATTTTTTTCTCTCTGTAATTGACGGTTTCCCACTTCTTTGGATTGTTATTCAGGATTCAGGGAATAAAGGTATTGTTATTGTTATTGTTATTGTTAATTACACATACCTACCTACTTGAGTTTGCTGCGCAACCATCAAAAGTGATGTTACTGATTATGAGCCCCACATCTTTTAATAATGAGAGGGCTTGTTGCATGAGGGAGCGGTTCTGATGTCTATTCATCCCTGCAATAAAAAAATAACCAATAGGTATTTTCCATGCCTCGTTGATGCACACCACCATAAACACCAGAGCCTCTGTAGTAGCAATTTCCATGCAATCCCCATGCAAACCGGTCCCAAAATCTACATATCCATAGTATACAGAACCTACATATTCTACATGCTTTCTTACAGCCATTTGATCGAAAACCAAAGAGCAAATAAGATTCTTGTCAGAGTTTTGGACTTTGGGTCTCAAAAAATTTAAAACCTCTGATGTGAACCCTGGCTTGGTATCTATCGATGAATACCATTTGGCTAAGGTTTTCGGATGCGGTAAGCATTTTTGAAATTTCTGACGGAATATAATTATAAGCTTTCGGTGAAAAAAATGTAACGTCACAGCGAAAGCTCTAACACTATGCTCGTAAACCTTATTTTTCCTTGTTCGTTTCAACAATCTATCTATAATAACTTTGTTTTCTCCAAAGTTTTGCAACATCACCTCTTCATGCTCACGCTTCAATGAAGTTATTCTTCGTTTTTGATGCCAGTTCATCTTTTGCAAGAACTGAATTCTTCTGCTTTTCAAAGCATTATATCTCTCTAATTCACGAATCCTCCTCTTCAACAGTCTCACACGAGGCGAGTCTACTAACTCTACTGAAGGTAGGACAGTATGAGGTGTAGGGGTCTGTTCTTTTACTGATAATCTGGGTGTACATAAAGGTTCATATATAGTGGAAGTTGATGGTTCGGGATTTCCAGCAGGAGAAAATGATACATGCTGGTCCTGGGTACTTTCTCCAGTTTCTGGGTGCCTGGTTACTATTGGATTGAATGTCTTCATCTGAAATAGATCACCAAGCTTTTACAGAAAAAAGTCGATGCCTACATAGTGCATTCTGTTATAGGAAAAATATCTCCCATACATACAGAATGAAAATAAAACTAGCAGGTCATAATGAAAGATCAAATTGTGTGAATAAATTTCGAAACTATAGGATTTGGAGAGTGTTCATCATGATATATTACTTACATATTTCAGTCGATCCACTTCAATCGTTGGAGTAGCATCTGGATGTATTCTGACTTAAAGTTTGGATGTTCTATCGAAACATTAGGCCCGTTTACACGAACAGTTTTTCTGGCAGTTTTGGAAGTTCGCTCCATTTCTTAACTCCAATCTTGTGCGTGTGAATGCTACACCATCGTGAGTCCAAAAGCGTCGATCTGATGCGACGTTCCAGCTGTGCTGGTTTGTGAATTCAACGTCGGCGTCGTATTCAGACGCACACTCCGATCTACCGAGATATGTAGCAGTAGATGCTTAATCGTTCTCTAGAATTTTCGCATTTATGTTTATAAACTTGAATTTCGCTCATTTTCACCAGTACCTACATACACAATGTGGAATAGGGATAATTTAGAATTATTTATAAACATGTACAAAAGCTTTCCGTGTTTATGGAGAATGAAAAGTTATGTCATACATTCTTAATTATTTTCTGTAGTCCTCTGGATAATTTTTTCGGAAGCATATGATCAAAACGCTCTCTATTCAACCTCCACTGCTTAACCCAAATCTTCCGAGGAGTTTTCTTCTCATCTTCATTGATGAAATACAGCCCTAAACAAGCAATAGCCTTTCTTTTTCTCGAATTCATGTTCACTACACTGTCCACTTACGGGTATTAGATTCAACTGACTGGTATTTATAAGAGAGCACGGAACGTGGAGTTTCCGCCTGAACGGAAATTCCACGCTCCGCTCCAAAACTGTTGTATTTTGTATTCACACGGAGAGTTTTGGAGCGTTCAGTAAAATCTGCCGCATCGATGCGTGATCCAAAAGTGTTGCTCTATTTGACGACCACGCATCAATCCTCAAGCTCCTGGAACGCCGTTCCGGAGTGCCGCATCGGAGCGACGCTACAGGAGCGTTGGTTCGGAGTGTACGAGTAAACGGGTCTATTCTTCAGTAAAATGGTAGGAACAAAGCACACAACAACTTTCAGGAATAAAATTGTGCTTATTCACAAACTGGATCCAAGCCGTTCTCTTTTTTCATCTTTGGGAAATCTAGAAGAGAAATAAATCAGTGAAATAATTTATGTTTCCCTCATATTGTTATTTCAAACCATAGTGTTCAACTCCCTGATGTTGAATCGGAAGTCAATTCTGTCCGTGGGGCCGGCCGTTAGCACGATAACTTTCGAAGGGTTTGTCCTAGAGACTTGAGAAGTTCGTTAACCAGCCAAATCGTACAGGGTGTTCCATAAAATATGGCCATTCAAAATTTTTGTCCAGCAATTTCTTAGACAAAACAAAACCAATCGATATGAAATTTTGCGGCCACATGCAAGATGCCCATAATAAGCCTTTTGCAACATTTTGTGGCCATAGTATTAATCATATAATTTAATTGGATGATATTACTGATTTTTAATATTTCATTTTTTGAATAATTTCTAGAATATAATTCTGGTCGTGCTGAGATTTTGCATTCATATACTTCATGAATCTCAAGTCCCATACAATTTTGATTGAATTTTGATGTGATAGAATTATTGCTCCATAAATAGACGAGCGCTCAGAAGCACCTGTTCAGGGCTTTTCTTGAATTTTTTTAACACCATTTTTAGGAAAATCTCATCGTATGTTCACGTAACTGGAGGTACCAGTTCAAACCAAGCGAGAAATTCCCAAAAAATTCATAATTGTAAGCAAAATTCGTTGTTTTTCAATAGACACATTCGTAACCTTCTTATTTCACTGAAATTTTCATTGCAATACAAGTATGAAAAATTTAAGAAAGCCCTGAGCAGGTGCTTTCGAGCGCCCGTTCATTGGCGGAGCAATGAGGGTATTATCTCAAAAATTTGTATAGGACTTGAGATTGATACTCAATATATAAATGCAAAATCTCAGCAAGATCGGTATAATATTCTGGGAATTATTGAAAAATTTAAATATGTAAAAACTTCTTCTTCTTTCTTCTAAATAGGCCTTTGGCCTGTTCTACGTCGGAAATTCACCACCTTCATTCGATGGTCTATCTGGGCAAGTTATCACTCCATCTCTTCCTGGGTCTTCCGATGCTTCTTTTTTCCCAATGGTGATCTATCCCTCGAAATTCTCACTATCCGGTCTTGGTTCATTCTGTTTATATGCTCATTCCATTCAATCTTGCATGTTCGTCTCATGTCTTCGCTCCTCTCTCTGTCCCACAGTGACTTCCCTGCTATCCTTCGAACAATCTTCATTTCGGTTGTTTCCAGTATTTGCTGTGTTCTCGAGGTCTCAGGCCTGGTTTCCGCCGCATATGTCAGAATTGGCCTTATTGCAGTTTTATAAATTCTTGCTTTCGTTTCTATTCCAATATGTTTATTTCGGACAATTGTCTGGTTCAATTGAGAGGCTGCTCTTGTTGCTTTAATCGTTTGTTCTCGCACTTCTGGTTCTATGTCACCATAACTTGATATTTTTATGCCTAGGTAAGTAAATTTCATTTCTTGGTGTATTATTCTGTTGTCTACCATCAGTTTACAGCGTAAAGGTGTTTTAGATGTTGTCATGCATTTGGTTTTCGATGAAGATATTGTCATACCTAGTGTTTTACAGACATTATTGAACAAAAACTTGACAATTGAAAAAATTTAATCTATGGTTTAGATGATGCGAACCTCTTGAAATTTTGCATGAACGTTCAGTACCTATATCAGTCTTATCACACAAAAGGAATTTTCCTTGCATCGGATATCTTGTTGTGGAAAAAAAGCGATTCTCTTTTTCAAATTTCAATTGAATTTTCTATGGTTTACACAATGCGATCTTCTTGCTTGAACATTGAATATATCAATCTTCGTTCATAAAATAAAATTCACTCCAATCGGATATATTGATTTTGACCACGAATTCGTCATCAGGAATGCGATTTATTGCCGCCAAAGTCGATATTGACTCAAAAATTTAACACAAAAGAAACATAGCATATTTTTTCTTCTTTCCAATGACATCGATAAGAAAGATATTACCAATAATATTACATTACAGTATTGTCAGTATTTAGAAACTCCATTCGTGTTTTTTAACCGAAAAAGTTTAATAATAAGAGAAACTTCTGAATTTCGCTGCGATAAATTTTCAAATAGGTAATGTTTTTATCATAGATCGTAGTTTTATCGTTCCACATGGGTACTAATATTCGTCGCGTTTGTTCAGAGAATAATTCATAGATATAAAAAAAAATAAAATAAAGTCTAACCAAATAAATTCAAGTCTTGCGATTCAATTAAAAACACGTTTAAACACAAAAAATTGTTCTTATATTTAATTTTTTCAATTTTATATCTTGCCTTCAACTGCGATTCAAAATCAAAACTCATTCTTTTCACTATCTTATAATAGAAAAAGTAGAATCGTATAACTTAAACAGACCCCGTAATTATCAAAATAATAAAATTCCCAACTGAAACCCTGGCATACTCTATTCATCGACGAAAATGTGTTGGAATTTACTCGGTTTCGATTCTTCAAACTTCACGCCATAAAGATATAGTTTCACAGCCGAAGTAGAAACCTCTTTACCTAAAAGTAATTATTCAAGTATCCGCCAAGAGGGCGTATTAGCATGGACCCTAAGAAGAGTGTGGAGTTTGCCACATAATTCTAATAGGTACATACGCGCATCCAATGCCCTTAGGAGGGCGAGTAACCAACGAACTATCTTCTCCTTAAACAATACTATTATAATCGTATATATATATATATATATATATAGTATTCGTTTTGAAAAGTTTCGTGCTCCTGAGCTGTTCCAATGCTTGTGCGCAACCAATGACAACCCGTATTTCGAGATTTTGAGTTGCTCAGGAGCACGAAACTCAAAACGAATAGGTTATTAATAGGCCCTCTCTATTTGAAGCCACATCACTTCCACTTGATGTAAAACCAGTTCATGCGCGTTCTATTTGACAATCCTAGCTTTCTATTTGACAATCCTAGCTTCCTATTTGCCTGAATAATTTCCGAAATCACTTCAGTTGGAAGTGAAGTGATTTTGGAGAATATAGAACATGCCTTTTTCGGATGACACTCAACAAAACGATAAGGTTTGAAATCAGAGTACCGTCGACGATAGTTTGGAAGAAAATTCTGAAAGTAATATGAATTATTCATTACCAGGAATGAAAACCGAGGACAATAATTCACCTTCTGTTATGTTTAGAAGTAAATGTTAAACTTTCACCAAAATGTAAGGTTATGTTATTGTTATAATGAACTGAAGTGATTGTGGAAATTAAACTGATTTTGTCAGAAAGCAACATCAGTTGGAAGTGATGCGCATCAGTTCAAAATCACAACATTGTCAAATAGAACGCGCATTAACTGATTTAACATCAGTTTGGAAGTGATGCGGCTGCATATAGAAAGGGCCTAATGTGTGATTTTGAACTGCTGCGCATCACTTCCAACTGATGTTGCTTTCTGACAAAAGCAGTTTAATTTCCACAATCACTTCAGTTCATCATAACAATAACATAACCTAACATTTTGGTGAAAGTTTACAATTCACTTCTAAACATAACAGAACGTGAATTATTATCCTCGGTTTTCATTTCTAGTAATGAATAATTCATATTACTTTTAGAATTTCCTTCCGAACTATCGTCGATGGTACTCTGATTTCAAACCTTATCGTTTTGTTGATTGTCATCCGAAAAAGGCGTGTTCTATATTCTCCAAAATCACTTCACTTCCAACTGAAGTGATTTCGGAAATGATTCAGGCAAATAGAAAGCTAGGAATCTCTTAATCAATCGACAGTTAAGCAAAGATTATAGAGTATAGAAAGATAGTAAATGGCCTTGCGCAAAATACAACTTTATGCGACCCTAGCGGCGTTACGTAGAACTATCCCGAAACGAGTATTCGAAAACGCGGGATATGACATTCGATTGTTTATGCCTAAAAATGGGAAGTGAGATTTGTGTTGTGTGTTTATTATAATATTTGTCTGATTAGTTGGTTTTTAATCTGATTTAAAGATGCCTGAAGAAAATACAGTGAAGAACCCTAATTGCTGTGTTTATGGAGGCAGCTCTAAAAAGTTCTTTCACAGGTCACCATGTTATAGGATGGTGGTTATGAAAAAATAATATTTTATCAGTTGATCACCAGTTTGCACTAGAGGAAGCATTTCAGACGTAAAGTGCAGTCAAAATCAAGAAAACAAAGATATTAGCCAGTTTCAGGATTTATATTTGGACTTAAAGGAGGAAATATAATACATTATTTATATATTATATACAATTCACTCGTTGAAGAAAACAGATGAAGATTACTCGTCAATTGACAAAATTGTTGTGATAACTTAAGTTTTTATGAATATATGCCCTGAATTCATATCACTTGGCTAAAACTTATCTGGATACTTTTTCAATTTGCAGTATATCTTTTGTTTTTTATATGAGACAAGTAGAAGGTAACTGCAATCTGCACTATTCTTTATTCTTTAGAAAATATAATATACATACTTACTTTAATTCTGTATTGTAAAATTAATCATCATTTCTTATTAGATAATTGAGTTTTTGTTTATAGTAGGATGTTGGATTGTACATTGAATGATAAATGCTTTACTAACGACAATTTGTATTTAATGAAAATAACTTTTGACGTTGTGAATAATTAAAATTTAGTTGTTAATTTCCATAAAGTCTTTCATTTCTGTGATAAAATCATCATGGAATTCACCGGCTTTCATTTCATTAACAAATCTTGTCATTTTTTTTCTTTCTATATATTGAAGAATAAATATTATAAAAATAATTTGATTCACTGAAGCAGGACTCTTTGTTTCCACTAAATAACTGATCATATCAGGATACATTTTATTTTTGAAATGAGCCAAGTTAGATGGATAAATATCTTCCTTCTGTAGTTGACAAGGGTGAATGCCCGAAACTGATATTTTTCTACATATCGTCCACACTGAATATTATCTGAACTTAATAAATGATTTCATAGGTCCATTTTCACGATTGTTTAGTCCAAAGAAGAAATAAATCAACTGAAACACTTGAGAAACACCAGAATCTCGCGTGTTTTGCTTAGACGTCCACGAAACAATACTCGTTTCGGGAACAGCTGATTCGGCGATTGCAGCGCCGCCATCGGTAATTATTTGTCCAAATAACCATTGTTTAAAGCCGCGTACACATCTGAGCAAAAGAGCCGAATGAGCACATCGCGCCGAATGAGCATTCAGATGTGGACGGACAAAACACGCCGAACCGAATGAGCGTTTATGCGGGCAATTTTGCTTTCCGACGCACGAACAGAATGAGCAATATGAGCATGACGTGTTCGGTGCCGCACAACGGATGTGTCAGTTCAGTGCTTACGAACGTAAACGATGGAAAACTTGGGATGTGCTAGTGCCTCTTTCATAATTCTGTACGAGTTGCTAAAGAAAAAGAGACGACGGCGAACTAGATGGTCTTCACAGTTATATCTACTAAGAAGTCGAGGCCGTAGCCTCAACAGTACTTTTTTATTACACGACATTCAAAGTGAGGGCGACGGCAGGCGATTCAAAAATTTTACAAGAATGTCAGAAGCAGATTTTTCATTTCTCCTGAATGAGATTAAAGACAAAATATCCAGACGAGATAGTTCCGAATTGCAATCCCTGCGGAAGAACGTTTAGCGCTAACAATGCGGTTCCTTGCAAGTGACGATTCATTAACAAGTCTCCAGTAAATGTGGAAAATATCCAAACAATTGATATCCAGAATTGTTCCCAATTGCAGAATATTTTTTTGTGATTGTTACAAGACCACAGAAGCGAAAGCTCGAACAAATTTATTGGCTTCTGGTGCTGCTTTCCAGTCACGGGGGTGAGTTGCTCTGAGCAGCTCAGAGTTGCACCCGGACTGTTGTCTGTGTTTCAAAACAAAGGAATCCTTTGTTTTGGACCACAGACAATAGTCCCGGGGCGACTCACCCCCGTGAGTGGAAAGCAGCATGGGTGAGGATAGATATTCTGTGACAGGACGAAAATTATGAATATACAGTGCATCCTCGAGTGCATTCCATTTTGGGTGAGACAGCCAGGTTTCTAGCTTGTTATTTAAGATAAAGACTTGGGGTTTTCACGTTCCTGTCCTACATTCTTGTGAAACTGCAGTTGGTCTGATCAGATTTTGCTTAACTGTTTCCGTTGATGAGATACAGGCTGTCTCACCCAAAATAGGATGCGCTATACGTTATTTTTGAACGCCATGTTCATCAAATTTCAAAACGAATAATAAATGTGGCTACCTCTTATCGCACATTATATTTCAATACATTTCTGTGTGAGTAATACAATTATTCAAATACGCCAACGAGGTGGAAAAGTAGGTCAGAAAACTGATGGCTTTGAAGAATAAGTTAGATTAATCTAAAAAAAGACATTCCAAAAATGAACGAATGAAGTATGAAAAATAATATTGTACAAAAAATATAATTATAAAACAACAGAAACATAAATATTAAAGTTGACTACAAAACAAATGAAAACGATACATAATAAATCTGTATCATAAAATCTATTTTTACTATCCTAACTGAATAACATAACAGTCTCCTTCTGAATTTTGATTGTTTAGAAATAATTTCTAAACTATGGTTCATACACTATACAATTCCACTGCAGTACTTTCACACGCGTTATTATTATTTCTATTTTTTGTATATATGTAACTCCTATACTCATAATCAAGAAGAATATTAACTGATAGTAACTTGAATTACTCATTCGATTGAATTTCCGTCCTAAAGTTATTGCGTCGAGAAAACATCGGAAAACATTCTCTGGTAGGTACCGAAGTAGAAACCATCTGTTTGGAGTAGTGGAGTAGAAAGTAATCAAAAGGATCTACTCCATTCGGAGTAACTGTGACAACCCGTCTACACTGAGCACGAATTTCCTTTGATGGACCGACAAATTTCGGATCAGCTCCGCGCAACATGAGCGCGCTCATGCTGTGCGTTTTGACCGTCCACATCTGAATGCTCATTCTGCGCGATGTGCTCATTCGGCTGTTTTGCTCAGATGTGTACGCGGCTTAAGGAGAAGATAGTTGGTTACTTGCCCTGCTAAGGGTATTGGATGTGCGTATGTGGCGGTATCTATTAGAATTATGTGGCAAACTCTGAATGTTAAGGGTCCATCCTAATACGCCCTCTTGGCGGATACTTGAATAATTACTTATCGGTAAAGAGGTTTCTACTTCGGCTATGGAACTATATTTTTATGACGTGAAGTTTAAAGAATCGAAACATTCGAAACCGAGTAAATTCCAAGTTCCAACACGTGTTCGACGATGTAAAATGAATAGAGTATGCCAGGGTTCTAGTTGGGAATTTTATTACTTTGATAATTACGGGGTCTGTTTATGTTATGGGATTCTAGTTTTTCTATTCTAAGGTAGTGAAAAGGATTAGTTTGGGATTTGAATCGAAGTTGATGGCAAGATATTAAATAGAAAAAATTTAATATAAGAATAATTTTTGGTTTTTGCTAAATTAAACGTGTTTTTAATTGAATCGCAAAACGTGAATTTATTTGATTAGATTTTATTTTGAACAAGTTTTTTTTTGATAGCTATGAATTCTTCTTCAAACAAATGCGACGAATATTAGTACCAACGTGAAGTCTTTGCACTCACGAAATCTAAGATAAAACATTAACTATTTAAAAATTTATCGTAGCGAAATTCAGGCGTTTTCCTTATTATTAAATTATTTCGGTTCAGAAACACGAATGAAGTTTCGAAATACTGACAATACTGTAATTTATTATTATTGGCAATATATTGCTTATCGATGTCAGTGGAAAGAAGAAAAAATATGCTTTGTTTCTCTTGTGTTGAATTTTTGAGTCAATATCGACTTTGGCGGCAATATACTTTATCCCTGATAACGAATACGTGGTCAAATTCAATATATCCGATTGGGGTTAATTTCATTTCGTGAACGAAAATTGATATATTATACTTAATGTTCATGCAAAATTTCAAGAAAATCGCATTGTGCAAACCATAGAAAATTCAATTCAAATTTGAAAAAAAATTGCTATATTTGCAAAACAAGATATCCGTTTCAAGTTAAATTTATTTTTTGTATGAAGATTGATTCAAAATTTCAAAAAGTTCGAATCATCTGAACCATAGATTTAGTTTTTTTAATTGTCAATTTTTTACATATTCCAGTTTTTTAATAATTTCCAGAATATTATTCCGATCGTGTTGAGATTCGGCATTTAGATATTACTAGCGACCCGACCCGCCCCGGCTTCGCACGGTACATCACATTAGAAACTTCAAAAATAACAGTACTTCTCCACTATTTAATGGATGTTATTATACATCTAAACCTTCCTCTTGAATCACTCTATCTATTAAAAAAACGCATCAAAATCCGTTGCGTAGTTTCAAAGATTTAAGCATACAAAGGGACATAGGGACAGAGAAACCGACTTTGTTTTATACTATATAGTGAAGTATCAAGGCCTATACAAATTTTGGAAGTAATAGCCTCATTGTTCCGCCAATGAACGAGCGTTCGAAAGGACTTTCTTAATTTTTTATACCTGTATTGCAATGAAAATTTCAATTAAACGAGTAATGATCAGGGTACTATTGAAAAATTTGCTTACAATTATGAATTTTTTAGGAATATCTTGCTTGGTTTGAACTGATACCTCCTGGAACGTGAACATACGATGAGTTTTTCCTGAAAATAGCGTTAAAAAAATTCGAGAAAAGCCCCGAACAGGTGCTTTCGAGCGCTCGTCTATTAGTAGAGCAATAATTCTATCACATCAAAATTGTATGGGTCATAAGATTCATACTAAGTATATGAATGCAAAATCTAAGCACGACCGGAACTATATTTTGGAAATTATTCAAAAAATGAAATATGTAAAAATCTAGTAATATCATTAAATTTAATTATATGGTTAACATTATGGCCACAAAATTTTGCAAAAGGCTTATTATGGGCCGCAAAATTTCATATCGATTGATTTTGTTTTGTCTGAGATATGGCGGGACGAAAATTTTGAATGGCCATATTTTATGGTACACCCTGTACGATTTGGCTTGTTAACGAACTTCTCAAGTCTCTAGGTCAAACCCTCCGAAAGTTATCGTGCTAACGGCCCCACAGTCAGAATTGAATTTGACCTTTGATTCGTCATCAGGGAGTAGAACACTATCATTTCATTTGAGACCGTTTTCGGCTCAAAATTCGTTAATTACAGACACAACCCGAAAATTATTGTTGAAAAGCCTGTCTATCTTCAACGTGTAAGTGTTTAGTGCAGTTTATGGTTCGGCGGAGTCTTTGGGGCCTTACCTAATTATTTAACTTGACTTGACGCTATCGAGAGATGATTAACAATTTTTTTTTACCGGAATTGGATTGTATTGATCTGGACAATGTTTACTTCAACATGATAGCGCTACGTGCCACACAACCAACTAAACCGTTTATCGAGCTTTTACGGAAAATGCTTCGTGAAAGAGAAGGACTCCGCCAATAGCCTAGTGTCGATTCAATACCTCAAAGACGGAATTCGTGAGGCTATCGAGTACATAGAGCAGCCACACTTTTCGATTTTGTTAAGGAAAATTTTATTAAAAAGATATTGTTCTGTGAGCGTGGCCGTGGTGGTCATTTGCATGATGTTATTTTCCACTACAAATTAACGGCATGAAATAAACATCCGATCATTCATTTCAAAACTATCATTCTTTGAGTATCAGAATGACACCTCTAACCGGAAAACCCTGTGTATGCACAGCGAAGTAATTTTAAACTTATAAGCGCTCGTTCATACTGGGAAAATTAATACATGAATATCATAGAAGCTATTGGTTTCAGTCTATTTCTTTATGAATTCAACTTCCGCTTTCAAATCCTGAACGTTTTTTGAAAAATACAAGTTTTGAAATGTTCCTTTTGGGATTTATCGTAAACACGATAGCTTCAAAGACTTGAAAAAACTTGTAATTTTCATTACACGGCTTTGATTATTGATACAATAATTATGTCAATCATTTATTCAAATTCAAGAGACTGCATAGGTACAAACAGGATGCCCAAATTTCTTTAGCATAAACATATCAGAGTATATAAAAATTTCTCAAATCATTCACTTCTTTTATATACTATTTCTTTGCTACTGAGTTGAAAAAATTCCTTTTAGCGATCTCACGACGAAATCTGAAATATTTCGCGAATCCCAACCCTAAGGGCTTCAGAGTAATAAAAATGTTTATTACTCTGGACCCTCGGATATTTCATACAGGCATACAAGAGAGAAGTTGTGGAGCAAGATGCAAGAAAGGTTGACGTGAAGAAAAATTGCTTGCCACAAGAGACATTTGTTTTTCATTATACGCAAAATAATGCTCGTTCGAATTTTTAACCTTGTACATAGGCAACCCATCATGTTGGGCCTCTTCCGGGATGGCGCCCTCTAACGATGTTGCCCAATATCCTCCAATAAAAATTGAACCGGAGAAGATAGCTGGTCACTCGCCCTACTAAGGGCATTGGATGTGCGTATGTGGCGGTACCTATTAGAATTATGTGGCAAACTCAGAATTTTGCGGTCCATGCAAATACGCCCCCTTGGCGTATACTTGAATAATTATTTGTCGGTAAAGACTAGAGAGGTTTCTACTTCGGCCATGAAACTATATTATGGCGTGAAGTTCGACAAATAACGCAGACGCACTTTCGAGGATTAAAATTGACAAAAATAATATCGAAATTAATGGTATTGAAGATGATTTAGATTCAATTGCAAATCAAATAACGACCGAAGAATTAGACGATTGTTTGAATTTACTTAATGCAAATAACCAGACTGAAACCCCTAGTACTAGTCGAAATGACAATATTATAGATTTCGAAACAGACGACATAACTCTTCACAGTACTTTAGAAAATCCTATTCTCGAATTACCTATTACCGAAAGAAGTTTAAATTCTGCAGCCCTACAAATAATTTTCAGAACGACTCCAAATTATAAAGTAACAAAATCAAAAATTTTTGGTGATAAACTTAGATTCAGAGTTTCCATCAACCAAATTGAAAATGATTTCATAAAATTCATCAAGGAATTTATTCAACCCAAAAAAGCATACACCTTGTATTTTGCTTTCAATAATTAGAAAAACCACTTATACGAATTCTACAAGAAAAATTCAATTATAAATCTTATGACTTAAAAATTTCCAAAATTTTTCTAGAAGACGTAGAAGACAAAGAAGAACAACTTCTTCGCATACAACAAAAACAACAACAAAAACTATACATTGCGGATTACGAGAAAATCTTATAAGTCTAAAACGTAAATATTACTGGCCCAACATGGACAAAGACGTTAGGAACTACATAAATTCTTGTGAATTATGTCAGAAAAATAAATACGAACGCACCCCAATCCAAATTCAATTCAGACCCAACCCTATCGGAACGAAACCATTTACGCACGTTTACTGCGACACGATTAGGTTCAATCAAACGTATTGCCTTAGTATCGTAGACTCATTTTCAAGATTAGGACAATGATATACATTAATTCAAAAAACAGGAATAGAAATTTCAGACAAGTTATTAATTTTCTTTAGCCATTACGGAATTCCTAACAAAATTACGTGTGATAACGGTCTCGAATTCAAGAACAACGTTATACCTACAAGATTTTTGTAAAGTCCACAAAATCGAAATTCATTACATTACAAACTATAATCCCAATTCCAATGCCATAGTTGAACGATTTCATTCCAAATTAATAGAACAATTGAGGACAATTGCAGACAAAAATTTGACTTTCCAGAATAGATTATCTCAAGCATTACTCAGTTACAATAATTCAAACCATGCGAGCTTAGAAATGACCCCTATGCAAATAATCAAGGCAGACTTGAACTACTCATTACCTATTGAACAAACACATAATGAACGATTACAAAATTACGTCGAAAATTTGAATGACATAACGAAACATTTGGAACAAAATAGACAAAAAAATATTCAACGCTTAGAAAAAACTAATGAAAACGATCAGCAGAGGAAGACCACCCTTTAAACAAAAACCCAACCTACATCAAAAATCCTATGACACGAAAATTAGATCCCCCATTCAAAAAAATTGATGCCTGTGAAATAGATGAAAATCGAATCCAAGATAAGAAAAACAAGCATATCTACCACAAAAAAATCATGAAACAGAGAAAAAACTAGTTTCAAAATTTTGTTACAGATCCAAAATGGAATACACTTTCCTACTTTTCATACTTCTCGGAATAATAACCTTCTCGATATCCCTTGAAATTATCCAAATCCAAAACAGCATACTACCCATTTCACTAGGTAAAGCCTACGTAACTCACAAAAACTTGCAACTTTTATACCACATTGACCTAGCCAAAATCGAACAAATCATAATTAATTATCAAACTGAAATAGACAACTACAAAAACTCAAAATTGAATTTCGCACAAACTGCAAATTATCGATATTTAAGACACTCTAACGAAATAAACCTGAATGCATTAGAAGAACGAAAAAATACGAATCAAAAGAGGATTAATAAACTTAGGTGGAAAAATTTCAAAATTTCTATTCGGAACACTCGATTCTGATGACGAAGCTTTATATGAAAGTTATTTCAACAGTATCAAAAATAACGAACAAATATTATTTCGAAATCAAAAACAAATCGCAACCATAGTGAATGACTTGAAAAATAAGTATATCAGTAAATTCCAGAAAATGTCAGAAAATCTTAAATTGTCTCTGATAGTACCTGAACTGCATGAAGTACAGCAAATGCACCTTTTGATTTTCGAATTGAAAGACATAAAAAATATCTTAGACGAAATACAAACAGCTGTTAGCTTTGCGAGGTTACATTTGTTGCAAGAATCAGTTTTACCATATTCCAAATTTCTAGAATTGATCAAAAATGAAAATATTATACCAGTTCATCACCTGAAAGGCTATTATCAATTGTGTCACACGAAAGTTATTTTCAAAAACAAAATTTTATTATTTCTGATTTCAATTCCATTAGTTCAAAAAGAATATTATGATCTATACAAATTTTACTATCTCCCACAAAATAATGAATCCCTTCCATATACCAATCCTATTTGCTCTCGCAAGAAGAAAAGCTGAAATGGTCCACCAAACACTGCCATCCAGTGGAAAACGACTACTTGTGCGATCAAGACTCACTAGAGAAAATTCCGAAGTGCCTGGAAAATATCCTCACCAACCACACCGAAAATTGCCAGAGAATACCAAAAATTTCAACCCAGGACCTGAAGATCCTAGAAGATGGAAGCATTCTCTCAATTCAAAATGAGAAAATAATCGAAAAATGTCCATTGCAAACGAAACATCATTTCCTTCCTACGATGGCCATTCTACGTACCAACTGTACCATCAGTAACAAAGAAAAGGAAATAGTTCCAACCACAAATATCAGCGAAGAGAGAATCGTCCTTCTACAAACACCACACAAGTTACCCCAGGAATACACAAAACAAGAACATCAACCAGAAGAAGACATCCCTGACATCGAATTGGAAGAAACCAACCAGTGGAATCTTCCTCAGACTGCATTTAATTCAATTTTCTATTTGATAATTCTAATAATTATAATAATTACTTTTTACTTTATTTTCAAGCTTGCTTTATCCAAAAATAATTTATGTAAAAATAAAGCTACACCCATAGGTGATACCTTTAACCAAAATGGGGAGGAATTATGTAATGCCAACCCTGGATTCCTTTAGCCAAGATAATCTTATTACAGCTTTTCTAATTCATATACCTATGTTATAACGTGCATAATTTCAACTCAACATTTCTGCTGACTTTAGACAATATGATTATAAAATGATTTTCTTAGAAACTTTATAGGTTTTCAGTCCCAGTCTCTGAAACATAAATTATTAAAAAATGTTTGATTAAGGTGAAGTGCTCCTGCGAGAATCTTTGCACTTATTTGTCAGGAGCAAATTGGTCTTGAAAAAAATTGTTGCCTAACAGTAAAACTGAAAAATGAAACAAATTAAAAGGGTATTGTAACGTTTCGGTGGCTATATCAGACACCTTCTTCAGACAAACTCTAAAAATCTTCAGAATTGTGTATTTTTTCATTTGTAATCTGATTGACATTGATAGTTGTCAATCTATAGAGATGTTGATTTATTTGATTTTGAAATTTCCTGATGTCACTTCCTTCCTCAATAAATCAATCCAAATACGATCTATTCCAACAGAACAATTGGCCAAATTATTTACTTCATCTAACAAAATACATGTAGATTCCTTAATTTTCCTTTTATAATTATTATCAGGTTCCGTCATGAGGATCTTTGTGTGGTTCCAGTTCATCATATGATCTCCGCTATTTGAACATAATATGTGATCAGCAATTTGTGATCTTGTGATGTCTCTATTTTTGATGTTATTCTTATGTTTCCGTTTTTTTATTTCTAAAGGTCTTGATGTCTCCCCTGTATAAGATTTTCCACATATACAGGGAATATTGTAAACACAATTTTTTGATTTTTGTGTCTCATTCATTGGTTTCGTTCTAGTTAGAATGGATCTCAAATCATTTTGTGTTTTGAAAACAGTTCTTATGTTGAATTTGGAACCAATTCTTCTTATTTTCTCTGATAGGCCAGGAATATAAGGAATGACGTTCAACAAATTTGGTTGTTCTTGACGGTTTTCTGTTTGTACCTGATCATCATTAGAATTTCGATTACCTAGATATTTTTCGTTCTAAATTTGAAATTGTTCTTTCTATAAAATTTGGTGGGTATTGATTATCAGTAGGAACTCTTTAATGAAAGAAATTTCATTATTTCTAATTTCAGGTGTAGATGAAATCAAAAAGGCCCTATGATTGGAAAAAAAATTTAGATATCTATTAGTGTGTGTTTGTTTCCGAAATACACTTGTTTCATAATGATCTATAAATTTTCTCATCGAAACATCTAGAAAAGAAATTTGATTATTGTGTTCTAATTCCATCGTAAATTTAATGGTTGGTTCTTTATTATTGATATAATCAAAAAACTTATTTAATTCCTCTCTGCCGTGTTGCCAAATTACAAAAATATCATCTACATATCGCCACCAAGTCTTTGGTTTCAGTGAATATGTTTCTACATATTTTTCTTCGAAATATTCCATGAATATATTGCTCATAATAGGAGATAAAGGAGAACCCATGGCCATTCCGAATTTTTGTTTATAGAAAACATCGTCTAATTGAAAATATGTTGAATTTAGGCAAACATCTAACATTTCTATTATATTATCAGCAGTTAATTTAGTATTATCATTAATAGTTGTTTCATCCAACAATTTTCTTCTCACTATTTCAAGTGTTTTACTCACTGGAACGTTTGGAAATATATTAACAACATGGAAGCTTACCAGAATGTCAGTTTGATTCAAATTTGATGTTCTTAATTTTTGAAGAAAATGCGACGTGTTTTTCAAAAAACTGTTTGACTTTCCTGTTAATGGTTTCAAAAATTGTAACGTATATTTAGCCAAATTTTGACAGGGAGATCCAATCGAGCTAACTATTGGTCTTAATGGAATTGAGGGTTTGTGAATTTTGGGTAGACCATATAAATGTGGTGGTTTACTATAGGATGGATTCATAAATTTCTTTTCAGCATATGTGAAATTTTTGGAGTTTTTTGATATGATTTTTTTGACTTTATTCTCTGTAACATTAGTTGTGTCGCTATTGATTTTGGAATATTCATCATTGTCGTTGATAATATCTAACAATTTATTTTTATATTCATCTAAATCCATTATAACTGAGGCGTTTCCTTTATCGGCAGGTAGAATTTTTATTTTCATATCATTTTTTAACGAATTAATTTCTTTTTTGTACAACTGTCAAAAAAACTTGACTTTTCTTCATCACTGTGGATGCGTAAAATATTACTTTTTTTCACCGTTAAAAAAAGTCATTTTTTCACCGTTAAAAAAAGTCTTTTTTTCACTGCTGATAACTAAAACTAGAACAACTTAAAAATAATGAATATTTTAATTACAACTAGAGATTCACGACTTGACTTGATATTCAAGCTACTTGACTTGGCTTGACTTGAAATCAAGTCAAGTTCGAGTCAAGTAGTAGTTTTTCAATGTCAAGTCAAGTCAAGTATTAATTCATCAAGTACTCGAAAAATCAATTACTTCTACCAAGCTACTTGATTTTCAATTTAAATTTTTTTTGCAGTGTTCACATCAATAAATTATGGAATGAGGATGAACCTTGCAAAAATACTTATATTTATTAAACTTGAATATGAGAATCAAAAATATTTTTAGTACAGTGGGTTTCGTTGTGCAAAGCGTACATTTCTCTTGTTTACATTTTTTTCGCGAACTCTTCGGATCTTGTTCAACTGTAAAATAATCTGTGATTTTTTTCCATTACATTATATTTTTTGTGTGTTGTCTCTTGTAAAAGTTTACGATCTCCGGATTGAGCATTTTCCTCAATCACATATTCTGACCTGCAGGTTTCTAATTCCATTATTTCTGATGAAATACTCATTTTTTGCACCGGTTCAAACACTAATATAATTATGTGATATAACGACTCACACACTTGGACAAAAATACCTTTCTAGTCACTTAGATAAAATTAAGAAGACTGCGCGATCGCTTCATTCAGCTCGGAGCTCGGGGAACCCCCTGAACACGCATGAACTTGCAGAAGTAAGCGCAGTACGACTCGTACGTATCGCATCAAGATCAAGTAATACCAAGTAGCTTGAAATCAAGTCAAGTAATAAATATGTCATATCAAGTCAAGTCAAGAGTCAAGTATGTATTCGTTACAAGCTTGACTTCCAAGTCAAGTTCTTCTTTAAAAAATCAAGCTACTTGACTTGATGAATCCCTAATTACAACTAATTTCACAAAATTATGATTGTATCTGTACCTTATAAAGTAAATTAGTTTCGTCATCAGCATCTCTGAGAAATTTATTGATATTATCCCCCCATAACACTTTAGATTTCTTTCCTCGGTATCCGACGCTTTTGTTCTTAATAAGCGGGACCAATTTTGAAAAATTCCTTATATCAATATTTTCCTTGACATTCGATGTTTTTTTCAACATTGAGCTCCATAACTTGGAAGGTTTAAAAATTTTTAATTTTTCCTCGAAATAGCATGTGAGCACATTTTCAGAAACCTTTTTTACGTTGTTCTTGTTGCGCCATTCTCGAAATTGGTTATATGTTTTCTCATATTATTAGCTTTGATTTGGCTGGTAACATATAAGATACAATTGTATTTGCTTCTTCAGCCATATCTGCGGGGGTATCACTACCACTATCATGTTCAACATTCATCTTTAAAATAATTCGAAATTGAAACAACTACGAGCAAATACTGTCAAAGATTCAAACAATTTCAACAAACTGTTTCTATAGTTACGACACAGAAAGATCACTGGATTCATTTAAATATTGTACTTACTGAAAGCATTATCTTCAATAATTATACGTATTTCAGACGATGTAAATTCACATTCACAGTTGTACAAAAAATGTTGTTTTTATTTCGTGCGTATAAAATTCGTGTTTTCATGGCACATTCGAGTGAATTTTTGGCCTCGACCTGCGGTCTCGGCCAAAATTGACACTCTCATGTGCCATGAAAAAAACACTCATTTTACGCACTTAATACAAAAATAACTATTTTCTCATCATTATTCATCAAATTTGGATTCAATTTGAAAGGTTTCTTTAATAAAATTTTGTTGGGAACTCTAAATTCATTGGATTTTTCTATAAGAAGATTGTGATGAAATGATTGTGAATGCCACTCTCGAGGGGATTAAGTATCGAGACATTGTACGCTTTGCTTCAATTAATAAAGTTGATTTTTTAAAAATACGGTTTTTCTCCCTAAAAACATAATTATATATATATTCGTGTAGAGGACTCCGGAAGAATTATTTTTGCCTTATACAATATATCCCGTTTTCGAAGCATAAGCAAGATACAGGGTGTTAAACGTCATTTTTGAGCAAGATTCTTATGAGTGTGTTCAGTTATGTATAACACTTAAAGTAACGATTTTTGGTCAAATCCAATACTTTTGCGTCCTCTATTCAGAAAAGTTGACGAATTCCGAAAAAAAAATTATAAAATGGCGGAAAACCTTCAACGTTTCAAACTTTTTTTTCGGTTGTCAAATTGAATTTTATTTTATTAATGAACACAATTTACTGAGGATTTCTGTGACCGAAAAAAAAAGGTTGGAACGTTGGAAGTTTTTTCGCCATTTTGAGAATTTTGTTGAAATTCGTCAACTTTTCTGAATAAAGGACGTAAAAATACTGAGATTTGACCAAGAACCGTTACTTCAAGTATTATACAAAGCTGATCACACTCATTAGAATCTTGATAAAAAATGACGTTTAACACCCTGTATCTCGCTTATGCTTCGAAAAGGGCATTTATTGTATATAGCAAAAAAGATTCTCCAGATGTCCCTACACGTATATACATAACTGTCTGTCCAGTTTATGATGAAACACCCTGTATTTAAACAAATTTTGACATGGAGATCCAATCGAGCTTACTATTGTTCTCAATGGAATTGAGGGTTTGTGAATTAAATGTAAAAACAAGTATTATAAAAACTCTATTATTATAATTATTATTATTATGATAGGGCTTTTGATTTAATCTACACCTGAAATTGGTAATTGACATAATGAAATTGCTTTCATTAAAGAGTTTCTACTAGATAATCAATACCCACCAAATTTTATAGAAAGAACAATTTCAAATTCAGAACGAAAAATATCTAATCAAAGTTCTAATGATGATCATATACCGATTTGGAAATTCACATCGAGAACATACGATATACAAGGCATCAGACAGAGAATTCTTCCCTACAGTTGCACAGATGAATAGGCGAGATAATGAAGTGCGATAACTGAATGAATTCAACTGTCTTACTGCGATAATCTAGTCTCGTCTCTCTCTTATCGCAGTATGGTAGGGAACCCGAACTACACGTATAGAATTTTTAATTTGTCAGGCTGCCCGTAATACTCGATTCAAGTATTTACTGTTGCCTACCATACTAAATAATTACGCTCCTCTAAACGATAATAGAGAGACAAGACTAGAATAAAGAAGTAAGACAACTGAACTCAGTGTGTTACAGCAAGTGATTGTCTCGACTATTCATCTGGGCAACTGGACCGAAGAATTCTCTGTCTGATGCATTGTATATCGTATGTTTCAGATGTGAATTTCCAAACCTGTATATATTTACATTTAGAACTACAATGACGCGCATATTTGTGCTTAATTTCGTCAGAATATCAGTTGAGAATTAACAAAAAAATTTAAATTTGGGCGATTATGTGTACCTACTACTCATGGTCTGAAGCAAAATACTTTCACGAACGAAAAAAGTTGAAAACTAATTTTCAGGATAGGTTTAGGTCCTGAATATCCTATTCGAATTCGTTAGCAGCCGGTTAGGTTTGAAGTTATTTCCCCATGTCTGTGATTATTTTTTTAATCGCTCATTTCGTCGACAAAAAATTCAGTATTTGTTTATGACTATTTCCCTCGTATTAATTTTCAGCAATCAGAAATTTTGTATACAAATGGTTTCTAGATGGAAAAACTGTATGAAAGTTTTTATCGAATTAATATCTATCCTTGACAATGCAAATAGAATAATGTATCATTCATAAAATAGTCTTGTTAAATATGATTCGAATATCAAATTTTTTCAGATGAAAAAATAGAAGAAATGTTTTATTTTTAAAACGAAAATCATTGTTGCAGTTGCTTATATTTTCGTAGACTCGGATTTTTGTTGCCAAAAGTACCCATGCTTTTTGTTAAAATATTACTCAGCAACGTGTTTTCTTGATTTATTTCGAAAAAAATAAGATGCTTCCTTGATATTACCATCAAAATCGTATGAATACATGATCCTGAAGAAAATTTTTTTTAACAGAACAACATTTCAACGTTCATATAAGTACTTGTCTATTAACACAATGGAATCGTTTGAATCAGAAAAAAGACAATTTTTTTAGCTCCAACAACAGAACTCGATCACATATTCATGAAACTTCGACATTTCAAACAAATCTCATATAAATTCATTCATATAATTTATTCTGATCCACATCACTAGTTCAAAATCAAATGTTTATATTGATGTTATACCTACTTCGATCACATCCGATGAACCATTGTCAAAATAAAATAATTTTAAATAAAAGTATCTAATGAGGAAGTAAACAGACGGCTTTGATTTCACAGGAAAGGAAAAAAATACCAGGAAGAGAAAGAAGTTGGTGTTCCATATTGGAAATTGGTAAATATAATCAAAATGCTCATTTTAGTATATTCAGATATCACTATCGAGGTCTTTGTTTCAGTACAAATTTGCAACATCCCTGGACTGGTTTTGCATTGTTATAGCTACAATATGTACGTCTTTGGTGGGCGTATGTCAGCCTTACTATTGTGTTATATTTGGTGAAGTCACTGGTGACATAATATCTTACGTTACATCTGCAGCTAATACAAATTCAACAAGAGGCGAACAAGAAATATTGGAAAATAAGTTATATTCCGATGTGTTCGTATTTTCCATGAAATCAGTAGGATTAGGATTAGCTACTCTATTTTGTCAGTATCTTGGAGGGGTACTTTTTTCCTATAGTAGTCTGAGACAGGTGAGTTTGAACATATTGAACTTCCCACCTTATATGTATTATTCTTAAAAAATCACGTTACTTTCATTCGACTGCAAAAAAATGAATGAGTCCGTTTTTTTTTAATTTTAACGGTTACTGGACCCCAGACAATTTGAATTTTGCAAAATTTCCACCTTGTGTTGCGTGGTGTTGCAACCCCATCAATAGGTAATGAGGTTGGTGAAGAAACTTTCATGGTATTCACTTTCAGTGCATTAGTTGAAAAGCTAATAAATCGATATTTTATTTGGCAATTCTACAGACACATCTTTTCGGTCAGAAGTCTATGTTACTTAGGTGTATGTAGATCTCTAACGATTCTGAAATGAATATAATGAAATATGTAGTTCCCAGAATTTTGAAATTTGCGTGCAAAAACTTCAAATTAGTATGATGCTGTTTATAATACGAACTGATTTAGTTAATGTAATAATGTCTCTAACATAAACTTCATAGAATATTATAAAAAAGAGTTTGCATTAATCTGTAAGTATCAATTTGCGTTTCTTTGCTATTATTTTCTAGATAGAACGACGAATGATTCTATGGAAATTATAAGATTTCATTCAAGAATTTATAATTCGTGTTTTCTTTGATTTGAACAGTGGCGCATGAGAAATGTGAACATTTCTACAGATCATATTTGGCTTTTTTTTAGTTGATTAAATCAGGCTTTGGCATAGAATACTCATATTCTGTGGATTTATTTTGATGTTGGTTGTCAATTACTGCGCGATATTATCATAGATATAATTTCAATAAAGCCCAATTTACAATTGGAAAAAAAACCGTTCACATTTCGCATGCCGCTTTGTACAACTACTCATAAGATGCGGATAACTAGAAAAAAACTACTTCGGCCCATTTCCGGATCAAAAAACCCAAGTTCATTTCCTTGGGAACAGTTTGATTTTTGCACATGAAGCTGCATATTTGAACTCTACTATGAGATTGTTGAGTTTTGTTTCGTTCGCATAGAAAATAATCGACATATTGCATTTTCAAACTTGCAATGCAGATGTCAAAAAATTCAAGAATGAATGCATAACTTGGCAACAGTGCATGACAGAGAAATTTTTTTTAGTATGTTATACTGTGAATTTGGTATTGACTCGATACATAAATAAAAATATAAGTAGTTTCATTTGAAATAAGATATGCGTTCGATATAGACGTGGCAACACTGTGGACTTGAAAATATTTTAAGCGAAGAGTTCCTTCATCCTCAAGGCCCCACCTGAAATTTCAGAACGAAATATTTACTAGTTCTCCAAAAACGTCTAATAAGCCAACTTAAAAGGAAAACCTTGTATATTTTAACCGTAGATTCCAGCAGTGGCGCAGCCAGAATTTTCGTGCGGGGGGGGGGATGCAAATATTCAGGGAGAATAAAACAAAAAAAGAATACTGTTATTTCAATCTTTCTCTTTCTGGTTGATGAAAAAGGTCAAATTCACAATATTTTTTCTGAAATCTGAAATTTATTTTCTAAAACGCCTCTCCAATATACAGGGTATCAAGAAAAAAAGTACCATGCATAGTGTCACGCAATAGAGGGCCATCAATATGAAAAAAAGTCCTATGAATATATGTTGGAAACTGCTTCCTTTAAAAAATACAAGGTGTTAAAGTTTAATTTTTATTTGGTTTTTTTATAACTTTGGAAAAAGAGGTAAGAATAAAACAAAATGTGATATGCTTGGGTTTTGTATGATCTAAATATCCTAAGAGTTTTTGGATTACTAATAGAGGACGCAACATACAGGATTCCACATTTAAATCAACCCTAATTCTTTTGCCTCACACTGTATGCCATTCTGGAGTAGAAAAAGCGATTCCTCTATTTTACAAATGAATTCTTCCATAGTATGTTCTTCTGAGATTAAGAAATGAAAAAATAAAATAAAACACACTATTTATTGCTTATTAAAATCTTCGGCTATCGATTTCGGAATTATTCCATCATCAGGCCAGCTGAAAGTATACAAATGTAGAACATGTATTTATTCAGGCGAGAGTATGCAACTTACTGTCTTGATTCCTCTATCTTTATTCCTTTAAAATGGTATACTTTAATGAAGTCGCTAGGACAAACGGTTTCCGGTTAAATGCATCGAAAAGTTATGATGCATGCAAATTGTCCAGAAGCGCCAAAAACCTACTAACAATAACCACCACCAGCAAGGAATTAAATCAAAAACACAAAATAATGAAAATGACGGGCAAAAAAGTAAGGGCTGACGAGTGTAGGTTCTGTGGGGAGGAGGAAGAAACCCCCATTCACCTAGTCACGGAATGCTTTGGAATTGCGAGCTTAAGGAGAGAATGCCTTGGGCGAGAAACTTGTAAGCGTGAAGAACTAGCTTCGTTAAAGCCTTCACAGATATTGGATTTCATTACATCTCTGGAACTGGAAGGATGTAGTCAGAACAGCTCTGTAAGGGGGCACAACAGACATTGAGGTTCCTGAACTGTAACCCCTTTTTAAACTAAACTAAACAAGGGTTGATTTGAATGAAACGAAATGAAAATTAGCGCGTTAATAGGAACGCAGGTATAATATGAACAATGAAAGCAGAGAAAAATATTAATTGATTAAAATCAACTAATCAACCAATATTAAAACCCTTACTTCGAAACTAACCCCGCCAACGCACCAAGAACATGCATGGGTGTAATATCAAACGGAGCATCCATAGATAGCTATTTCGCTCTATTTGGGGCTTTTCAGTACGAGGGAGCTCCGTCTGAAAGGCATTCTAGGCTCCCTCATTTGAAGAAATGTCGCCTAGCTCTGAGAATAACAGAAACAAGACGCCATCTATTGGGATCCTTATGAACACCTACCTCCGATGCATGAACGTTGGTTGATTTGAACCAATTAATATTGGTTATTTCATTGTTGATTTAAATGTGGAGGAATTGTTATATGGCGCCCTCTATTAGTAATCTAAAAACTAATAGGATATTTGGATTCTGCATCATATCACATTTTGTTCAATTTTTACCTCTTTGTCCAAAGGTATTCAAGAAAACACCAAATAAAAATAAACTTCAACACCCTGTATTTCTTAGAGGAAGTAGTTCAGGACATACATGTATAATCCTGGGACCTCTTTTCATATTTTATGGCCTTCTATCGCCTGGCACAATGCATGGTATCTACCGTTAAAAAAAGTCTTTTTTAACGGTGAAAAAAAGTATTCATTTACGCATTTACGCAAGGTGATGAAGAAAAGTCAAGTTTTCTTGACAGTTGTACAAAAAAATATTTTTCACAGAAGTTCTCATTTTTCTTTATTCAAAAAATTAAATTTAATTTGACAACCAAAAAAATCAGGAACATTGCTGGTTTTCTGCCATTTCGTAAATTTGTTATGAGAGTTTGTCAACTTTCCTGAACCAGTGATCCAAAAATACTGAGATTTGACCAAGGACCGTTACTTTAAGTGTTATACACTCATTAGAATCTTGCTCAAAAATGACGTTTAGCACCTTATATCTCGCTTATTTTTCGAAAACGGGATATTGTGTGATACGGAAAAAATTGTTCTTTCGGTGTCCTCTACACGAATATATAAATTTGTTTCACCAGTTCATGATGAAACACCCTGTGTATTATATTTTTATATGGCTAACCAATTAAGTTAAGTGATTAACCCTCTACCGCATACAAAGCCATATTTGGCTGGTAAACTTCAGTAATTTTTTTCTACCCTATTTTGAAACAAAAATTATAAAATGTTATTATGGAATCAATTGGTAGTTCATATTGAAACGGAACGCAGTCCTTAATGTATATGGCTAACCTCCAATGCCATTATAACCTCACTTTTCTCCGATGCGTACTAGAGGACGTCCATAGTAATATACAGTGCAACTTTGTTGGTGAAAATTAAAAAGAAAAGGTGAGAAATTGTTTTCACAAAAATATAAATAATGTTCTGTATGGCCTTCATTTCCGACTCGTATCACAGTTTATTCAAAATTTCTGTTCCTCATACTTTATTTTCACCATTTTCTACGGGAGCCATTTTTGGCTTCGTATGCAATAACGATAAAGTAAGGTTGTGCCTAAAATGGCTTCGCATGCATTCAAAGTTCTTCTTTTCCTTCTTTCCAGAATGCTTCCTTCACTCTTTTATGGTACTGCTAACTGCAATCAACCTATTCCTGGTGATGGCTCTCTTAGTAATGATGATTCACTGTCGGATTCCGATGACGATGTTCCGCTTTCACGCTTGCGCAAACAAAAACGTAAAAGAACATTACCTATTCCACCATCCGATACAGATTCTTCCGATGACGAAATAGCTGATCCCAGAGCTAAAACTTCCAAACATAAGCGGGCAGTGAAAGAAAAAATTATATGGACAGAAGGAAAAATGCCAGCTTATAATGAAAAAAATTTCAAATTTTGTGGTAGCCCGGAATTGCCAGAGTTAATTCAAGGATTAGAATCACCTGCCGATTTTTCCATTTTTTTTCACAGAAGATTTGATAACATACATTACGCAACAGACGAATCTAAAATCTACCCAGGTCAACGTTAATAAGCCAGTAAATGTCACAAACGCTGAGATCGAGCAATTTATTGGTATTATCATCTTCACCTCATTAGTCCACTTACCGGCTACACGGATGTATTGGTCTAACAACATTGGTCAGCATCAAGTCAATTCAATAATGACGTGTAATAGGTTTGAAATGATAAAACGTCATCTTCATTTCAATAATAATGATGACTTCAAACCAGCCGGTACACCCGGTCATGACAAACTGTTCAAAATTCGGCCTCTTATAGATAAAGTAAAAGAGGCACCAACTGAAACAGTACAATCCAGCCAAACCTCATAAGTGGGGGTACAAAAATCAAGTATTGAGTGGCGTTTCCGGGTTCAGTTACGATTTTGATATTTTTGCTGGCGATCAGAGCAACGTTTTCCCAAGTGATGCACCAGATCTTGGTGTCAGCTCCAATGTTGTTACACGTCTCACATCTACTGTGCCTCGAAATGTAAACCATAAAATATTTTTCGATAACTGGTTCAATAGCATAAAATTGCAAGTTTACTTGTATAAGAATGGATTGCTGCCATTGGGAACCGTTAGGATGAACCGAGTACCAAATTCTGATATGCCTTCAGAAAAGAATCTCAAGAAAATAGGTCGAGGTGCTATGGTAGAGAAAATTACCGTTGTTGATGGCGTGAAACTAAGCCTTGTATCATGGTATGACAATAAAGTAATCAGTTTACTGTCAGCGTTTGTTGGAAGCGAACCGATTTCAACGAAGACCAGATATTTCAGAAAAGATAAACAGTACAAGGACATAACATCGCCACAATCCGTTGATGTGTATAACCGACACATGGGAGGAGTTGATTTGCTTGATTCCATGTTAGGTCTATACAGGATCAAAATAAGGTCTCGTCAGTGGTATAAGAAAATATTTTTCCACTTGATCGATATGTGCGCTATGGCGACGCAATACTGATCTATACATGTCACTATTTGACTTTAAGCTTGCCATTTCTGAACATTATTGCAAGGCTGGCAAGGGTATTGTAAGAAAAAGAGGTCGTCCTAGTATCAATAATCCCGGTACACCTACTTCAAGAGGAAATACGCCTACGTCTAGCAGAACGGGTACTCCTACCAATAGAGATGAATCTCCCGTACCTCGGAAAAAGGCACGGAAAACCCCAGCAAAAGTTCAAGACCTACCTCTGGATTCAGTACGTTCGGACAAAATTGACCATTTACCGATTCACCAAAAAAAATCGTCAATTATGTCAAAATGATTGTTCTTTGCGATCTCATATAAAATGTGAGAAATGTGACGTTTTTCTTTGCCTGAATGAGAAGAGGAATTGTTTCAGGGAATTTCATCTTGTATGAATTTTGTCACTTATTGTGCATAGGAAGCCAAAAATGGCAGTCTCATACATAGTCGTTAATGCATGAGAAGCCAAATTTGGCTTCAGTTTTTTTTTTCTGAAATACTGAACTCATTTCTTTTTCATTTTATATTTTGTCTTATGAGTGTTAATAAAACATATTAAAATAACAAAAAAATTTTTTTCTTTTAAATTTAATAATTCATGCAATAGAGGGTTAAGTTGCATGGAATATTTATCGAAATCTTGTTTTTTTATTATTGTTGTAAACATTTAGTTGTTCTTGTTTAGGTGCCCCGTCTATCTATTCGGTAATTAGATGCACGGTAAATATACAACTTAGGTAAACTGCTAACCTAACACTGCAAGTGTTAGTCGTTGGCCACCTGTATTCAGATATAAGGAACCTAGTCCCACTAAACACAGTAACGATTGTAACGTTGTTGTTTTTGACTTTGTCGTGGAATGTAGTTTTGCCATCTTTTTCCGAAAATTATTGGTTGGTAGACTTGTTGGTGTGGTTCATTTTCTAAATTTCCTTATTTTTGTGATTATTCACCTCGTTTTCCTACCTGTTCGAATTGTTTTCCTTCAGAAAACGGTTTGTTTATTATTTGAAAATTGTGAGGTTAGTGGTGTTTGTTATTTTTGGGTTAGTTCATTGTTGTTTGGCCTCAGTGGGGTGCTTCGGAGAATCGTGGAGGAATTATAGAGGTGGGTTTGTGGGGACCCTTCTCTGTTGTAAACTGCGTAAATTCAACAGTAACGTAAAGATTCGTTTATATTTTGGTTTTTCTTCTTCTTCGCTATGACAACCATGACAACTGATAGGCTCTGTGAACTTTCTGGAAATTTCTGTGTGACTGTCAAGGGGACATTTTGGTGAATGTGAAATTCGTTGAGACATTTTTCGAAGAAATTGTGAATCTAGATTCATCCTCGTTTTGAGGGATTAAAACTTCGAGTGTCATTATTCCCTGGAGAGTATTTCGGAATATTTTGGGAAAAATACGTTTCATACGTGATCATAAACTCTTCCACAGGAAATTCGTTAGGTATGCATACATTTTCTACCTTGAACCAGTTGTCTTACCATCTTCTTTATAGGTTGTTGTGTAGCGAATATTATTGGAATTATTTCGAACAAATTCTCGACTGAATTGGAGGTTGAACCTATCTCCCTCGAACAACAGAGGTAACTAAGATATCCTTTTATGACCTATGAACCGTTTCTTATAGTATTTTGTTAGGGTCCATGTACTGGGGTTTCCACGTATCTGGCAGTATTCCACGTACTGGGGTTTCCACGTATCTGGCAGTATCTGGGTGTACCTACCCACGTATCTGGGTGTCCACGTAGTTCCACGTATTGGGTGTAGGTGCCTGAGTTTTCACGAGCTGAGTTATTCCACGTACTGATCAGTTTCCACATACATGTGAGCTATCCACGTAGTTCGGAGTCCCGAGTACCTGAGTCATCTAAGTACCTGTCAGTGAGGGGTAACAATTGGCATCTTGGAGGTCTACGTGCCTGGCTTCATACGTTCAACTTACCATTTGTAATAATTTGTGCAGGTAACCAGTGCATAGCACTGGCTTTAAAGTTGTAAATCATTGGTTTCTTTATTTTGATAATGTGTGATATTATTCTATAAGGTAATTTTATATATAACTGTGAGCAATTATAGTGAGGTGCACTTCATAAGTTGCGTTGGGTACCAACAAAGGTACTCGTATATCCCTTCAGGATTTTGTTATCGTGTATCCCTTCAGGATTTTATTATAGGATAATTGATCGGTATTCCCTTCAGGAATCATTGTTTAGTTTAGAGTATTTATTTAAAGTAGGTTCTGATAACCTAAGCCCGAACGTTAAGCTGAACGTAAGTTGATTAAGTGGGTTTAGTTTGTTAGTTTGGATTATTGGTTCTTATCTGATTTAGTGTGTATTTAGTGTTTTCCTTTTGACTACCCCTTGGGGGGGATAATCTTTATTCGTATTGAATCAACCACTGCACATATATTTTTTTATTTTTGTTAATAAATTGTTGTGACTTGAATTTTGAGGGATTTTAATTAACTGTTACTCTGGTAGAGGAGTAAGTAGTTTATTTACCTTGAGTAGGCAGGCATTACTCTACCTGGCGCCCATTTTATTCTATCATATATAACTCACTCCCTTCTCCACTGAGTGTGGCCGCGAGCTTACTATTGCTGAAACCGGCTTTCCCAAAGTCAACGTTTCAAATTGGCGCCCAACGTGGGGCCATAGTCAATAACAACTGACCTGCAGTGGTTGATCGGTACTTTTGTGGTATTTTTTTTCGGTTTATTTTTTTTCTCCCTATCATGGAATTGAGAGTAGTTTTAACTATGTTTGTAGCGTCGGTATCGTTTTATTGATTAGTTTATCTGCAGAGTATTTTCAGTCTGTTTTTATCGTTGATTAAGTATTTGACGTGGTCCATTGGGTTTGTTGCATCGCCTGATGCGTTTCTAGTTTTCGTGGTAGATTTTTCTTTTAGGCTGCGTTGTATTAGTTCGGACAATTTTGGTTATTTGATTCTTATCAGATGTTTTTGGTGATGAATAGATCTAGTGTGGATGTGGTTACATTATTTGCTGGGTAGTAGGTGAATGAGTAATGGGGCAGAGGATGGCTGTCCCTTGCCTTGAGCATAAATTGACTAGGGTGGTCACTACCCCCATTCAGTGGCTGAAGTACAACCAACATCGTTTGTATTTTCAGTTTCACGGTAGTAACATAGCTACACTTCATCCTCAGTAATTGGTGACGAGGTTAAGTATATTGTATTAAAGTGTGACTTTGATTCCCCGATTTCGACACTTTCTTTGGTGATTTTTTTTTTTGTGAAATTTCTGTTTAGGACTGCCATGTGTGGTGATTTTTGTGGCTCCTATATGGAGTATTGATTATGACGAAATGACGGTGACTTGTATTTTATACTCTTGTATGGTGACTCCCTTGTGGAGGATTATGGATTCTTTGATTTTGACTCATTGTTAAATTGCCCCTATTGTGATTTTTGTGACTCCTGAATGGAGGATTAGGTATCTCGACTTTGTCGATTCCGTTGTGTTTTCCGATTTGACTTATACCTTAGTGTGGTGACTCCCGAATGGAGGATTAAGTACCTCGACTTTGAATGTCGATTTTGGTGAATTTTCTTGGATTTTTGACTTATATACCTTTATATGGTAACTCCTTTGTGGAGGATTATGGATGTCTGAATCCGATTTTTTTTTGTTTACCCTATTGTGACTTTGTGGCTCCTGTGGAGAATTAGGTATCTCGATATGAACATGACTTTGGTGTTTCCCGATTTGTGATTTATATTTCTGGACTCTACTATTCACCCTACTATTTACCCCTATTGTGACCTTTTTCTTTTTTTGTTGTTTTGTATGTTTTGTGTTGATTCCGAGACTGCCTGGATGGCAAAACCATTAACCGGAAAAAAAAAATGGACCTTCAGTCATTTTTTTTTTTTTTAAGTAAGGGGGGAATTGTAACGTTGTTGTTTTTGACTTTGTCGTGGAATGTAGTTTTGCCATCTTTTTCCGAAAATTATTGGTTGGTAGACTTGTTGGTGTGGTTCATTTTCTAAATTTCCTTATTTTTGTGATTATTCACCTCGTTTTCCTACCTGTTCGAATTGTTTTCCTTCAGAAAACGGTTTGTTTATTATTTGAAAATTGTGAGGTTAGTGGTGTTTGTTATTTTTGGGTTAGTTCATTGTTGTTTGGCCTCAGTGGGGCTTCGGAGAATCGTGGAGGAATTATAGAGGTGGGTTTGTGGGGACCCTTCTCTGTTGTAAACTGCGTAAATTCAACAGTAACGTAAAGATTCGTTTATATTTTGGTTTTTCTTCTTCTTCGCTATGACAACCATGACAACTGATAGGCTCTGTGAACTTTCTGGAAATTTCTGTGTGACTGTCAAGGGGACATTTTGGTGAATGTGAAATTCGTTGAGACATTTTTCGAAGAAATTGTGAATCTAGATTCATCCTCGTTTTGAGGGATTAAAACTTCGAGTGTCATTATTCCCTGGAGAGTATTTTGGAATATTTTGGGAAAAATACGTTTCATACGTGATCATAAACTCTTCCACAGGAATTCGTTAGGTATGCATACATTTTCTACCTTGAACCAGTTGTCTTACCATCTTCTTTATAGGTTGTTGTGTAGCGAATATTATTGGAATTATTTCGAACAAATTCTCGACTGAATTGGAGGTTGAACCTATCTCCCTCGAACAACAGAGGTAACTAAGATATCCTTTTATGACCTATGAACCGTTTCTTATAGTATTTTGTTAGGGTCCATGTACTGGGGTTTCCACGTATCTGGCAGTATTCCACGTACTGGGGTTTCCACGTATCTGGCAGTATCTGGGTGTACCTACCCACGTATCTGGGTGTCCACGTAGTTCCACGTATTGGGTGTAGGTGCCTGAGTTTTCACGAGCTGAGTTATTCCACGTACTGATCAGTTTCCACATACATGTGAGCTATCCACGTAGTTCGGAGTCCCGAGTACCTGAGTCATCTAAGTACCTGTCAGTGAGGGGTAACAATTGGCATCTTGGAGGTCTACGTGCCTGGCTTCATACGTTCAACTTACCATTTGTAATAATTTGTGCAGGTAACCAGTGCATAGCACTGGCTTTAAAGTTGTAAATCATTGGTTTCTTTATTTTGATAATGTGTGATATTATTCTATAAGGTAATTTTATATATAACTGTGAGCAATTATAGTGAGGTGCACTTCATAAGTTGCGTTGGGTACCAACAAAGGTACTCGTATATCCCTTCAGGATTTTGTTATCGTGTATCCCTTCAGGATTTTATTATAGGATAATTGATCGGTATTCCCTTCAGGAATCATTGTTTAGTTTAGAGTATTTATTTAAAGTAGGTTCTGATAACCTAAGCCCGAACGTTAAGCTGAACGTAAGTTGATTAAGTGGGTTTAGTTTGTTAGTTTGGATTATTGGTTCTTATCTGATTTAGTGTGTATTTAGTGTTTTCCTTTTGACTACCCCTTGGGGGGATAATCTTTATTCGTATTGAATCAACCACTGCACATATATTTTTTTATTTTTGTTAATAAATTGTTGTGACTTGAATTTTGAGGGATTTTAATTAACTGTTACTCTGGTAGAGGAGTAAGTAGTTTATTTACCTTGAGTAGGCAGGCATTACTCTACCTGGCGCCCATTTTATTCTATCATATATAACTCACTCCCTTCTCCACTGAGTGTGGCCGCGAGCTTACTATTGCTGAAACCGGCTTTCCCCAAGTCAACGTTTCACGATTAAAACACGTTGGATTTTTTAGGTGAGGTCACTTTATTTCATTGTTTAAAAAACGATAAAATGTCGTTATGAAATACGTTTCCTTTTTGTTTCAAAGTTGATTTAACGTTGCAAGACTCCTCCTTGTCATGAGTAAAATACCATGATATAACGTTATTATTTAATTTCAGCGTAACGATGTATGTATTTTTATTTCGGAAGTAACGTTGATGGTAAACGAATTCTCAACGTTTGTTTTTATACAGGAATATCACAAATATAAAACGTTCATATCAAGAATCAACTTCAGCCACCACAAATAAACGTTTTGTATACGTGTGTATGTTTATTGGGTAGTTTCTAATTAAACCGGTTCAAGTTTAAATATTCCATAAATTGTACTCTATTCCATTTTTTGATTGGTTTTAAAATATTATTATAAATTACAGTCAATGCTTTTGTTTAACTGTTTCTACATTTACTATTTCGTTGATGCACGTTTTGTGGTGGTTGTGTTCACTGTCACCGAAATCAAAATTGTGATTTTTCTCAAAGCGATGTACTTATTGCATGTGCGGTTTTTTCATTTTTCTGTTTGTTAGAAACTAATACATAAATTAGATCTGACGTTAACAGGATTATGACTAACACTTTATGGTCAAATCAACCAATATCAAACTCATACTTCGGAACTAATCCAGTCAACGCACAAAAACATGCATGGTGGTAATATCATACAGAGCATCCATAGATAGCTATTTCGCCCCATTTGGGCCTCTTCGGTATGGGAGAGCTCTGCCTGAAAGAAATTCTAGGTTTCCTTATTTGAAGAAATGTCCCCTATTTCTGAGTATGAAAAGAAACAGAACGCAGCCTCTTGAACTCCTCACGAACACCTACCTCCGCTGCATGAACCGTGAACGAAGTAGCGAGATGTTTATCCGTTTTTCATACTAGCAGAGCTCCTGTATACTGAAGAGCCCCAAATATGTTCTTTGTGCGTTGACGGGATTAGTTCCGAAGTATGAGTTGAATTTTATACCTGTGTTTCTATTAAACGCGTGAATTTTCATTTCGTAATAATTATAATAAGCAACCAGCAAGCAGATACCAGCTAGAGTGCCTACTACGACTTGTGAAGATTTTTTCCAAAGACGTCAGCATGAACGTTGTGCTGGACAAACGTCGTTCCCTACACATACCAGGAGGCAGAATTCAACAGACAACTCTTTTCTTATCTGACAGAGAAGAAATGAAGGCAATGTTGGCTGGAGATCTATATAGGGTGTTTTATCATAAACTGGGCAAACATACAGGGTTTTCCTTTTAAATAGGCGTATAAGACGTTTTTACAGAACCAGTGAATATTTCGTTCTGAAATTTAAGGCGGAGCCTTGAGGATGAAGGAACTCTTCGCCTTAAATATTTTCAAGTCGACAGTGTTGCCACGTCTATCTCAAACACATATCTACTTTCTTATTTCAAATGGAACAACCTATATTTTCATTTATGTATCGATTCAATACCAAATTAGTATAATCTATTAAAAAAATTTCTCTGCCGTCCACTGTTGCCAAGTTATGCACAAATTCCTGAAATTTTTGACATCTGCATTGCCAGTTTGGAAATCCTATATCTCGATGCATTCATGTGGTACATTCAGTATTTTGATTCATCGTAAGGTTTTTCGAAGATATTGCTCCGAATATGTGGAACTCAAAATTGAAATATTTCGAAATTTTCAAATGTATTGTAAATGTAGTGTTCAAGTCCGGTTTTATTCTCTACTAACTATGTACAACAATACACAAGTCATATAAAAGAAAACAACAATTTCAGAGAACGCGTATTAAAAGGTGCGCAGATACTTCTGCAACATCTGTCCAATTCAAATAAATAAAATGAAACATTTTATTCTACACATTGAACGAAAATGAATATATGTACCTATTACCTATTCTACTTTATAAGAATGAATTCTTACGCACTAAGTACATACAAATAAATAGGGTTTCTTTATGACACGTCCCTTTCGGGTTACAATTTTATTTTCAGGGAAATTACGTGTACCAGTTAGACCTTTCAAAGGTCCTAGTTTTTCACAGGATTGACCTAAATGATTATAATTCTCGACTTCTTTCATTCTCTCAAAATTTCCAAAAGATACTTTCTTACTTTTATTCAGTGTTTTATTTTCGATCCTTTACTTTCTATTACTAACATAGATTCCTTTATTTTCAACATGAACTTTGTACCTTCTTGGTACTATTCTGTCCAACATCAATTCAGGCTGCCAAATTGACTGTGGCTTCAATTGAACACAAACTTTTGTGTTAGGGGTTAATTGGGATAAAGGTCGCTTTTCCTATTATTGAATTGAGTAGTTTGTTTCTTTTGACGTTTATGTAAACGATTTTTGAATTTTCTACTTTCAATTAAATGAGTTTTCAACCTATTTTCACTAGTGGGTAACAAAGGATTTCTAGTAGATCTAGACAACAAAATTTCAGCTGGAGAAAAATTTCCAAATAAAGGTACATTACGTAACTGCAAAAGAGCTTAATGGAGGTCCTTACTATCCTCTATTGTTTTTTTAACCAAATTTTTTGCTATCTGAACATGACGTTTAGCCATTCCGTTGGATTGGCTGTACGTTGGGGATGTAACAATAATATGAATATTCCAGTCATTGGCGAAGTTCTTGAACCGCTGGGAAGTGAATTGTGTTCCCCCATCGCTTATAAATAAATTGGGAACTCCGAATCGCGCGAAAATCTTTTTTAATAGTAAAATAATATTATTGCTGTTAATGTTATTATTTAATATTTCAACTTCAAAAAATTTTGAGTAATAATCCACTACCATCATGTAATGAATTCCTTTCCACTCGAACAAGTCACAACCAACCTTAGACTATGGCATCGATGGTACATTATGTGGTTTTAAAGGTTCTGAAGTGAGAGAAGGTCTAAATTTTTGACAGATTTCGCAATTATCGATTTTTGATTTTATTTCATTTCTAATAGTTGGCCAAAAACAGACTGTTCTGCTAGACTGATGGATTTATTGTACCCCAAATGACTATAATGAATATTTTCCAAAATATCATTTCTTAAATTAGTAGGAATTACAACACTACTATTTCGATAAATTAAATCATTTTCAAATATTAATTCATTTTATATAATAATAATAAGGTCTCAAAAAATTATTGACCGATTTGTTATTATTAGGCCATCCATTATTTATGAATTATTATGAATAATTAATTTCATTAATTCAGGGTCAGACTTACTAGCAATTTTGATTCTTTTGAGAAGTTCTTCAGATATGTTAGTTTCAGTTACCACGCATATTATATCTGTTCGGTTTTTATGTAGTGGACTGTAGAAATGATATACTGGTTAAATTTCACTGGTTTTTAATGAATAAACGTAAATGAAAGTACAAAGCGTTAGCGCCCTGCTTCTGATAGCGTACAAGGGTAGACTCACTACTGACTTGGCGCGCATCGATCCCCTCAATCGATGCAGTTGCAGTGTTGCCTCTATATCAAAATTGAAGGTAGATTTACAAATATTAGATTGGCCGCCTTTACAAGTGTCATTACACTTTCAACTAAAATAAATTATTGTCTTCTATAGGTAGGACACACACCTTTGTCACAGCACGTTTTACGGTATTGCCTTTAACGCGAACACTTACTACACGAGTCACGTTGTCTGGACCTGGATGCAGTTGCTCCACTCGTCCTAAATGCCACTGGAGGGGTGGAACGTTGTCTTCCTTGATTATCACCATGGAACCAATCTGGAGAAGATTCTGGTAGTTTTGTCGCCATTTGACACGAGTTTGGAGTTCGCTTACATACTCCTTGTGCCAACGTTGCCAAAAATGTTGAATGATTTTGGTCAAATGCTGGTACTTGTTGAGCCTATTGTCTGGGACCGTTGATAGGTTGGTCTCTGCTATGCCTTGCATTGACTTGCCAATTAAAAAGTGGTCAGGTGTAAGTGGTGAAGGATCATCGGGATTGGATGTCAAAGGACATAAAGGTCGGGAATTCAGTATTCCTTCTATCTGTATAATTATCGTATTAAAGTCTTCAAAAGTTAATTTAGTATTTGCTAAAACTCTTTTGATGTGTGACTTAACACTCTTTACGCCTGCTTCCCAAATTGAACCAAAGTTTGGAGCACGACTGGGAATGAATTTCCAAACAATACCTTCATCTGCTAAACTGGTAAAAATTTGATTTGATTTTCAGATATAAATTCAGAAATTTCCTTCAAATAGTTTTTTGCGCCAACGAAATTCAAACCGTTGTCTGTTGTAATTGAATGAGGTTTACCTCTTCTAGCAATGAAGCGTTTCAACGCCGATAGGAAACCGTCAGTGGTTAGATCTGATACTAACTCTAAGTGAAGCGCCTTTGTACTCAGACAGACCATAAGACATATGTACGATTTTACCAATTTAGCACCTCATGTTCTGCGATCCTTCAGGAAAAAAGGTCCTGCGAAATCGATTCCTGTATTATAGAAAGGATGATATTGATTTACTCGATTTTCTGGTAAAGTTCCCATAAGGTAATTCATAGGTTGAGGATTTACCTTGAAACATTTGATACATTTTCTTACTATACCTTTGCTTTGCACAAATTGCGCCCTTTCTGAGGCCAGTACCTTTCACGAATACAACTGAGTAATAAGGTCGGACCGCAATGTAATAGTTTCCGATGCTCTCTTTCAATGATGAGCGTTGTTAATAAGTGCTTAGGTAGAATTATTGGATGTTTTTTATCGAAATTGTAATCGGTTGATTGGAGACGTCCTCCAACGCGTATTAATTTTTTATCGTCCATGAAAGGATTGAGGCTTATTAACTTGCTTTGTCTGGGAACTGACATATTCTTCTCCAGATTATGGAATTCTCGCGGGAATAATTTCAATTGCACTTGTCTAATTAAGTGTAAAGGAGCATTTTCTAGCTCTTCTAACGACAATACCATTTTGAGGAGATCGTAAATTGTGAACAAATCTCAAAACGTACGCTGTCACTCTTTGTAATTTTGAGAAATCGGAAAATTTATTCATCAAGTCAAACCATAGGTTATCTTGATTACATGTAGCTACACCAACATTAGTCACTATTTTCTTGCTTCGATCTGACAGTCACTTATTGTTCCAACACAACAAGAAAATAATTCAGACTTCAGATTTTCATTTAACAAAAAGGAAGGTCCTTTAAACCAAGGATCAAAATTGACAATTTTACTTGAACATAGACCTCTAGTTAGATAATCGGCGGGATTGTCATTTGTGCGGACATGATACCAATCATTGATGTTGGTCAATCCTTGAATTTCACTGACCCTATTGGCCACAAAAGTTTTCCACTTCGAGGGAGAGGCCTTGATCCATGTTAAGGTGATGGTGGAATCAGTAAATAGAAAAATGTTTTCAAATTTAATGTTCACTGAGGATGTAACCTTGTCAAACATATGGCTAAGTAGAACCGCTGCTGCTAGTTCTAAACGTGGAATGGTTAATTGTTTTAGAGGCGCAACCCTCGTTTTTGAACAAAGAAATTTACAAGAGTAATTACCAGATTTATTTTTTGTGCGAATATAAATACAAGAACAATACGCTTTCTCGGAAGCATCAGAAAATCCAATCGACTTCGATGTAATTCGGAAATAAAACAAACCTATCGATTTTCACGTTATTCAGTAATTGTAAATTGTTCTTGAATTGATACCAAATAGTTTGTAAATCAGGAGTTAAGGGCTCATCCCAATCTAATTTTGTTTGCCATAATCTTTGTATGAGACATTTAGCAATTATTACTACTGGACCTAATAACCCAAGAGGGTCGAAGATTTGAGAAGTGATAGATAGAATAGTTCGTTTTGTAATAATGGAAATTTCGAATTCAGAAATCGAATACATGATTGTATCCTTCATTGGATCCCAAACAATGCCTAATACTTTATTGGCGGTATCTTCTCCTAGTTCTACAATGTTTGCTTCCAATTGATCATTCATTTTGAATGACGATAATAATTCTTGTAGGTTTGTTGCCCACTTGCGTAGTTCAAACCCAGCATTATTGAGTATACTAAATAATTGTGATTGCAGCTGTATCAGCTCTGACGCTGAGCTAGCTCCTGTAAGTAGATCGTCTATGTAAAAGTCGTTTTTTATAGAATCGCTTGCTCGCGGAAATTGAATTTCATTCTCCTTTGCTACTTGATAGAGACATCGCACAGTCAAAAATGGTGCTGAGGTGGTACCATAGGTAACAGTATTCAAAGAATAGCATTTCAATTCATCTTGTGAGTTAGATCTCCAGAAAATGCGTTGGAGATTCCTTTGTGTTGGCTCAATCTCGATTTGCCTATACATCTTCGAGATATCTACCGTAACGACATATTCAAGGAATCTAAAACGTAAAATTATAGACAACAAATCAGATTGAATTGTTGGCTCGCAATATTGCACGTCATTGAATGATAGGCCGTTGTCGCATTTCATACTAGCATCGAATACTACCCTGAGTCGGGAAGTGGTGGAAGAATTTTTAATCACTGCATGATGAGGTATATAATACCTGATCGTATCATCAGTATCGTTGCTTTCATTGATTTCACTCATGTGATTCAAAGAAATGTATTGATTCATGAAATCGACGTATTCTTGATGTAATTGTGGAGACTTCAATAGTCCTTTTTCTTGTCTATAGAATCTTTCTAATGCTAATTGACGTGATTCATCCAATTTGACATAATTAGGTTTCAATGGAATTGACACGCAAAATCTTCCTTGCTTGTTACGAAAATAAGTATTAATAAAATGATTTTTACAATATTGTTCGGATTCAGATAAATGTGAACCTAAACTAAGTTCTTCAATTCGCCAAAATTTTGTTAATTGTTCATTTAATTGATTGTTGGAAATTGTACTGAAAAATGCATTAGTTTGAACGAAATCTTTGCGTAGCTTGGTTGTGTTGAGATTTCCTGCTGCTACCCAACCTTGATCTGTATTGGTAAATGTAGGTAGTCCTTGGTGTGAGCGTATTTGACCCTTCCGCAATATTTCCCAAAAAACATCTGCACCCAATAATAAATCGATTGGATTGCTTTCCAAAAACATAGAATCTGCTAAATGAATATTCGGTAATTCAAAGATGTCTTGATTATTATTTTTTTTAACTCTTTATTGCATATTTACAATCTACTTATCAGTAATTAGTAAATGTTATGAGATAGTTTATGGCTTGAGTTGAGTACCATCCATCAATGGTTCACCACACAATTATTCCTCCAAGAGGTCTTCGGGCCAGGTTCTTTTCAATCTCTTCTCCATGAGGGGTTCAGTGAAAAGATTGCTTATCATAATATTTTCGTGATTTGTGGTTCGGTCCTTGTATTTGTTGATTTTTGGCTTTATTGTATCTTTTATAGATTTTATTCCCAGATCATTTTGTAGACTTTGGTTTGTGACATACCATGGTGCTGCTGCTATCATACGCAATGTTTTCGACTGGAATGACTCAAGTATTCTTGTGTTGAACGGCTTAGAACATCCCCACAGTTCTATTCCGTAAGTCCACACTGGTTTAAGGATACATTTATAGATTGTCACTTCGTTTTCAAGAGACAGCTTCGATTTTTTGTTCAATAGCCAGTACATTTTCTTCACTTTAATGTCGAGTTGTTGCCGTTTCATTTTTATATGAGTTCTCCATGTTAATTTTTCATCCAGATGTAGTCCAAGGTACTTGATCTCTGTCTGGATAGGTATGGGTGTGTTTTGTAGTTTTACTTGTGGCGGTTTCCCTTTTTTATTTTTGAAAGTTACCTGGGCCGACTTGTTGGTGTTAATTTCAATCTTCCATTTTTAAGCCACTCAGAGAGAGCATCCAGATGATTTTGTAGTTTTTGGGATGATAACAATGGGTCTGCATCTGAGGTTATAATTGCTGTGTCGTCTGCAAATGTTGCTATGGTAGACCGGTCAGTTTGTTGGATTGTTGAATGCTTGTTTCGGAATCCAAATTGATGATCTGATACATGAATTTTCAGTGTTGTTGTTTCTTCTAGTCTTTTTAGAAGGAGTTTTTCGAATAGCTTAGACATGATAGGTAGCAGACTAATCGGGCGGTAGGATTCACAGTTTGTTGGTGTCTTGCCGGGTTTAAGTACCATGATGACTTGTGCGAGTTTCCACTGCATTGGATAGTAGCCTATTTCTAAAATTCTATTGTATATTGTAGTGAGAAGAACGATGGCTTTCCGTGGCAGGTTTTTCAGTATATCTCCTACTATAAGATCGTGTCCAGGTGCTTTGCGCGAATTCAATAATTTAATTTCTCTGAATACTTCCTTTGGTGTAAAGGGCTCAATTGGAGGAGATGGCTGGTTAGGAGCATTCAGAAAATCTTTGATTTCACTGTCAAAGTTACCTTGTTGTTGGTTGGGACTATATAATTCGACTAGGTATTCGGCAAAAACTGTTGATTTGTCAGAGTTTGTGCGAGCCCAAGTTCCATCAGATTTTTTGATGGGTGAGTTGCTTACTATGGGCTGTTTCAGCTTTTTTGTTGCTTTTCACAAAGAATGGTCGTCAGGAGATAGCTGGGTTATGTAGCTATGGAAACTGTTGATCTTTATCTCCTGTAAGGTTTTCGTGATTTTGTGGGTCAGTTTGTTTAGGCTCCTTTTGACTGATGGGTTTCTACTACTTTGCCATAGTCATCTTACTCTTCGTTTTTCAGATATCATTTGCCTAATGTGTAGTGGTGTATTTTGAATTTCCACTTTTTCACTTGCATCTAGTGTAGCAGTCCAGGACGCGTATTCTATGATCTCTGTCAGGTATTTAACAACTTCTTCTATTTCTTCATCATTACTTATTCGATGGTTCAGAGTTATGGCTTCATCAATAGTTCCCAGTCTGTTTTTGCGGTGCATAATTTTGGTATAGACTTCTTCTGGATCGGTTGAGTGCTAAGGCTGATTATTATGGGACTATGATTGGATGAAAGATCGTAACAGGATTCAATGTTGTTGTGTACATCACCAATGCCTTTAGTTATACCCAAATCAAGCAGGTCGGGGATTTTATTCAAGTCAGTGGGCCAATAAGTGGGTTCCCCTGTAGATAGGCAAAGTGCACATGTGGCTGGGGTATTTTTTTGTTTCCGGCAATTCTTACTGTCATGGTCTTGTCCACATTTAACACAGTTATAGGGTTTTCTGCAATATGTTTTGCTGTGTCCATAATCTTGACATCGCGTGCATTGAACAATATTGTTTTTAAATCTTGGTGGTTCTACTCTGATCTTAATTTGTCCAAGAAATTCCAGATTGAATATCTTTTTATTGTTTTTTTGAGGCTCTAGATCTATGAAGTGAAGCGAGGGTGGTTCTTTACTCACCCTGTGCTTGGCATTGATGATATTTCTCACTTTATGGCCTTTCGTTTCGAGCTCCTGCTAAATTTCTGGTATTGGTATTGAGTGGTGCAATCCACGTATAACTACTCTATACGCCCTTTCTTCCTTCAATTGATAGGTGTGATGTATGATATCTTCAGATCTCAAGTGATGTATTAATTTTCTATACGTTTCTGAATTGACTGGGTTGACTTTGATTATATTGTTTGCCATGCTTTTAACGACATATGATTCAGGAGGGGTCGCTGTTGTTAAGTTTGCTATCATATCCTTATAGTTTGACACGCCATAGATGTATATAGGTGGTGGTTTGTGGATTACTTCTCTTACGTTATTTTTCCTGCCTTTCCCTTGCTCATCAGGTAAAGTATTTCCGCCATCATCGTTGTTCAAAAATCAGGGTGTTGAGATTTTTGGCAATTACTTAAATGTGAACTGTTACCAAATGATTGAGTTGAAGATGGTAAAATAAAATCTTTATTGTATATCAAACACTTCACAATATAAATAGACACTCGCATGAAGTAAATCAAGTCAAATTACAACATATAAAAAGAGTGATTGTATGTACAATATTGAGAAATCCTATATACAATAAGTGAGAAGTGAATGAGAGAACTTTGAGAATGAAAATAGAGAAAATTTAGAACAGTTGAGCAAGCACTCGCATGAAGTAAAATGAAATACAATTTACAACATCTCACAAAGTGATTCTATTTACTATAATTGAGAAAATCTATTTATGATAAGTGAAAAGTAAATGAGAATAGAGAAAGTTCAGAATAGTATGAGGATGCACTCGCATGAAGTAAAATGATCAAATTACAACATCTAACAGATTGATTGTATTTTTAATAATTGAGAAAATCTATTTATGATAAGTGAAAAGTAAATGAGAGTAGAGAAAGTTCAGAATAGTATGAGGATGCAATCGCATGAAGTAAAATGATCAAATTACAACATCTCACAGAGTGATTATATGAAAGAGAAGTACAAACTTATGTTAGAGAATATGTAAAAAATTGAGAAGTCTACTACATCAATAATTATACAGTAAAACATGTTTATGTGCTATGAGGTGCAAACCGATTGAACAGAATAATGTTGAGCTGAAGGCAATGTTATCATTCAACACAACGTTTACAGTGATAGAGTTTTTGTTTCATGTAAACTACCTAACTATCAGAAAAACAGAAGGCTGAATTGATACATCGAGAACGTTAGAGATTTGTAATAAAGTACGACTAGGTTTTATGAGATAGAACTAATAGCAAGTATGAGTAGCAACGATTAAAGAATTGAAGTGAAATACGAGTATAATAAAAGTTAACACATAATCTTAACTAATATTGAAATAAGAAAAGTTCATAACTTGAGAAAAAATCAGGCACCATAACCTTCAGGTAAAAGAGAGATGTAATAGATAAAACTATACTTATTGAGTTGACATCAGGTTGGACTCCCTCAAGCTCTACAGCAAACCAGTCCATCTGAGAGTGATAAAGAGTGTATTCCATGTTTGGAGTTCTGAATGTAATGAGTTGTGAATCCGACTGGTCTGCGACTGCCCTCGAAGAGTCCAACCTGAGCGTAGATGTACCTGAAACTTAAAAGGCCTGAGAATTCTAATCGTAAAAGGTATAAAGGTAATGAGAGATTACATGCACATAAAACAAGTATTATACAACTAAGTAGACTTCTACGAGAGGTGTGTGAAAAGCTAACTTGGCGATAAAATGAGAAGAATAAAATGTGATTCTATTCTGAGATGATGTAATTATAAATTGATGAATTGAAAATGAATTATTTATCAGTTCAAGCAATTTGGTACAGTACATGCGTGGATGAATGAGAGTATGTGAGAAAATTGAGATGTTTTATGAAAATGCCAAAACTATTTGAACAGACATGATTGAGAAGCGAAGAAATGTACTTTTGCATTGAGACATTGTTGAGATAAGCTAGGATTGAGTGAATATATCAGAGAGAATGAATGGAATAGATATTTGATTGAAGCACATGTTCCGAACTTTATCAATCTGCATTTTTCATAAAAATTACTGTACCTTGAGATGATGTCGGTGTAGTTATTATTTAACTGAAACGTATTAATTGTCTATAATGTATTTTAAACGAGAAGGCACTAAAATCACTTGTAACTTTAGAAGATTCGGAATTATCACCAAGTAGCTATTACACTAGTTGAAGAATTAAACGCAATTCGTATGAGAGGTTAAACGCAATTGTTCGCCGGAAGCCGGTAACGGAGATGACAGCGGTTCAAACTGACAGCGATGGGGGGGGTTATGTACACAGAAAACTGAACGTAGTCACAGAGCTGGATAGAGTTGAGTGCGAAGTTAGAGATGGGTTAAAAATTCATCCAATTTTTAACATTCCGGCCGCCATAATTAACGGAGTTGATTATAATAATAATAGGGTACATCCATTGCGAAATGTGTACGGAAATTGAGCGAACCTATCACTCCAGTATCCGAGTTACTCAGTCCACCCATCGCTGGAGATCAGGCAGCTCGTTATCCTCTGAATCTATGATACTGGCAATATACTTAGCTTCGCAATTGGTCGACGTAGAGTTGTTGTGGGCGTCCTTACGGTGACTACTCTTGTAAGTCCGTCATGTCCAGGATGTAATTCGATGACTCTGGCTAGGGGCCACTTGCATGGAGGTGTACGTTCATCTGTGATCAGAACTAAGGACCCAATCTTGATATCGTGACGTGGATGGTGCCATTTTGAGATGGAGAGCTGACGTTGTAGATATTGAACTGACCACTGTGTCCAAAATTGTTGCGTGCGTTGTTGAATAAATTGCCATCTTGACAGTCGAGATGTGGAGAGATGTTCAAGAGATGGTTCTGGAAGGGCAGTCAACGGAGTGCCGATGAGAAGATGTCCAGGTGTGAGAGCTGCACAGTCATCAGGGTCGTCACTGAGAGGTTCCAGCGGTCTTGAGTTGAGAATGGCTTCAATTTGAGCGGTGAGCGTCATAATTTCTTCTAACGTGAAGGTCGCATCTTTGACAGTTCGAGTGAAATGGTGTTTGAACGACTTGACGACAGCCTCCCATTTTCCACCCATATGAGGAGCCGCTGGAGGGTTGAAAGACCATGTAGTGCCTTCGTTGAGGAGCTGGTTGGATAGGGCCTTGTCTTGATTGGAGGCCTTTGTGAAAAGTTCTTTGAGAGCGGTGTCTGCGCCAATGAAGGTGGTTCCACAGTCCGAGTATAGGGTATGACATATACCTCGTCTTGCTGTGAACCTACGAAAAGCAGCCAGAAATGAATCAGTTGAATAGTCACTTACAACTTCAAGATGGACTGCTGACGAGGAAAAACAGACGAACACACAAACCCAGCCTTTGTGTGATTTGGCACCCCTTCCTTTCCAGGTTTTAATAGTGAATGGGCCAGCATAATCTACACCAGTGTGGAGGAATGGACGAGATGGTTGGACACGAGATTCTGGTAGTTGTCCCATGAGCTGTTGAGCGCGAATACCACGGTGTCTTGCACACAATACACACTTCAAAATGTGGGACTTCACTGGGGCTCTTCCTCCAATGATCCAGTACCTTTGACGGATTGTGGCCAGAGTGAGTTGGGTGCCTCCATGGAGAGTTTTCTGGTGGGCATCATCTATAACTAGAGAAGTATATTTAGAGTGTCGAGGAAGAATAATTGGATGTTTGCTATCTGGGTCGAGTAAAGAGTGGGAAATTCGTCCGCCTACACGAATTATACCATTGTTGTCGAGAAATGCGGTGAGTCTACTGAAGATACTTGATGAGGGAAATGGAGTCTGTGAGCGAAGAGCCTTGAGTTCTTGAGGAAAGTAGACTTCTTGAGTTGCCTTTATCCAGAATATTCTTGATGCTTCCAAGTCAGTTGAGGTCAAGTTTGTGAGGTGTGCTGGGTTTAGCTTACGTTGGAATCGTGCGAGAACCTTTGAACAGAGAGAGGTAATTCTTAACAGTTTATTAAGAGAGGAATACCGGTATATAAGATCCCATGCGTAGTCTGAAGTAGTAGTTGTGAAGATGGAGATGGATGGTCTAGCTTCTGATTCATGGTCAGTTGTCGGTGCCGGCTGACGATTTGGCCATGAGTCTTCTGACTTGGAAAGCCATGATGGTCCCGTCCACCATAGGGAGTGGTTGCGAAGTTGAGATGAAGTTAACCCTCGTGATGCACAGTCAGCAGGATTTTCTTTGCCGGAAATATACCTCCAATGGGCCCTTGGAGTTAGATCTTGGATTGTTGCAACTCTGTTCCGTACAAAGTCCTTCCAACGTGAAGGGTGAGTGTTGATCCAAGCTAGAGTGATTGATGAGTCCGTCCAGAGAATGGTTGAGGAGATGTTGAGATCTAAAACATTATGCGCATAATTAACGAGTCGGGAGAGGAGAAGAGCAGCTGATAATTCGAGTCTTGGGATTGTGAGAGGTTTCAAAGGCGATACTTTTGTTTTGGAGCAAAGCATTGATACTTTGCACTCATTGGACGGAGTTCGAACGAGGAGGTACAGGACAGCTGAAATGGCAAGTTGAGATGCATCAGAGAAACCGTGGAGTTGAATATAGGAATTGTCCTGTGTATTGATCCATCGTGAGATTGTGATGCTGGCCAGCTTGGAGAGATCTTCACTGATGTCATGCCATTTCTGTTGGAGTGGTTGAGGTAGAGGTTCGTCCCATGATAACTTTTGGAGCCATAATTCCTGCAACAACATTTTAGCCCTAATTGTAACAGGGGAAACTGAACCTAGAGGATCAAATATTTTAGCATTTTGAGAAAGAATTGATCGCTTGGTGATCAAAGACCCAGATAGATTGTCGTCGACCTTGAAGGTGAAATAGTCTTCTTGAGGGTACCACAGTAGACCTAACACTTTGGTTGAGGTTGGGTTTTCATCAAATGAAATTGGAGTAGATGGAGATTCTTCCTCTTGGACGATGTTGGATAAGGTTGACACATTCGACTGCCATTTTGCTAGCGGAAGGCCGGCCGCCATGCACAGGTTGAGGAGTTGTTTGGCAATCTCGAGAAGTTGCTCTGGAGTATCTGCACCTCCACAGATGTCATCGACATAACGACCTTTTGTCAATGGAGGAATGGCTAATGGAAATTTGTGACCCTCATCTTGGAGAAGTTGGAGAAGAACTCTGATTGCCAAAAATGGAGCTGGTCTGGTTCCATAAGTTACCGTTGTGAGATGGAAAGTCTTCACCGTGTTGTTAGAATCGAGCCAGAGGATACTTTGAAGATCCCAATCATCCGGATGAACCAGGATTTGTCGATACATCTTCGTGATATCTGTGGAAAAGACGAATTTAAATTTACGCACCCAGAGGAGGACATCTATCACGTCGAGTTGCAGTTTCGCTCCGGTGTGCATAATGTCGTTGAGGGAAATACCAGTCGAGGTGGGGCTGGAGCCATTGAAGACTACTCGAAGTTTCGTTGTAGTACTGTCTGTTTTGAGAACACCATGATGAGGAAGAAAATATCGTGAGGTGACCTTTTCTGACGAGACGGGTTGCATGTGCTGGAGTTGTTGATATTCATCCAGGAATCGATGGTAGAGGAGGGAGTAATCAGGATCCTTGGTGAATCTTCGAAGTAAAGCTTGCAGACATTGGAAGGCTCGTTGTCTGGAAGAACCTAAAACCTCGATAGGTGATTTTAATGGCAATCTTACCATGTATTTGCCTGAGGCTAGCCTTGAGTGAGTGGCGACGAAGTGGTTTTCACATGCCTGCTCGTCAGGGGTTAGAGGTGAGCTTGAGGTTGATTGAATTTCTTCCTGTTCCCAAAATTTTGTGAGGAGACGATGCAGATCTTCATCTGTAACTGTATGGAACATTGGAGATTGGACTGGAACTTGCTCTTGATCGTGACACACAGGTCCCAGTATTAGCCAACCGAAGATGGAAAGCTGTGCAATTGGAGATGATGGAGAGCCTTTCTTCATTTGAGGAAGAACAACTGAACCGTAGACATCAGCCCCCAAAATGATATCGATGGCTCTTGAGACGTGGTACTCTGGATCAGCTAACTTGAGATTCAGGAGATGTGGAGAATGCTGAAAACTAGTATAGAATGAAGGCAGATTAGAAAACGATGACGAAAGAATGTGAGCCTCAATGGTTATGGTTTGATGATCATACGTCGACTTGAGTGTGAGGGAAAGCGATCCTTGTGTCTTGGATGTTGTTCCATTGATTCCCACTACTACAACATGTGACTTCCTTCTAGGGATGTTGAGTTTTCCAGCTAGCTCTTGAGAGATGAAAGTCAATTCGGATCCAGAATCGATGAGTAGGCGAACTGTGTGTGAGGTGGTTGAGGTGAAGAGGTTGGCGATGGCAGTGGCTAGGAGAGTGTTGGGCTGTAATGGCTTGAGAGAGGTAAATGAAGACTATTTCACTTATTTTGGAGGTTGTCGAGATGAGTTGCTTGAACTCACCTCCTTTTGAGTAGATTTATTTGAAGTGAAAGATGGTGTAGGAAGCTTTCGAGGGGGCACCACCGGGGACTTGCAGAATGGCTTACTGCTGAGTTTCACTTCATGAAGTAGGGAGTGGTGACGACTCCCACAGATTTTGCAAACCTTGGTTGTTTTGCAGGAGTGGGTATGATGCCTACCGAGGCAGTTGGTACACAGGATTCTGTGTAAAACAACATCAGCTTTCTCTTGAGGTAAACGCTTTTCGAAGCGAGGGCAATCAGCAATGAAGTGGTCACGACCACAATCATCGCAGTTGTAAGAGGGCATTGAGGCGGATCTGATTGAGGTGGTTGAGGTGATTGATTTGCTTGAGGTGAGTGATAGAGATGGTTTGGGTTGAGAAGAAGCCTTTTGAGAGTAGGTGTGCACCGTCGTGCGAGGACGAGAGGGTTCTTGAGATGGCCCTTTGTTGAGAGCCTCAGTCCACTCTAGAGCTATGGAGCGAGATTCGAGAAACTCCATTAATTGAGAGAATGTTGGGAATTCAGTGTTTGAGGAGATGGCGGTTTCCCAGTGGGAGCGTGAGGTGTAGTCTAATCTATTAATGATATGAAACACTAATAAATTGTTCTTCTCTAGGTCGTCACCTAGAGCTTTCAACGTCTGGAGAGGATTGACTATGTTGTCAATGAATTGACGAAGAGAAGATGCGGATGCAAGTTTTTGGCCTGCCAACGAGGATGAGAGAAGTCTTGCATATTGAGAAGAGAGCAGAAGACGTTTGTTCTCGTACTTTGATACAAGTTTTTTCCAGGCAATAGAGAAGGACTCTTCCGTTAAAGGAAGACTGGAGATGGTATCCAACGGTTCGTTGGAGAGAGAGGTACGAAGATAGTGCAATCGTTCGATATCTGTAATCAAGGTGTTTTTGATTACTAGGGAGTTGAACAGATCTCGATAGGCAGGCCACATTGAAAAGTCGCCTGAAAATGTTGGAATTGAGATGTCAGGCAGACGTGGTCGAGTTTGAGAGGATTGAGGAGATTGAGAAGATTGAGAGGTAGTGGACTGCTGTGAATCCACAGAAGTCAGAGAGGTGGTCAGTTGAACTAGCTTTGAGCTGGCAGATTGGAAGAGGGAATTCTCCTCGAGGAAGAAGTTAGACGAGAAGTATTCATGATCCAGACATGAGTCGGGCCAAGCTGACTCAAAATATGAGTGAATCTTTGCGAAGGCTTTGTGAAGCTCCTGGAGTTGGTCTTGTATTTGATGAAGCTCTTGAGGAGTCCAAGCTGCATCAACTGACAACCTTGAGGTGAACTGCTTCATTAGTTGAATTCTGTCCCGTTGAGTTGCGAACTTCAGTTTGAGGTTGGTCGGCAAACCAGATGAGCGAGTTTCCGGTCCGAACTCGGGCAGCGAAGAGGTGGAAGATCTCGTCGGTCGAGGTGGAGGGGCGAGGAGATGAGCATCTTCATCAGGTGTTTGAGAAGCTTTTTCACTTGAGACAGACATATCTAAAACCTTGAGATGCATGTGAAGTGAATGAATAATTTTGTAACAACTCAATCATCCGGCCCGAAGGACCAATGTTCAAAAATCAGGGTGTTGAGATTTTTGGCAATTACTTAAATGTGAACTGTTACCAAATGATTGAGTTGAAGATGGTAAAATAAAATCTTTATTGTATATCAAACACTTCACAATATAAATAGACACTCGCATGAAGTAAATCAAGTCAAATTACAACATATAAAAAGAGTGATTGTATGTACAATATTGAGAAATCCTATATACAATAAGTGAGAAGTGAATGAGAGAACTTTGAGAATGAAAATAGAGAAAATTTAGAACAGTTGAGCAAGCACTCGCATGAAGTAAAATGAAATACAATTTACAACATCTCACAAAGTGATTCTATTTACTATAATTGAGAAAATCTATTTATGATAAGTGAAAAGTAAATGAGAATAGAGAAAGTTCAGAATAGTATGAGGATGCACTCGCATGAAGTAAAATGATCAAATTACAACATCTAACAGATTGGTTGTATTTTTAATAATTGAGAAAATCTATTTATGATAAGTGAAAAGTAAATGAGAGTAGAGAAAGTTCAAAATAGTATGAGGATGCAATCGCATGAAGTAAAATGATCAAATTACAACATCTCACAGAGTGATTATATGAAAGAGAAGTACAAACTTATGTTAGAGAATATGTAAAAAATTGAGAAGTCTACTACATCAATAATTATACAGTAAGACATGTTTATGTGCTATGAGGTGCAAACCGATTGAAAAGAATAATGTTGAGCTGAAGGCAATGTTATCATTCAACACAACGTTTACAGTGATAGAGTTTTTGTTTCATGTAAACTACCTAACTATCAGAAAAACAGAAGGCTGAATTGATAAATCGAGAACGTTAGAGATTTGTAATAAAGTACGACTAGGTTTTATGAGATAGAACTAATAGCAAGTATGAGTAGCAACGATTAAAGAATTGAAGTGAAATACGAGTATAATAAAAGTTAATACATAATCTTAACTAATATTGAAATAAGAAAAGTTCATAACTTGAGAAAAAATCAGGCACCATAACCTTCAGGTAAAAGAGAGATGTAATAGATAAAACTATACTTATTGAGTTGACATCAGGTTGGACTCCCTCAAGCTCTACAGCAAACCAGTCCATCTGAGAGTGATAATGAGTGTATTCCATGTTTGGAGTTCTGAATGTAATGAGTTGTGAATCCGACTGGTCTGCGACTGCCCTCGAAGAGTCCAACCTGAGCGTAGATGTACCTGAAACTTAAAAGGCCTGAGAATTCTAATCGTAAAAGGTATAAAGGTAATGAGAGATTACATGCACATAAAACAAGTATTATACAACTAAGTAGACTTCTACGAGAGGTGTGTGAAAAGCTAACTTGGCGATAAAATGAGAAGAATAAAATGTGATTCTATTCTGAGATGATGTAATTATAAATTGATGAATTGAAAATGAATTATTTATCAGTTCAAGCAATTTGGTACAGTACAAGCGTGGATGAATGAGAGTATGTGAGAAAATTGAGATGTTTTATGAAAATGCCAAAACTATTTGAACAGACATGATTGAGAAGCGAAGAAATGTGCTTTTGTATTGAGACATTGTTGAAATAAGCTAGGATTGAGTGAATATATCAGAGAGAATGAATGGAATTGATATTTGATTGAAGCACATGTTCCGAACTTTATCAATCTGCAGTTTTCATAAAAATTACTGTACCTTGAGATGATGTCGGTGTAGTTACTATTTAACTGAAACGTATTAATTGTCTATAATGTATTTTAAACGAGAAGGCACTAAAATCACTTGTAACTTTAGAAGATTCGGAATTATCACCAAGTAGCTATTACACTAGTTGAAGAATTAAACGCAATTCGTATGAGAGGTTAAACGCAATTGTTCGCCGGAAGCCGGTAACGGAGATGACAGCGGTTCAAACTGACAGCGATGGGGGGGGTTATGTACACAGAAAACTGAACGTAGTCACAGAGCTGGGTAGAGTTGAGTGCGAAGTTAGAGATGGGTTAAAAATTCATCCAATTTTTAACAATCGTTTTGGAGTTATTCAAATCTGTTGCTTGTTTCTATTTGCTCTGCACTTTCTTCTGAAGATTGGCGACTAACTATTTCCTCTTGTTGTTGGTGACTGCTTGCCATGTGTGAGTTTTAGGGACTCGATAAACTGGATTTCCATGTTGGTCAAATCCAATTATGTTTCCTAAAGGGGAGCTATTATTTTGTGAGCGGTTATCTTGTGTGGTGTCTTTCATCTGGACATCCTGTGTATCATTCTGATTACGGTTTATCAGATTCCCAGGCGTGGAACTCATGTTTATTTCCTCGCTATCAGCGGTTATCTGGTTCTTGGAAAATCTGGTCAACTTTATCGCGTTTGTGTTTATCAATTCTTCTGAATGAATGCAAATTCAATAATATATTAATATTGGTAGAAAAACTGAATAATTATGAGATTTTCTATTTTTTTTCACTCAGTGAGAGCAGCAAATATCTTATTCACTGCCCCAAATTTTTATGAAAATGAACACTTTCTTTTTCGAAGTTATCAGCCAAATTCGATAATCGTTTTCTAACACGTGAGCACCGTATCGCGGTCCGAAGACGAATAAGAATAATCTTGATTATTGAATGAAATAGATGGAATATTGTCGGTTATTTTGTCCAAAATGAGACAAGATATGGTTTTATTATGTCTGTTGTGAAGTGAACGGAATTTTATATTGGCGTAATCTTTGACACTTGTTGATGCATTCCCCACTCCGGTTACTTCATAGTTAGTTTTGAACGTGGCTAGTCCTAATTTGTTAATCAGATTTATAGTAATGAAATTACTTTGTGAGCCGCTGTCTAAAGCGGCCTACAGACGATCAACTTAGTTGAAGACTATGTTGTCAACTAGGTTGTAAACCAAATGAAAGTGAAAATAGCGGTTGTCAACCAAGTTGAAAACATCATTTCAGCGGTGGTTTCTGTCGAGTGAACTAGTCGGCTGATTAGGAGAAATTATCGAAACATGGAGAGAGATTTTCCTTATATGTTATTATAAACGATATATGCGACAATGTGGTGCAGCACAGTTCTTGAATGAAAGAATTTGGACCAAGGCTTGGTACCACAATCGGTCTCATTTTTCCCATTTCGGTTTAATGAAAGTACTTTTCGAATTTTGAGCCGAAATTGGTCTCCAACGATAGGGTTCTGCTCCCTGATGACGAATCCGTGGTCAAATTCAATCCGGTCCGTGGGACCGTTCGGCCATAAACACGATAACTTTCTAAGGAATTGTCCTTGAGACTTGAGATTTTCAGGGCGAGTTTGGTTTCCAAATGCCACAATTAAGTTCGTTAATCAGCCAAAACATACAAGGTGTCCCATAAAATATGACCATTCCGAATTTTTGTTCCTTAATATTTCAGACAAAACGAAACCAATTGGAATAGAATTTCTCGACCACATGCAAAATGCTCACAGTAAGCCTCATGCGAAATATTGAAAGAAATAATCATTATATGTCATGACAAGATATCCAAGAATCGCATCATCTGAAGCATATAGTTCAATTTTCTTTTAATTATTGATTTTTACATATTTCATTTTTTAATAATTTCCATAATATAAGTCTGATCATCCTGAGATTTTTCATTCATTTACTAAGCAACTAAGCATGAATCTCAAGTACTATACAAAATTTTGAGGTAATAGCATTATTGCTCCACCAATGAATGTTCGCTCAAAGCATCTGCTTAAGGTTTTTTTATATATCTCGGATTTTACTCTCCATAATTCAGGAAGATCTTTCACCCAATCAAAGAAATCTACCCAAACTTGAATGTTTGGAATTTTGCTCATATTTTCTAGTTAAATTACTACCTTTCCTCGAATATTTACGACGGATTTTGAATACGCTATGAGATGTTCACTCTACAAGGTAGAATTCCAACTGGTGTTTTCAACCTAGTTGATGACTACCATACAGACGCTCCAACATAGTCGTCAACATCGGGCTCCGCCCACCAGATATCAAACCGATTTGATTTCGCATCAACTTCAACCTGGAATATCAACCACCAACCAGCCTACAGACGTTCAACTTGGTCGTCAACATGCCGTGTTTACAACTTAGTCTTCAACTAGGTTGATCGTCTGTAGGCCCCTTAATAGAGCACGACATTTGTATGGTGTTCCTTTTATATCCTTGATTTCGACGATTGCTGTGGAAAGCAAAACTTGAGCTGCTGAGGTTACCATACCGTTACGTCTTGATTTTCCGAATTGTCAACCGGTTTACTGATTTGCACATCAGAGTGAATTAAAGTATTGGTTTTTTGTTGCATTTCCTACAATTAGAACTAGTACAGTTAGCTGTTTCATGATTTAATCGAAAACAATTGAGACAAAGTTTCAACCTTTTGATTTCGTTGATTCTTTCATTGACTGGCAACTTCAAAAATCTGTCACATTTGTATATTGTATGAGTACCTTTACAGTAATAACAACTTATATTTATATTAACAAAGCTGTTGCTTGATGTTTTGGGTTTAGGGAAATTTTTTGAATTAAATTTATTGTTATTGCTGTTATTAAATTTTGAATGACCATTGTTGGAAAAATCGGATTTATTAGCGTCTAATTTTTCCAAAAGTTCAGATCTCGTCTTCAAGAATTTACTTAAATCGGAAATACTTGGTTTACTAACTTGATTTTCGAAAGACTCCCATTCACGGAGAGTAATTGAATCAAACTTTTTTGAGACAATATAAATGATCAAAGTATCCCAATACTCAATGGGTACTCCTAATGTTTTAAAAGACCGTAGATTTTTAGTGACTGAATCAAAGAGAGATCTCAATTGTAGCTTATTCTCCTTTGAAACAACCGGATAATCGAATATTGCTTTGATGTGATTATGAATGATTAATGCTTTGTTCTCGAACCTTTCTTCGAGAAGCTGCCATGCATTAGGATAGTTATCAGCTGTGACCTTTATTGATTGAATGACTTGTGCAGCATCGCCATTTGAACAAGAACGTAAATAGTAAAATCGTTGTACATCTGTCAAAGTTTCATTGTCTTGAATAAGAGATATGAACGCATCTCGGAATTCTAGCCAATCTTCATACTGACCACTGAATGAAGGCAGCTTGATAGTAGGTAATTTGACATTGATTGCTCCATTGCTAGCAGTAGGTGAAATTGATCTGGACTGCTTATTCACATTATCGTTGTTTGCTTTATTGAAACTTGAAATTGTGTCACAAATCTTAGCATAAATATCATAGAAAATAGTTTCAAAATTTTTGTGTTCATCAGAATCACTGTTTTCATCGATGAATTATCTGAAAATTATTGTAATATTGAATCAAGTCGCTCCAAACGTAGTTTCAATTGAGTAACATCTACTTCAGATAATTCCCCTTTGTCAATAGAATTGTAATATGATGTAATCCGAGTTAATTTGGATTTAACTTGCGAACGTTTTTGTTTTAATTTTTTAAGAATATCAGTTTCAGCCATTGTAAAATAGAAATAATAGAATATAGAATATTATGATACAGATAGAAAGAATGAATGGATGAATCGGAATGGACTCACGTTACGTAGAAAGGGAAAGCCAATTGTTGTGACTCCTCTGCGCAGAATCTGTGGTTGATGATACAAAGTTGTTTCTCGTTTCTCCCTCGAGTCCTCTGTTGCTAACTGGAATCACGCGCACGCTCTGAACCTGAACTACTGGGAAAGAGAAGGATAGACTGTCAGCTGTCGCACTTGATGGCGTCGCTTGTCGGCTTCTTTGTACTTGCTGATTTCGCGCCAAATTCTCAATTCGACGGAAAATTGTGTTTTCCCACTGATGAGGATGATTGTTGATTGATGAAATTGTTGAGTTGTTTCACCTTGACTTGAATAGCACTGTTAACACTGTTAAATTCACTAGCAGCTTGAATTGAACTGATGAATTCACTCGAAATTGTTTATTGTATCATTGTATCCGGCCCGAAGGACCAAAAATATGTTCGGTTTTTATGTAGTGGACTGTGGAAATGATATACTGGTTAAATTTCGCTGGTTTTTAATGAATAAACGTAAATGAAAGTACAAAGCGTTAGCGCCCTGCTTCTGATAGCGTACAAGGGTAGACTCACTACTGACTTGGCGCGGATCGATCCCCTCAATGGATGCAGTTGCAGTGTTGCCTCTATATCAAAATTGAAGATAGATTTACAAATATTAGATTGGCCTTAACATAATCACTGAAATCTAAATCATCACTAGCTCAAGAGCTAAGACTTGCTCTAGAAAGTGCATCTGCAAGAACAAGGTCCTTACCTCTTTTATAAATTAATTCAAAATTGCATCTTTTCAGATAAAGCATTATTCGTTGAAGACGTGCTGGCATCTTATTTAACGGTTTATTAATTAAAGAAAACAGCGGTTTGTGATCCGTTTCTACAGTGACATGCCTACTAAAAACAAGGTCATGAAATTTGGTCAATCCAAAATAAACAGCCTGTAATTCTTCAGTTATTTTAGCTTGTGATACTTGTGAATCCGTTAAACTTTTCGAAGCATAATAAATCGGTAAATTATTTTGCAATAGGCAAGCTCCCAGACCATTTATACTGGCATCCACGGATTCGACAATTTCTAGATTGGGATTGAAATACCTCAAAACAGGACTTTTTCTTAAGCTATTTTTTATATTTTCAAAAGCATTTCGATGATGACCTTCCCATGAAAAGTGAGTATCTTTTCTGAGGAGATCCCTCAGTGGCCCTGTATGCAAGGAATAATTTTCAATATGTTTACTCAAATAATTGACGACACCTAAGAGTCTTTGTACATCTTTTTGTTTTTTCGCTCAGGAAATTGTTCTGTCGCCTTAAGTCGACCAGGATCCAAACTTACTCCGTCTTCAGTAAGAATGTGTCCCATAAATTTGATCGTTTTAACACCAAATAAACATTTTTTTGCATTGAATCTCACGTTGTATTTTTTAGCTTGCGACAAAACCCTTTCTAAAGTTTGATTATGTTCATCCAAGTTTTTCCCCAAACAATTATGTCATCTACAGGGTCTTTCACGAGGAACCTCACCCATATTTATACGGGAAACTACAGAACGTATTTTCATGAAATTCAGAACTTATAAGTATTTCACGATGCTGATGGAATCTAAAATATTTTCAAGGCATGAGCACCTCCGGTTTTTCCGGAAATGACGTCAACTTCCGTTTTTCAAATTAGAACACCATTTTTTTATTGCAGAAATCGATTCCTTAGAAAATTTCAAGTTATTTTGATGTAACATTTTTCAGTTTTGGTTGGAAAATTCTCTCTGAGCGGGAAATACGAAAAAAAAATCGAAAATAGAGCTCCGCTGAAACAAGAATAACTTCTAGGTTTTTGGATGGAAAATTTTCATTTTCGAGATTTTTCAAGATGTAAGATTGATGTATCCACTTTAAAAATCGAAATTGCGATTCATGATACAGGGGGTGAAAAAATCGCTTTCAAAGTTAGGGATGACAAAATTGTGAAAAATCAATTTTTTCAAATTAGAACTCCATTTTTTTTATGGCAGATATTGAATCTTCGTTAAAAAATAATGTGAGTGTATGCATCACAGCCTTGCCCTAAAGTGGATATTTTCTGAGTTATTCACAAAAAACTGTTTTTCGTCTTGAATTTTCAGCTTTTTCTTTTCCCTTCACGCCAAAAAGAATTTTCAGGAACTGGTACTTAAACCATGTTTTAGATTTTACTACCCTAATATGCAAGAGAAAAAAGTTACAGGTTGTTTCTAAATAGATGACGAATTTTGATTCGAATTTGTGTCGGAAACCTCTTTATTTCAACTAATCGGCCATCGGTTTTCTCTCCAGTGATAAATAAATAATTCCTTATGAACCATATGCAAAAACTTACCATGTTTTACATTCTTTTATCAATGATAGATATCAATAATTTGGCAGATGTTATTAATGGTATCTATCAATAAAAAAGAGAATGTAAAACATGGTAAGTTTTTGCATATGGTTCATAAGGAATTATTTATTTATCACTGGAGAGAAAACCAATGGCCGATTAGTTGAAATAAAGAGGTTTCCGATACAAATTCGAATCAAAATTCGCCATCTATTTAGGAACAACCTGTAACTTTTTTCTCTTGCATATTAGGGTAGTAAAATCTAAAACATGGTTTAAGTAACAGTTCCTGAAAATTTCATCTTTTTGGCGTGAAGGGAAAAGAAATAGCTGAAAATTCAAGACGAAAAACAGTTTTTTGTGAATAACTCAGAAAATATCCACTTTAGGGCAAGGGTGTGATGCATACACTCACATTATTTTTTAACGTAGATTCAATATCTGCCATAAAAAAATTGGGTTCTAATTTGAAAAAAGTGATTTTTCACGATTTTGTCATCCCAAACTTTGAAAGCGATTTTTTCACCCCTTGTATCATGAATCGCGATTTCGATTTTCAAATTGGATACATCAATCTTACATCTTGAAAAATCCTAAAAATGAAAATTTTCCATCCAAAAACCTCGAAGTTATTCTTGTTTCAGCGGAGCTCTATTTTCAATTTTTTTTTCGTATTTTCCCGCTCAGAGAGAATTTTTCAACCAAAACTGAAAAATGTTACATCAAAATAACTTGAAATTTTCTAAGGAATCCATTTCTGCAATAAAAAATTGGTGTTCTAATTTGAAAATCGGTTGACGTCATTTCCGGAAAAACCGGAGGTGCTCATGCCTTGAAAATATTTTACATTTCATCAGCATCGTGAAATACTTATAAGTGCTGAATTTCATGAAAATACGTTCAGTAGTTTCCCGTAGAAATATGGGTGAGGTTCCTCGTGAAAGACCCTGTATATACACAGCTACATTTTTCATATCGAAAATTTGTCTGAACCTCTCGTTGAATATTTCAGGTGCACTTTTGATACCATAGGGTAATCTCAGAAATTTATAGCGCCCAAAAGGGGTGCCAACTGTACATAAATTGCTGCTAGTTTCATCAAGTGGAATTTGATAAAATGCTTGGCTATCATCCAGTTTTGAAAAAAATTTTGCACCTTGCAATTGCGCATTGATTTCATCGAATGTTAATAATTTACAATGTTCGCGTTTAATGGCCTTGTTTAAATGGAGAGGATCAAGACATATACGCAGTGAATCATCGTTTTTTCGAACAACAACTGTAGGATGTACCCAGTCACTGGGATCTTCTACTTTTTTAATAATTCCTAATTTCTCTAAATTATCCAAAGTCTCTTTTAATGTATCATGCAAAGCTAAAGGGACTTTTCTAATCGGCGAAATTATCGGTACAGAATTCATTTTTATTTGATGGGGAGGTTCAATACACCCAATTCCCGAAAAAACATCACTATATTCAGAAAATTTTTTACGTTCATCATGTTGTAACATATTTATATTAATATCCTCTGATTTACTGTCATTTTTTGAAATTAAATTCAGTTCTACACAAGTATTTAATCCAAGCAACGGTTCTGAAAAAGCATTCACCACATAAAACATAATGATAAATTTTTTTCCATTGTACAAGCAGTTCAGAAAACATTTGCCAAGAACTGGAAGTTTATTGCCCGTGTATGATTTAAGAATTATTTTCGACTCCTTAATTTCAGAAAAGGGAATTTCTAGATATTTGAAATATTTGATTGGAAGTATATTTGCCATAGCACCGGTATCTAATTTGAATGTGCATTTTTTAAAATTGATAAATATTATAATATTATTAACAGAAATAATATCTTCATTTTCACTATCATGAAAACCCGAAATATCATTAACATAAATAATTTCCTCGTTTTCATCACCAAGAAAACAATTGTCTATTTCTAATTCATTGATTTGTTAATCATTGCGGCACATGTTAGCGAAATGATTAAATTTTTTGCACTTGCCACACATTTTTTTGAACGCTGGGCACTTCCGAACTGGGTGGCTATTACCACAACCGGTGCAATTATTTATAAAAACTTTCTTACCATCTCTGGGGCCGTATTTTGATGTTCTTCCTGGAGTCCTAGATCGGGATCTTGAATTGCCTCGGCGTCCCTGGTTCTTTCGGTAGTTGACCACTTTATCGACGGGGTAACTCGAATTCGATGAGGACGCGTAATTTTCCATCTTCATTGATTGCGATTTAGAATTTTCTATCATCATACATAATTTAATAGCTTTCTCCAGATTTGCTTCGTCGTCTTCTTGGAGCAATCTTTGACGTATTTCATTGTTGTTCATACCAAAAATTAGCATTAATTTAATTAGTTCATCAGTAAGAGTTTCGAACTTACAGCCTTTTGCAGAATTTCTTAGATGAGTGACTAATTGTTCGACGGTGATCTCGCGGTTTGTTTCGACGTGAAGAATTGATAACGTAGATACGTCAGGTTTTGCCTTGGTGAGAAGTGCTGATGAATTTTGTCTAATACATTTTCAAGTTTATTCTTCTGATCTTCACTGAATTCAAATGTGGCGTAGATTTTCTGCAGTTCAGGTCCAGCGAAGTGTAGCAATTGTGCTATTTGAATTTTCCCATCTTTTTTGTCTGTTTCCGTTGCAGTGAGATAAATTTGGAAACTGTTCAACCACTCAGACCATCGCGCATCGCTCAGCTGGATTTCCATTATTTAGATTTAACTTAGGTAGTCCACCATTATAATTTATATACTTTTACGTTCGATTACTTAAATTGAAAAACTAGCGAAATCCGGTTTTATTCTCTACTAACTATGTACAACTATACACAAGTCATATAAAAGAAAACAACAATTTCAGAGCATGCGTATTAAAAGGTGCCCAGATACTTCTGCAACATATTTATTTTACAGCATTGGATTCGAAGTAGAAAATAACTGGCAGTTTCCTTTTACACTAATTATTTATTCTGGATAGTTTTCGAATGAGATGAAAAATACTGAAATTTTTTAGTAAACCTGAGGGTATTAAGGCCTAGCTAGGGGAGATTTGTAACAAAATGAAAAATATCCAACATAATCAACAAATTTTATCACCAATCAGTCATGTACTTACGGCACTAAAGAATTCAAAACAGCTAGATTCTCTAGCTCAAAACAAAAACAATATATAACTTTTTAAAAAACGCTGTCTGTAGGCCTTATTATAATAGGGTATGGTTAAAAGGCCTATACTTTAAACTATCAAAAAATCTACTTATACTCGTATAACGTAAATTGGTATTCTTGAGAGCAATAATCATTAATTTAAAGCAATAGGAAGCATAGTGATCTTAGAAAATTGAATAAACTGCCTTTATTCGCATCCATCAGGACATTGAAAGTCATCGGTATCTTCTTCAACCGACACACTCTTCGTGGTACCACTTGGAGCATCGTGAGCATTGCCTCATTGCATCGTCCATTCTATCTTCATTGCAGGCATGACAGTACCAACTCGCTTGGTTTTGTGATTTACCTTTGATGGTAATGGAGTTTTTTGCAGATACGATTTTAGCTTTCTTAGGATTTAAAGTCTTTTTAAACTTGGTTTTTCATTTCTACCTGGTTTAACATCAGTAAAATTTTCGTCTTGTTTATTTTTCTTTCTTTTGTCACCTTTCACTTCTTTATTATTTACTAGCTGACCCGGCAAACCTAGTTTTGCCAGTTTAAAAATTATTTAATCTTGTTATAAAGTAGAAATCTGAAATGAGTGATAGATTTATAGAAGTACCCTGAAAATATCTATCTATATCTATAGGCTGAAATTCAGAATATTCAACATGTTTATAGGAACAACCTGTTTATATTCAAGTATCTATTGAAAATTTATATGAAATCTTTCACAAATCAAATGAAATATCAACAATACAGAACTCATATGTAACACGTTGAAAAAATGATAATGCTGAAGGATCTATGAAAACGGCTGCTTGGAAAGGATGATTAGAATATTAGGAGAGCAGCCCATCCGATTTAATATATTTTCGTAGTATTTTTTCTTGAAGAAGTAAACCCGGCCTGTATAGATTTCAAAAGTTCGAGATGTTACTTCTCATAGTAGTCATGTAGAAAACAATTCTGAGATTTCTATTATCATGAGGATTCCACTTTCTTGTTCAAAACCTTAAATCGAATTTGGCTAATCTCGATATTTCCAGTTGTTGCTCTTGGAAGTTATCGAGTTTAGGAGTGGCCTATTGGACACCTATAAAACAAATGACTTCCGACGGCAACAACTCGAAAAAACAAAAATTTCAAGTTGAGTTTATGGTTTGAACGGGAAAATCGAATTGACATATAATTAGAATGCCCTTCAAAATTTATGTAAATTCAAAGCATGAATGAAATTGTTAAATCAAATCAAAATAATATTGTAAAGAGGATTGGTTTTGTGGACCTAAATTTCTTCATGAGTAGCTTTCTTCATTTTTTAAATATTCCGTAAATTATCAACAGTCCAAATTAATTTATTCAACCAAGCAGTGAAAGTTTATTGAGCACTCCATATCAAATCTTCAGGACCCACAAAAAAAGATATATTAATTACTATTTAGTGATCAAGAAGTAAAAATTACTTATTTTTATTTTCGAGTTTTCTATCGATTACATTTTAATGAAAGCAGGCAAAATTCAAATCAATATTTTACATTTTTCGCATAATAATAATTGTTAATTATTCTAACATTTCCCTTACCAATATGATGAAATAAATTATGAACATCAATGTAGTTATCTAAGGAAATTATTTAATCTCTCAGCCTCTCGGTAAACCATGAATGAGTATAATGCACAGACAAATAATCAGATGTGTGCTACAGTAGTTCATAATATCATTTACCTTAGATTCCAGATATATTTTTCTTCATAAGTAGCTTCTTAATTTTGAAAACATTCAGTAAATTATCAAAAATCCAAATCCATTCATTTAATTCATTTGTTCAATTCATATAAACCTTTTCGGACCTGCAAAAAATATTAATAATTGTAACAATGTAGGTGAGTCTTCAAACATCCACTCTCTTGTTGAAATGTATGGTAGAATTGATTAGAGCAACCTTGTGTACGATGTCTACTCTATTATAGTATTCGTTTTGAAGAGTTTCGAGCTCCTGAGCTGTACCAGTGCTTGTGCGCAGCAAATGGCAAGCCGTATTTCGAGCTTTTGAGTTACTCAGGAGCACGAAACTTTTCAAAACGAATAGGATAGGCTATATATGGAACTATTGTGGGGAAACCCATTGATATTAGAGTTAAAGATATGAGAAAACCTCAATGAAATGTAGCATTGTCATCATGAATTACTGTTACTTAGATTAATCGTTTATATATTCTAAACACTCACATGTCCCCAAAGGTTTCGATTTTTCAACAGTGTTCTTCTATTCACCGGATGGATTCACTGCTTTCACCATCTTATATTAATCTATCTGAAATGTCCACTTCTTGAATAACAATAGCAGCATTGATATACACACACAATATGTGTTGATATTTCATGTTCCTCCTATTATATTACATAAACTCGAATAAGTTGAACCTACCTCTTATTATTTCCTATGCGAGGAGTTCAATGGTATTTATCTTCGTTGGTTCCTTGCTTCACCTTGAAAACTTCATCTGAACCTTGTATTTTACTTTTCTTGGGTTGAAAATGCAACTTTAAATTGGTCATTTTCTATTGATATATCTGAACCGCAAATATCCTCTTCCTGAATAACAATAGTAGAATTAATATAATAATACATATATGTATCACATATTTCATGTTATCATAGTACACACATTCTAATATATAACCTACCTCGTATGGTACCTTTAAGTAAAAATTGTTGTATAATATGCCAGTTCATACGTTATTTTTAATTGAAATTTCCTTTCACTCGATGTAACTTCACTTTTTGTTCAAATGTCAAAAACACTATAAGTACTCTATGATACCCAAATACATCAAAGAAGAAAAAGAAAAGGAAAGCCTTTTATTTTTTTCCGAACAATTTTTTTGTGAATAACCTTGCCCTAACAATAATGAACGCAACAAAAAAAAATTGTCGAATTTGGTGCAGTCGTTTAATAGATATGGTGTTTTAACAGTAACCATAGATCCTGTTTTATTAATATAGATTTTTTATTGATTATAATTATCAAATAGATCTTTTGTGACTGAAGTACCTCGATAATTAATGGATTTTCGTCTAACAGTCGGTGTGCTTGTTTGATTTTTAACAGGCGTAGGCAGAAGATTATAAAAATCATTTTTTTTCAACCGACTGAGTGGTAAATCATCAGATTCATCTGAACTAGAGCTTGTTCCATAAAATGTGCGATCATAGCTGCGTGGCACGATTGGATATCTTGAGACCTGACCTGTGAATGTTGACGCTATAGGTGGTGATTTCTCAGTTTGTTCTGGAGTCGCTGGTCGAAGACAATCAACAGGTAAAATATTTCCAAGCGGGACATCGGGTATTGGAATCGGTGTCGAAATTGATGATGTACTACTAGCAGATCGTTAACGCTTCTGTTGATCACTATTAATAGGTGGTATTTTTTCTCGATCACGATCAGGCGTTGAGGTTTCCGATAAAATAGATGATGTTGTATCTCCAGATTTCGAAGCTTGTGCATGAGGATGTTCGAGAGCTGAGGCGTTTTCTTGTGCAGGAACTTCCGTTAAAATGGAAGGGGCAAAAGCTGTTTCTGGTATGGCCTGTGGGTTGAAGGGATATAAGCCAGTCGCTTTGAAGCCACTCGTGATATTGCTGTGTGTCATAAATTTAGACCAAACGCTTGAAAGAATAATATTGAAGCGTGCTTTAGTGAGTTTTTTGTCTCTGTTTTGGTCCAAAAATGATAACAATTGAGCATCCCAGTGGTGCTCGAATGATCGATAATACGGCTTTGTCGAGGGGCTGTAATTCATGGGTTGTGTTTGAAGGTAGGCAGTACAAATTAATGCCAAGTGAATCGGATATATCGACTATGGAACGATCTAGATGACATGCTGCTCCGTCAAATATCAAAAGGCATGGTCCCCATATTTTGAAGAGTTCATTGTTCATGTACCCCTTTGCTGATTTTTCTACTATCTAAGATCCTTGAGGCAAATTATCATACAATTCTGGTTTCAAACGTTTTCCTTTAAATATGACCATAGGCGGTATGGCTGCGCCAAGAGCATTAACACATCCTGCGATGGTCACGCTTCCAACATGTTCAGAAGACTGCAAATGGACCCTTTTAGCCCCTGTTTTGTCCAAAACACTCTGCTGGTGGTGGATAGAGAGACGACATCCTTTCTCATTCATATTATAAATTTTCTCGGGATGATGATATAAGTCAAATTTATCGTAGATATTTTTCAGTTTTTTAAAATGGTCATCAACAATAAATTTATTTAGCTTTTGGGCTCTAGCTGGGTTCGTGAATTGCGCTTTTCTTACGGATATTTCATGGTGTCTTTTCTTGAACGCTTTGAACCAGTCTTTGCCTGCGCGTTTGTCCTCATTGAAATTGTGTTTTATATTTTTTTGCTCACAATATTTATACACCAGTCGACGCAATATTTTTGGTGTCAGAGGCAAGCCCATTTCAGAATATCGGATTATTCTTTGTACAAGGTAAGCTTCCTCTTCATTATTCAATATAGGCTTACGCCCCAAAGTTTTCTTCAAACTACCAGACTGCAGATGATTCCTTATGGTTCTTCTAGGAACCTTATACCTCTCTGCAGCCTTATGAGTGCTCAAGGTTCCTCTTTGCATTGATCTTACAGCTGCGATAAAATCCTCTTCTGACCATAATGCCCGTTTTGTAGGCATCATGACCATAAGCACTGAAACAATGATAAATAAATTGAAAATTTATATCTACGTACTTAGTACCCATCAACAAACATTTTAAAAACACGTTCCTACTTATACAGGGTGTCTGGTGAGGAATGGGACAACGTTTAGGTGGTGATGAGGGATGTCTCAAGGAGTGAGAAAATGCCATTTGAAATCATCTGAGGTACATGGTTCCTGATATACAGGGGGTTTTAGAAAAAAATAGGAAATTTCAAATGGCCATAATTCAGGAAATAAAAGAGCTAATCCGATGATTTTTCGTATAAACAATGATAGAGTGAGTACGAATCTGTTTGAACGAAAAATTCGAAATAAAATCAGATCCGGACTCAGAAATTTCAGTTTTTCTGAAATTTTTTTGACTTCATATTCTGAGAGAGCAGGAAAAATACTTTCGAACTCAACTGTCATCCCGAATGGCACAAATTTTCCCTGCTTTCTATGACCCTTCGAATGTCAATCTTCCGATTTTCGCTCCTTACATATTATTTTCTCGACATTTCAAATTAACATAATTCAGGAAATATGAGAGCTAATCCGATGATTTTTCGTATGAACAATGATAGAGTGAGTACGAATCTGTTTGAACGAAAAATTCGAAATAAAATCAGATCCGGACTCAGATATTTCAGTTTTTCTGAAATTAGGTAAAAACAACACCCTGTATGCGGTTTTCAATTTTTTCGACTTCAGATTCTGAGAGAGCATAAAAATACTTTCGAACTCAACTGTCATCCCGAATGACACAAATTTTCCCTTCTTTCTATGGCCCTTCGAATGTCAATCTTCCGATTTTCGCTGTCGTACAAAGACAATCACAGAGAAGTTTCAGTGTTAATGTGTGGTGCGCAGTTTATGATAATAATTTAATAGGTCCTCATTTTTTCGAAGAAAGACTCACCGGAGAAATTTATAGAGATTTCCTTATGAATGTTCTTCCTAATTTATTAGGGAATATTAATCAAAGACGACTTATCTTCCAGCATGATGGAGCACCCCCACATTTCTCAATTTTAGTGAGAAATCATTTGAACGAGGTCTATCCAAATAGATGGATAGATCGTGGTGGTCAAAGAGCATGGCCACCTCAGTCCCCCGACATGACACCGTTAGATTATTTCCTTTGGGGACACCTTAAAACTATGATGTACGGGCGAGAAATAAATACAAGGAAACAATTAATTCAGCGCATAATAGACGCATGTGACGAAATACCAAACAACCCGAATGTGATAAGGAAAGCAGTTTTGAACTTAATGAAAAGAGCAGATAAATGTGTAGAAGTTGGTGGTTTTCATTTTGAACAATATTTGAAGAATTAATTATTAATTTTCCAAATTTCGCATTTTTGATCATTTTTATAAAAATTTTGATTCGTTTATGATCTTTTTTTACTTGTTAGTAACTATCTGAGATCTCATGTTTCTGAAATGTCGAGAAAATAATATGTAAGGAGCGAAAATCGGAAGATTGACATTCAAATGGTCATAGGAGGCAGGGAAAATTTGTGCCATTCGGGATGAGAGTTGAGTTTGAATGTATTTTTCCTGCTCTCTCAGAATCTGAAGTCAAAAAAATTGAAAACCGCATACAGGGTGTTGTTTTGCCTAATTTCAGAAGAACTAAAATTTCTGAGTCCGGATCTGATTTTATTTCGAATTTTTCGTTCAAACAGATTCGTACTCACTTTATCATTGTTCATACGGAAAATCATCGGATTAGCTCTTATATTTCCTGAATTATGGTCATTTGAAATGTCGAGAAAATAATATGTAAGGAGCGAAAATCGGAGGATTGACATTCGAAGGGTCATAGAAAGCAGGGAAAATTTGTGCCATTCGAGATGACAGTTGAGTTTGACTGTATTTTTCCTGCTCTCTCAGAATATGAAGTCGAAATAATTGAAAACCGCATACAGGGTGTTTTTTTTACCTAATTTCAGAAAAAATAAAATTTCTGAGTCCGGATCTGATTTTATCTCGAATTTTTTTTTCGAACAGATTCGTACTCACTCTATCATTGTTCATACGAAAAATAATCGGATTAGCTCTCATATTTCCTGAATTATGGTCATTTGAAATTTCCGAATTTTTTCTAAAACCCCCTGTATATCAGGAACCATGTACCTCAGATGATTTCAAATGGCATTTTCTCACTCCTTGAGACATCCCTCATCACCACCTAAACGTTGTCCCATTCCTCACCAGACACCCTGTATAACAGTTTAAAAAAATAGGAGTATAATAAGGCCTATAGTAAAATTTTGTAGGCCTTAATATCCGCCAACCACTTTTTACAGAAAGAGAAAAATAATAAAAATTCTACAACTACAAGACCTTAAATACGCTAACCTAGGCACAAGCATACATTAATTAATAAATTGACAAAAAAGCAGGTTTGTAAATATGATATTATCAAAAAACTTACGTTTCACTGGAGCCAATTTTTATAATTCGTGCCGCGTAACCTCACTGCTGAATGGTTTCCACGATCTTAGATTATATATCCCTGAAAAGATGAGTAACGCCTAACTAAAATCAGTAGGGGAAGTGTGCCCAAGATAAACACGGACAAAATGGTGGTGGGGGGTGTTTATTCTTCCAAACCAAAACAGTTATCAGTGGCGGCGTCACTTTTTAATTTACGAAGTTTCGATTACCCTTTAATGAAACTCTTCGATTTATATCAATCAAAGATGTATGTTAAATCAACTTATACGCATTACGTGTTCCAAATTCAATGCATTCAACCATTGTTGCCTCCTCTGAATATTATCGGGAAATCTAAAAATATTGACAAATTGAAATCAGCAATGAATTTCCATGTGCCGCCTATGGAATAAGTCGTGGTTATTTTGTTTACATACCTATGAAAGGATAAACCCTCTCCAGCTCTGCTCCTATACCCACAAACTAAGCACTTATTGGTCATTATAGCACTTAGTATTACTTCAACACTTGAAATTGTCTAAAAGATTCAAAAAAACAGCGAAAACCACGATCAGATGAATCAGTAAATGATGCGTGTCGTACGAAATGACATTTCTCGTGTTGCTATCGAATATGGTCGTTAAAATCCGACCATAGGATGCAAACCAGCGAAAATATTTACTTTCCCCTACTTCGTTATGGAAGGGAGAATATGATAGACCAGGGTCGATAATTTTTGAAACAAAAAAAAATTGCAGTAGGATGAAACCCATTGAAAAAGGAGGGGAATATGATCAAAATGAAAGAAAAAATAAATTACGGTCGATCCGAGTCCGGGAAGTGGGAGGGGTGAGTTTTTAAGGGTGAAAAATGGGTTTCCTTGATTTCCGGCAAAACTACAAGTCCTATGGAAAAAAATTAGATGGCAAAGTTGTAGGTAATGAAAAGATCTACAACTTTTGTATCGACAATTTTTTCACATAACCTCAAAATTTAGGTGAAAAATTAAAAAAACCAAGTTTTTGGTTTTTTATTTATATCTTTTTCAAAAAAAACTTTTTCTTCACGAAATTTTGTGAAAACTTACCTCATTATGTCCCAAATACACTGTAATTTATTTGATTTAAAATATTTATGTTTTCGTCTTATTTTTACTTAATATCAAAAAAGCACTCCAATTTTCAATCGAAAATTCTGACGTCAAAATATCAGCTTTTTTCAAAAAGTTTATAGGCTTTTTCTTCATTGAAATATCTGCTTTCTGATGGTGTGAAAAAAATATACATTACTATAAGGAGTGTTCTCAGAATCAACGATTTATGAAACCCACCATTAGAGTAACTCAGTCCCCACTTCTCTATGAAATAACTTACAATGGGTTAAAAACTAACCAAAAGTCACTCAGGTATATGAGTTATCTTAAAACAGCAATAAATAGTCATCTTAAAATATTATTAAAACAAGATTCTACACCTTTTGCAAAATATTGTAGATGTCCTATTAAATATTAACTTTATTAACTTATTTTTTTGTTAATTATGGAAGTATATTTCAATTTGTAATTTTTTCGTTTATGAATGAAACAGGAAATCTTACGTTTTTTGAATAATTAAAGAGAAAATTTTAATAAATACCTTAAAATTGTACATAATGATTTCTTCATTGAAATATCTACTTTCTGATGGTGTAAAAAAATATACATTACTAGAAATGTTCTCAGAAAATGCGAAAAATTGAAAAAACCCAAATTCGAAATTTTTTTTTAATCATTATGTACAATTTTGAGGTTTTTATTAAAATTTACTCTTTAATTACTCAAAAAACGTAAGATTTCCTGTTTCATTCATAAACGAAAAAATTAGAAATTGAAATATACTTCTATAATTACCAAAAAAATAAGTTAATAAAGTTAATATTTAATAAGACATCTACAATATTTTGAAAAAGCTGTAGAATCTTGTTTAAATAATATTTTTAGATGACCATTTATTGCTGTTTTGAGATAATTCATATACCTGAGTGACTTTTGGTTAGTTTTTAACCCATTGTAAGTTATTTCATAGAGAAGTGGGGACTGAGTTACTCTAATGGTGGGTTTCATAAATCGTTGATTCTGAGAACACTCCTTATAGTAATGTATATTTTTTTCACACCATCAGAAAGTAGATATTTCAATGAAGGAAAATCCTTCAAACTTTTTGAAAAAAGCTGATATTTTGACGTCAGAATTTTCGATTGAAAATTGGGGTGCTTTTTTGATATTAAGTAAAAATAAGACGAAAAAATGAATATTTTAAATCAAATAAATTACAGTGCATTTGGGACATAATAAGGTAAGTTTTCACGAAATTTTGCGAAAAAAAAGTTTTTTTTGAAAAAGATATAAATAAAAAACCAAAAACTTGGTTTTTTGAATTTTTCACCTAAATTTTGAGGTTATGTGAAAAAATTGTCGATACAAAAGTTGTAGATCTTTTTATTACCTACAACTTTGCCATTTAATTTTTTTCCATAGGACTTGTAGTTTTGCCGGAAATCAAGGAAAACCATTTTTCACCCTTAAAAACTCACCCCTTCCACTTCCCGAACTCAGATTGACCGTAATTTATTTTTCCTTTCATTTTGATTAGATTCCCCTCCTTTTCTAATGGGTTTCATCCTACTGCGATTTTTTTTCATTTTTTACCATTTTTGAAGGTTTCGGCCCTGGTCTATGATGGTTACAAACAAATACGCGCTGGTTACTAATCTTTTCAGGGATATATAATCTAAGTCCACGATACTGGCGAAGGGAAAAGTGCAAGCATTAGCCCGCCACTTCTTAACGGCTTGTACAGGCTCTGAGCTTGTGTGTGCGTAATCTTGATCGTCAATTACAGTATTTCGTACGTTTTTTGGGATATAGGCCTTATTGCCGGACAGGCCTTGATACCCGCGGGTACCTTAATTATATTCATGATATATGGTCGTGTTAACGATGAAATAGCTAATTGATTATGAGGTAAATCATTATTGTAGTAGATTCTATGGTTGAAGTTATAGAAAGTGTTCGATAATCATGGATGCCATAAAAAAAGTTTACCCGCATTATTCAAACACGTTTCAGGTTGTTTCACAATTTACGGGGAATGCCAAAAAATTATTGAAAGGACCTGTAGGACCTTTAACAATCGTTTTCTATTTCGAATTGACTGCTGTAAAATAAATATGGGGTTGCCATTTGAAAATCTCGAAATATCAATTTTGAGTTCCACATTTTCGAGGCAATTATATTCGAAAAACCTTACGATGTATCAAAATATTGAATGTACCACATGCATCCATGGATTCTTTACTATGAGAATGCTGAGTTTGGTTCCATTCGCATCAAAACTTATTGAGATATTGCATTCCAAACTAGCAATGCAGATGTCAAAAATTCCAGGAATTTGTGCATAACTTGGCAACAGTGGATGGCAGAAAAATTTTTTTAAGTAGGCTATACTGCCAATTTGGAATTGAATCGATACATAAATGAAAATATAGGTAGTTCCATTTGAAATAAGAAAGTAGATATGTGTTTGAGATGTTGAGTCGTGGCAACACTGTCGACTTGAAAATATTTTAGGCGAAGAATTCCTTCACCCTCAAGGCTCCACCTAAAATTTCAGAACGGAATATTCAGTAGTTCTTCTAAAACGTCTAATAGGCCAGGAAAATAGAAAGGAAAACCCGGTATACCGGGTGGCTCACTTCTAACGCGATGTTCATTTTTAGGGAGTAAATGATGATATTTTGAAAATCTTTTTTCGTGGTGTGTAGGGTAATTAAAATCACAATTTAAAGTTATTTCTATATATACAGGGTGTTTCAATACAAAAATACAGACCAAAGTAACACTTTTTTAAATGCAACACCCTATATATGACCTCAAAAATGCAGAAGCAAGCACAAATTATGATGAGTTTTTTTCAGATCACTTTGTACATTTGATGCACTATTTATGAAAAAATCACCAAATATTCAAAATATGGAGTCATTTCAATTACCAATTTATGAAGTGGTTCATCTGAATTTGGAATTTTTCTTATAATATTGAAATATTAATTAATGAAAAAGATTTCAAGATATGAAGGAATTTTTTAAATGCATCAGGATTATTAAAGCATCTCGAATTGGGTGTTTTTTTCAATTAGGAATATTTTTCTTCAAGTGAATATGAATGAATTGTAATAGTCGACTTTTTAACACATCATAAAACTATAAAAAATTTGTGTCATTCAAACTAAAAACTGATTTTAACTCAATGTTTTCTGCAGATTCCAATTTTCCATTTCAATTTTTTTTTATCTCTTATACCGAGTGATATTTCTCACCTGACACGGAAATTGAAAATTTTAAGTACGGACCTGCAGTTATTACGAAAAAATTTTTCTCGATCTGATGAAGCATCCGAATAGAAACAAGCTTGCGAAATATCATCGAAAAATTTTCAATATTGACAAAGATATATGGGAGATTATTGTTTAAGCACTTTTGCAAAAAACATCCTGTATCTCTGAAACTAATAATCTTATGAGACATTCAAACCCCCTAGTCCAGTCAAATAAGCATTCGGAATTCGAGATACCCAGCTGTAAATCTGTGAATACTTTTATATTGACTCCCTGAAAGTTGTCTCAAAACCTACATGTGGTAGGGTATGAGCAACTATTAAATTTTGAGGTCGAAGGTCACAAAAATCATTTTTTTGCGATTTTTTTTTGGAAATATCTCATTTCCTATGGGTTTTTTCCAACTTACAGTAATTATCAATATTGTAGAATACAAAGTCATCTACAAATTTTGCTTGAAAAAAATTTCCATAAGGTTGACGGTTTTCGAGATAGAGGGCGTAGAGCGCGCGGTCACAGCATCACTTCAGGTCAACCGGCGCCTCCGGTCGAAAACGATCAATATCAATCAATCAATTATTATGAATATTTTCAATTTTTATTTCATTTTTTTCCTTAACCTATCCACTGTTTATTCAGTATCAATTTATTTAACAACACTTACCTGCCCATGTAAAAATCATCGGATTAGCTCTCATATTTCCTGAATTATGGTCATTTGAAATTTCCGAATTTTTTCTGAAACCCCCTGTATATCAGGAACCATGTACCTCAGATGATTTCAAATGGCATTTTCTCACTCCTTGAGACATCCCTCATCACCACCTAAACGTTGTCCCATTCCTCACCAGACACCCTGTATAACAGTTTAAAAAAATAGGAGTAAAATAAGGCCTATAGTAAAATTTTGTAGGCCTTAATATCCGCCAACCACTTTTTACAGAAAGAGAAAAATAATAAAAATTCTACAACTACAAGACCTTAAATACGCTAACCTAGGCACAAGCATACATTAATGAATAAATTGACAAAAAAGCAGGTTTGTAAATATGATATTATCAAAAAACTTACGTTTCACTGGAGCCAATTTTTATAATTCGTGCCGCGTAACCTCACCGCTGAATGGTTTCCACGATACTGGCGAAGGGAAAAGTGCAAGCATTAGCCCGCCACTTCTTAACGGCTTGTACAGGCTCTGAGCTTGTATGTGCGTAATCTTGATCGATCAATATCAATCAATCAATTATTATGAATATTTTCAATTTTTATTTCATTTTTTTCCTTAACCTATCCACTGTTTATTCAGTATCAATTTATTTAACAACACTTACCTGCCCATGGAGAATTGTTAATGAAAATATAGGAATTCTATTTGAATTTTAACCTTATTAATAGTAATAACTTCTTACATGATGAAAAAAACAAATAATTAATCTTTTCGTTAAAAAATATCATTTAATTCACTTATTTTTATTGAAAGTAAAAAATGGAATAAAGTGTACAAAAACTACAATTTATAATTTGAATCATCTTCTTCCTCTTCATCGTCGTCTTCTGGCTGCTGGTAAATTTCAAACTGGTCTCAAGTCTTCCATGATTTCGGGATCAAAGGTTCCATCTTCGTCAATGTCGCTCTGATATGGTAGGGCATTGAGACAAGCTTGCCCATTACATTGTCCACAAGCTAAAGAGCATTGCAGGCCCGCTTTCCTGCATCCGCATCGCGAACCACAACCACTCTTGCAGTTGCAGAAAATTGTATTTATCAAATTTTCTGGAGCAGGTGGTAAAATTGTCATGATAGGCTCCAGAAAATCATTTCGCATTGTCCAACCCCATACTTGGGGTTCCAAATCATGTCCTAACCAAGTTTGAACTTGATAATATACACGTTTGAAATGTTGATGAGCAGCTGCACTTGTCGGTGGAATATTTGAAAGCAGCACAGGTTTATTAAGTTTTGTAGACCTGACGTAATGCATATTTCGAAGATGATTGAGACTTTTCACCGATTTCGGAGCATTATAGACTGCCAACAAGGTTTGAGTTCCACCCTCTAATAACCTCTGGGCCGAACAATTGTCTTCCTCAAATGGTCATTGGGGTCATTATGGCTAAGTCAGCCCTTCGGGAACTGCGACTATATAAATCTTTTGTTCTCTACCCTACTTATTCATGTAAACCCAGGGAGGTCGTCAATGGCATTGATAAAGGCGACAACCTTCCTGGGAGCCTTGGCCATTACCTCTAGTGTGTTCAGGATGGGTTTGCCATGTGGATTGTTTTTAGGCCAGTCAGCTCTGGTTTAGAATAGACAGAAAAATTTGACGTAATGCATATTGCGAAGATGATTGAGACTTTTCACCGATTTCGGAGCATTATACATTATACATTAGACTGCCAATAAGGTTCGAGTTCCACTCTCTAATAACCTCTAGGACGAACAATTGTCTTCCTCAAATGCTGCAGATAGTTCATCCAAATTTGTCAGTTTCTAAAAAACTTTTAAAAATGATTTTTTCCCTTTTTAAAAAGCGCAGAAGTTTTGTCACAGCCACTCAATGCGTGCAGAAATAAAATATGTTTTTTGGAATGGGGATAATTATCAAAACTTTTAGTTGAATATATCTCGGTTTTTAAATTTCCTTATCCACCTTTTTTGAAGAAAATTTCTTGATCGTAAGACAGTGTACGACCAATTAAAATGACAAGTAAATCAGTTCATCAACTGTATATTGCGCGTTTTCGACCGGAGGCGCCGGTTGACCTGAAGTGATGCTGTGACCGCGCCTTCTCCGCCCTCTATCTCGAAAACGGTCAACCTTATCGAAATTTTTTCAAACATAATTTGTAGATAATTTTCTATTCTACAATACTGATAATAACTGAAAATAGAAAAAAAACCCATAGGAAATGAGATATTTCGAAAAAAAGCGCAAAAACCGATTTTTGTGAACTTCGACCTCAAAATTTGATAGTTGCTCACACCCTACCATATGTAGGTTTTGAGACAACTTTTAGGGAGTCAATATAAAAGTATTTAAAGATTTACAGCTGGGTATCTCGAATTCCGAGATTATAGCCAAGTTTTGTCTTATTTGACTGGACTACCCATTCCTCATTCAGTTTGAGGTCCTCTATCTCCAGTCACCCTGTAAACAGGGTGTTTCATCATAAACTGGACAAACATATATTTTCGTGTAGAGGACATCGGGAGAATCATTTTTGCCTTATACAATATATCCCGTTTTCGAAGCATATGCGAGATACAGGGTGTCGAACGTCATTTTTAAGCAAGATTCTTATGCGTTTGGTCAGTCAACACTTAAATTAACAGTTTTTGGTCAAATCTCTGTATTTTTGGGTCCTCTATTCAGAAAAGTTGAACAAATTTTCTAAGAATTTCTGTGAAAAATTTTTTTCAAAAATCGAACACAAAATTTTTTTTACATGTCTACAGCGATGAAAAAATTCACTCGAAATGGATGAAACTTTTCACAATTGTACTTCTTGAATTATCAATCACGAATATGAAAACAGAATTGTAAAATATCGAACGGTTTCGTTACTACAGTCATTCAAATGTTTCGTTCAGACCTCTGAAATAATGAAAAAGAAAATTATTTTGAGTTCTAGAGTCAAAATAATTGAATTATTGGCATATCCAAACATTCTAGATGAATTTATAAAAAAAAATTCAGTGAAACTTAGTTGGGACTCGAAACAAAGTAGGTATTAAATAGGGAAATGGCACTGTTCTAAGGATAATAATATTCGTTGCCAGCCAATGGTAGTTCGTAGTCCATAGAGTTTGACTACTGGCTAAATTATATTCACTGAAATTCAAATACCAGTCAAACTCTATGAACTACGAACTACGGTCGCCTGGTAACAGAGCTGTGCCGAAGCCTTGTGCTTAGTGCTCGTGAAAGCACTCGAAGCACTTTTGTGCTCGTGAGCACTGTGCTCGCGAGCACGTTATTGAACCAGTGCTTAGTGCTTGGTGCTTCGCGAATTTTTCGAAAGGGCTTAGTGCAAGCACTAAGCCCTTCATGGACTTGTTGGAACATGGAAATGACAGACCGTCGCGTGATTTAAATAGACAAAAAACTAAAATATTTTTTTTCTTTTCACTTCTATAGTCATAAAATTTGTTCATTTTTTTTGCAATACAAAGACTGGTGTTAAAAAAAACAATCTCGTTGTATGGACTTTCTGGAACAAGTTTTTACGTTTTCATTATTTTGACAAGAAGAACAGATTGTTATGATGTTATGGTGGAATGTTTTTAGGGAAATTCTATAGAGCAATGCGGCCTTTTTTTACCATACGATAAAAGGTGATTTAAATATGTACAAAATTGAATATAAATAACCAATTTCAATGTTCAATTGAAGCTGTTTCCATGGACAACCGAACATAAAGCATTCAGAAGCGATAGAGTAATGTCAGAACTCAACAGTAACATAGAAATATAGAAATTTATATTATGTTAAATGTATGTCTTGTGAAAAATAAGAGTGTATTTCAATCAATTCAAATTGATGTCGTCGGAAAAATCTTGTGATCAACCCAGTTATTATTCTAATGTTATCGTGTTTTGAACTGGACATAATTAAAATTGACAACAGGTTTTTTTCAGCGAGTTGTTTAATAGATATTCAATCAACTATATACAGATACACATACATATACAGATAACAAAATTTGTTATCTGTTCTTATCTATTAATCATTTGATGTTCACAGATTATCATATTTAGACAACCATTTGATTTTTCGTGTGAAAATAAAACTTTTGATGTTTTTTGAAGTTTAATAAAAAATTTATATATTAAGTTATATATTTTTGAAAAGGGAAAAAAAGACGGTTCAATCTGCTATTCAAATGCTTATGGTTCACATTTAAAAAAACACAAGTTTGTATTATAACTTTGGAAAAAAACGCAATAAAAAAAATTTGATTACATCAAAGAATTCTACGAAAAAAAGTGCCTGTATAATGTTTTCATTTCATGTTCATAGCGCCAGTAATGAAGAAGTTATAAGAACTTTTCATTTCACGCCATTTTCCAATTTTCGCTAATATCTCGAAAACGGTTGAACTTACAAGGTTACGGTTTTCACCAAATTGAATCTCTCAAAAATCGAGCCCGAAAATGTGCCATTCATTTCCTTCTAGCTCCAAGGGTTTCTGAGATCCCCTCACTAGACAACGAATTCGGGACACCCGATACACAAAATTTTGTTTGTATTTCGTGCGTAAAAAATTCTCACTCATTTTACGCACTTAATACAAAAATAGTTATTTATTATACAAGGGAAAAAAGTAATAGATTTTAGCTCGAGGTTATATTGTTTCGCGACGCGAAGCGGAGGGAGACAAAAAGCCGAGAGCTAAAATCTAATATTTTTCCCGTGTATAATACACTATTTTTTTCTGTGACAGGAAAAACGACCATTTAATAGTGAAAGAAATATAACTCTTCACAAAATCACTTTTTTCCCGGCTACATAGAGAATCATTTTTTTGACAGGGAAAAAAGTAATTTCGTAAAAAGTCATATTTTGTGACCTGTCAATGGATATAAAATGTCACATTTTTTTCCCGTCACAGAAAAATAACTATTTTTTCATTATTTCAGAGGTCTGAACGAAACATTTGAATGACTGTAGTAACGAAACCATTCGATATTTTAAAATTCTGTTTTCATATTCGTGATTGATAATTCAAGAAGTACAATTTTACAAAATTTCATCCAATTCGAGTCAAATTTTTTCATCGCTGTAGACATGTAAAAAAAATTTGTGTTCGATTTCTGAAAAAAATTTTTCACAGAAATTCTTAGAAAATTGTGTTCATTCAGATAATAAAAGTCATTTTGATAACCGCAAAAATAAATTAGGAACATTGCAGATCTTTCGCCATTTTGTATATTTTTTTTCGGAGTTCGTCAACTTTTCTAAATAGAGGACCCAAAAATACTGAGATTTGACCAAAAACCGTTACTGTGTTATACATAGCTGACCACACTCATAAGAATCTTGATCAAAAATGACGTTTGACACCAAGTATCTCGCTTATGCTTCGAAAACGGGATATATTGTATAAGGCAAAAATGATTCTCTCGATGTCCTGTACCCGAAAATATATGGTTGTGCAGTTTACGATTAAACACCCTGTATATATATACATAAGGGGTAAGGATAAAACGACTCTGTTTTGGGAGAATTAAGTGAACTCTTTTTTTTGACAAGCTTTCGAATTTTTATTTAATTCTTCATCAGGGCTTCTGAAATACCACATAAATATGTTTAATTTAATATTCAGTTTTCAATGGAATATTCTTACTGAATTTGAGGTTATGAGATGGAAATCATCATCAGCTTCAAACATTTGTCTTTGGATTTAGATGAAAATAACTTGGACATAACTACACAAATTTTTACATACACGCAGTTCTCACAACACTCATAATGAATAAAAGAAATAAATAATTAAAATTGTCAATGTATAAATAAAATAAAAAGTAATTGAAGTGTCAATTTTGTTATTGTTTCTAACAATTTTCAGTTTCTGTGTTGCTGATATTTTATTCGTCGATTGGACCATCGTAAAATATGAAGTTTTCTTTTGATTTCTCTAATGGGTATCGATATATACTACACAGTTTATTTGTATCCGTTTGTTTGATTGTTTTTAAAAATGAAATGTAATAATTAATTATCGGTCATTCAGTTCAATGCATCAATGGAAAATATAATGAAGAAAATATCAAGGAAAATTGGGAAAACTGACCAATCACCTGATAAGAACCTCTTGCGTTGAATTTCTTGCTTTCCAGCAGGGGCGTTATTTCCATCAACACACAACACAATAACTTTTCGGTGATAATTAAAATGATGAAGAGAAATGATATGAATAATTTCGTTCGGTGTAAGTAAAAATCGTTTTACCTCGTTCGGTGACAGCCTTAGAATACCCATATGTTCTCCTCGTCCTCGTGACGGTGAACATCAATTCTTCTCTCTCCCCTCTGTCCCTCTCATATGGTCAGTTTCAACATATATAGGACGGGAAAGGGAAAAATGGGAAATTGCACTGAATTATTAGCAAAACAAAACATAATATAATAATAATAAAATAAGAATCGTACATTCCCCTCACCCATATTTCTCCCAATGGAAGGAATATGAAGTCAAACAGACAAAGTCCAAATAACCCACCAAATATACTCCAATAAAAAAAAATATAAACATACACATATTAATGTACCCGTGAAAAATAAAGTAAAAACAAAAAAAATATTATTTATAAGAGATAAAGTAGTCTTGTGAACACTTAGGGTGCTGGTAAGAGTGCAACCTTGTTTAATGGGCGTGTAGTTTCTCCAGTGGCTGTTTTTAATCGTACCACTCTAACTACTTCATCATTGCCCTTTATGAGTTCGATTACCCTTCCAAGGGGCCAATGAGTTGGTGGTGCATTTGGTGAATACCAAAGTACTATATCACCCTCAGAAATAGGAGGGAGAGCCTTATGCCATTTTGGGCGATTTTGCAGAGAGTGGACATATTCGTTTGCCCATCTTTTCCAAAATAATTGAGTCAATTTCTGGCACATTTGCCATTGTGTCAAACGATTATTAGGGACGTTTGATATGTCCACTTCGCATCGCGATAATAATGGACCTCCTATTAAAAAATGACCCGGAGTGAGGGGGTCCAAGTCATCATTTGGTGATGAAAGTTGGTTACAAAACGGTCTAGAGTTCAGGATTGCTTCGATTCGAGCGATGACAGTTATAAAGGGTTCTAAGTGGAATCTTGTATTTCCCATAATACGCTTCAAATGAAATTTGAATGATTTAACCCCCGCTTCCCACAGGCCACCCATATTTGGGGCATATGGAGGATTATGTCGCCAAGAAATATTATGCTTGGCGAGATAGTGTGCCAAAGAGGCGTTATTATGATCGAAGAATCTAGTTAATTCTGATATTTCTCTAGCTGCACCTCGAAAATTGGTGCCCTGATCAGAATACATTATTGTTGGCAAACCACGACGAGCGATGAATCGGTCTAAGGTGGATAAACAGGCTTCCGTGGTTAAAGAACTAACGAATTCTAAGTGAATTGCCCTTGAGACCATGCAAATAAATAGTGCAACATATCCCTTTTGGTAACGGTCATTTCTGACAGTAGATAATTTTATTTCGAACGGTCCTGCGAAATCTATGCCGGTGTGAGAAAAACATCTACTTGGTTGAACACGATAGTATGGAAGATCACCCATAGGGGGCTGAATAGGTTTCGCTCGAAAACGATAACAAGTCAGACAACGGAAAATTCGCTTTCTGATGAGACGTCGCAAATTAGGAATCCAATATTTACGGTGAATTAAGGACTGGACAAGGCGAGGTCCAGCATGCCCAGAATAGATATGAAAAAAATCGCAAATAAGTGCGGCCAAGCGACTTTCGGACGGAATTAAGAATGGATGTTTGATGTCAGTTTTGAACAGGGAGTTTTTTAAACGACCCCCCACCATGAGATGACCCGATTCAGCTATGAAAGGCGCTAAACCCACCAACTTTTTTGAGGGCAACATACCTTTCTTGATCAATTCGATATCGGTTAAGAAATACTGACATTGGGTAATTTTTATTATAAAATGTAAAGCAGACTCATATTCTTTGGCGGTTAATGGTCCGGTAGTTATATCGTTGAAATTTTGTTTGTTATATCGTTTTTTCAGGTTTTCACAAAATCGAAAAATATAGGCGAAGATTCGTTGTAATCGAGATAAATTAGATATTCGATCTATGATATCAAGAAAGTCGTTATAATCAACGTTTGAACTCGAGAGTTTTTGAAGGAAAGATACCTGAGGAGATTCCTTCATTTCGGGTAAATTATTTAAGTGTTCCTCTTGTATGTCCCAACCTAGCTCATCAGTGGTCAGAAAACTAGGTCCTTTCCACCACAAATGACACTCCATCAATTCCCGAGGTGTCATTCCCCGAGATGCTGGATCGGCGGGGTTATTTTTTCCCGATACAAAACCCCATCGTGTGTGCGGTAAATTTTCATGAATTTGAACCACTCGATTAGCGACAAACATTTTCAAACGATAAGGAGGCGTTTTTAGCCAACCTAATACGGTTGAAGAATCAACCAAACAAATGGAGTCGTTTATATGAATGAAAGAATTGAAAGAATTTAAAGTTACTTTCATAAGTTTAGACAGAAGAAAAGCCGCACCTAATTCTAAACGTGGAATTGTCCATGTTTTTATTGGTGCCACTCTCGTTTTTGAAGCAACTAGATTTATAATATATCCATCGTCAACCTTCAAACGTAAATATATGACAGCTGCCATTCCCATCTCACTGGCATCTGAGAATCCAACGAGAGTAGAATGACACGTCCGCGGTGTGAATATGCATCTTGGCAAATGAATTTTTTCGATTAAATTTAACTCGTTTTTTATACAATTCCACTTTTCCTCTATATTATTGGGCAATGACTCGTCCCAATCTACTTTGAGAAGCCATAGTTTTTGTATTAAAATGTTCATTAAAACGGTAAAAGGACTTAAATAGCCATTAATATCAAATGTACGAGCGACTCTAGATAAAATACCTCTTTTTGTAGGAGGTTCGACAATGTCCTGCACGCGATATGAAAAAGTATCCTTTCCTATATCCCAATATATTCCTAACACTTTAACAGAAGATATATCGCCCATCGGTAGTTCCATTTGATCATCATACGGCGTTACTAACTTGGAACTTGAACATGCCCATTTTCCCAATTCAAAACCACCTTTACGCAATAATGAAATAAGTTCATTTTTCATATTTACTACTTCCGATTCATCATGGCCTCCGGTCAATACATCATCAACGAAAGTTTGTGAGGACAAAGCCTTAACAGCCAAAGGATAATTATGGCCTTCATCGATAATTAACTGTTTCAAAGTACGATTAGCCAGAAATGGAGCTGTAGTTACCCCAAAAATTAAACGACAATGTTCATATTCTTCTAATGAATCTTCCGAGTTAAATCTCCAAAAGATATGAAAATACTTTCTATCATCGTTATGAAGTAAAATGCTGGGAAACATTTGGCGTATATCGCAGGTCAGTGCAATTGAATAAATTCGAAATCTAGTTATTATTACAGAAATATCCTGATGCAACTTAGGACCTGCCGGTAAACATGAGTTTAAAGTTTTTCCGTTGATATCCTTTTCTGCCGGATTGAATACCACCCTAACTTTATTACCTTCAGGTGAATGTTTCACCACACCATGGTGAGTCATTATATATGGCGACGAAACTTCCGTCTTCTTTAGAAAACCGTCATCTATATAACTTTTAATAATATCAGAATATAGGCGATGATATGTGGGGTCAAGTTTAAATCGATTTTCTAGCTTAAAAAATCTATTTCTAGCAAATAATCGGTTAGAATCTAATTCTGAAATTTGAGTTCTGAACGGAAAACGAACAATATATTGTCCCTGCGTATTACGTTTAACGGTATTTGAAAAATATTCTTCACAATATGCATCTTCTGAAGAAATGGGCGGTGGCACTTCAACCTCCTCCACTTCCCAAAAGGCTCTGAGTAAATCACTTAAAGAAGGATCTTCACTACAAATATGAGATGAAGTTTCGGTAATTGAAAAATCTTTACTTGAAACATTTCCTGAGATAACCCATCCTAAATGCGTTAAGTAGGCAGTGGGTGATCCACGAATAACGTTATTGAAATTTGACACTACATCCAAAAATGATTGGACGCCTAAAAGCATATCTACCGGTGAAGATATATCAAATTCTGGATCTGCCAGTTCAAGCTGAGAAAAACGTTCCCTAATATCATCTTTAAGGGTTAAATTTGGTAAATCGGTAGTTATTTTGGATAAAATGACAGCTTGTATCGGTAAAATGAAGTTCGGTTCACACATAGACTTTATCCTACAATTTACTTTTCCTTGAATCCTTTGAATTCCGGTATTAGAAACGCCTGTAATATTCAAATTGCATCGTTCACGTTTCAAAGTTAAATTATTAACTAAGGAATTGGTAATAAAATCTATCTGTGATCCTGAGTCGAGGACAACTCTGCAGGGATACCATCTAGAATCGGCACCCTCAATATAAACGCGAGCAGTTGCCAATAAAGCTGAAGTTGCTCCTTTCAAGGAACAAGAATGACTGAGTGATTCAGTGCTTTTTCCTGCGGACGATGGTCCTGATTTGGAAGAAACAAAGTCTGTTTCATGTAGTAAGGAGTGATGCCTAGAGCTTGAACAATATTTACAATTTATTTTTACACGACACTTCGATATTGGATGAGGAAACAGGCATGCATAACATAAGTTACTGTCTCTCACAAAATCATGTTTTTCTCTAAGTGTTAAGTCCAAAAATTTCGAACAATTTACAATTCGGTGATGATCATATTGATGACAAAAATTACAACACTTCTGTGATTCGGTGGCTTTATTTTGTTCGGTATTTGAAACTGTACCTTGTGAGGTCATAACTATACGTTTTTTTTGAAACTGAGATTTAGAGGAAGATGTAGAATTTATGGTTCGGTTTGATTTGCCCATGTCTGAACTAGAATTTACTAACTGAGCAACAGCGCTTTTATTTCTCAAAAATTCGATGAAATTTCCGAAAGTAGGAAAATCTACCGACAGATATTTATTTTCAAATTCTTCTTTCATTCTATTATTCACTAAGTTCAAAGCAAACTCCAACAGTACATAATCACTCAGATCAGGTAAATTCATATCTTTTAGAGCTGAAACATTCGTCTGTAATGTTTCACATAATTCTGTTACCATTTGGAATGAATCCCCTTTCAATGGGCTCAATCCAAAAATTGTTCTCAAATAATGGTTGGCTATAACACGTTTATTGGTGTATCGTTTAGTTAGACGATCATAGACTACAAGATAATTTTCCGGAGAAAACCTTATAGTTTGAGCATATTTTAGGGCTGAATCTTCAAGGTGATTTAGTAAAATCGTAAATTTTTCAATATCAGCATAACCGTTATTGTGCACAAGCGCATTGAATATGCCTATAAACGCGGGAAATTTTTCAGGATGACCATCAAATTTCGGTAATTGAACGTCTCGAAGAGATAATTCTCGTTTTATGGAAGTATTCAAAGTTGAATTGGTCGGAGAAGAATATTCCCCAGCGTGTGCCAATATATCATAATAAAGTGAATCAAATGAAGCTTCACACTGTATAATGTTGATTTGAAATTCAGCATATTTATCTGATAAAATTTGCAATTTATCCATCAAAGATGTAAATTTTTCTTTCACATCGTATATTTGGGTCACTCTGACCTTAAACTGTGGTAATTTTTCCGGTAATTTTGGTATCAAATCGAAACAATCCTGTAACTTGCGCCAAAGGCGTTCTTTATTATTGATAAGTCGTTTATACGATGCTCTTTCCTCCTCACTGGGGTTAGACATGTTAGGAAAATACGTTATATTAATTTACTGTGAAAACAAAAAAAGATAAACAAAGTTGCACCTCAAAGCGATGATAATAATTAGAATGAAAGCGTTAAATTCGGTGATTCAGATTGAAAAAGACGAGGTGATGAAAAGTGAACGATAAATTCGGTTATTCGAATCAAAAGAAAAATTATTTTGATGATTCAAATGTAAAGTGAACGTTAATTCGGCTATTTAAATTCGGTTATTCAAAAGAAAACGTTTTTAACGGTGATTTGAATTGTTACATATGCGACAATTTATAGCGATAAGGAATGTACGTTCATGGAATGAAAAGAAAAAAAAAATCTTATCACTGATAAGAAGTAAACAAAATCGGTTATAACAAAACCACGCTCTGCTACCAATGTTTGATTGTTTTTAAAAATGAAATGTAATAATTAATTATCGGTCATTCAGTTCAATGCATCAATGGAAAATATAATGAAGAAAATATCAAGGAAAATTGGGAAAACTGACCAATCACCTGATAAGAACCTCTTGCGTTGAATTTCTTGCTTTCCAGCAGGGGCGTTATTTCCATCAACACACAACACAATAACTTTTCGGTGATAATTAAAATGATGAAGAGAAATGATATGAATAATTTCGTTCGGTGTAAGTAAAAATCGTTTTACCTCGTTCGGTGACAGCCTTAGAATACCCATATGTTCTCCTCGTCCTCGTGACGGTGAACATCAATTCTTCTCTCCCCTCTGTCCCTCTCATATGGTCAGTTTCAACATATATAGGACGGGAAAGGGAAAAATGGGAAATTGCACTGAATTATTAGCAAAACAAAACATAATATAATAATAATAAAATAAGAATCGTACACCGTTTTTTTTTCTTGATGATATTTTTTTGTTTATTAATTTCAATATTATCCGGTAACAAACGTTTTCTGTAATTTCTTCCCGTTTTCAATACTCTAGTATTTTCAAAATAGATTTTATGGTCTAGATTGAATGAGTGACTTGCTAAAGCACATCTATCAGGATAATTTGTGATGTCGGATTTATGTAGTGTCAGTATATTTTTGAACCATTGAGACGTCTGTTATATACTTTGTCACAATCTTCGCATTCGATTTCATATACTACGTTGGTTTTAAATGGTGTTGGAATTGGATCTTTTAACTTTGTATTTAAATTCTTTACAGTCTCTTGATTGTATACTGCTGTTTTCGCATTTTCTCTTTGAAATATATTTTTCAATTTTTTCGTCAATCCATTTATGTTTGGATATGATGCAAAATGCGTGGTTCTGGATGTTTCATCATTACCTGGTCCTTGGTTTTGTGGTGTGTCAGTGGAAAACAATAATTTATTTATCATACCATATGGGTACCAATTTTGTTTCAATATATCTAGTAGGTTCTTCGTTCCTTCTTTTACATATGACTCATGACATATTTTCTTTATACTGTCTTGCATTTGTTTTATCATGTTTATCTTTTTGTTGATATTGTGGTTTGAGTCATAATGTATCATTTTGTTTGAGTGTGTTTTCTTTGTTTGCCATTTTAATTTTATTCTGTTCTCCTGTCTTTGTACTTTTGTATCTAGGAACGGCACACTCTGTTCCAAATCTTCCATTTCTAAAGTGAATTGAAGATTTTATGAATGGGAAAATAAACACTTTAGGGTGGTTTGTCTTTCGTTTTTCGGTACCGCCATAAATAAATCATCTACAAATTTTTTCAAGATTGGTATTCGGAATGTTAATTTTTTCAAATATGATCTCACTAAATGGTCCATGACATATTGGGCCAGTCTTGGACTGAGTTTGGACCCCTTGCACATCCAAATACTTGTAGATAAAATTCCCCTGGAAGACACAGGAAGTATTTTTCAATGGAAACAGAATAATTTCCAGAAATAAGTCCATATTATCTATGTTTGTGTATTGTTTTATTTTTTTCCATTCTTGCTTGAGGACTTCGATTACATAATTTTTATCCGGGTTGTCAAATAAATTAACGACATCAAGTGAAATCAACGTATAGATAGTAGTGGTTGTCGGGTTATAATAACAAAACAGAAATCAACGTATATTCGTCGGGCAGTTCAAAGTTGTTTATTATTGAGGCGAAGTGAAAAGTATCTTTGAGTCTTTGACATAATATTCGTTCTCTTCATCATAGGCGTCTTTTAATATGTCTGGAATAAATTTAGATAATGTATTCATGGGACTGTTTATACTTGATATTATAGGTCTCATGGGGTATCCTTCTTTATGAACTTTCGGATTTCCATATATTCTTGGAGCAACTGAATTGTAAGTTTTCATTTCTTTCGCCTGTTCTTTTGTTATATAATTAAGTTTTTCCCGTTTTGCTATATATTTGTTGCATTTGGTTTGAATTGACTGTGTAGGATCTGTTGGTAATCTTTTGAAATGTTTTGAATCCAAAATAGATCTTATTTTTTCATTATAGGTTTTCTCTCCCTCAATAAGGATTTTTGTCTTGGTTATATTATTAAACTCTCGAATTTTCTTGTTTAGTCGTTGATTGCTGAATTAGAAAAGTCCCATAATAATTTTTACATTCGATGTTATGTGGTTTGGTGTCAGTCCTAGTCGTTTGCATTCCAAAAGAAATATTCGCCTGTTTAAAGCTGAAGCCAACGTCCCGTTGTTCTTACTCCAAGATTTTAGTGCCTTTGTGATTTCAGGTCCATAATTGAGAGTTGTTTCTTCGAAAAAACCCATAGTGTTATATGAATTTCCGTCAAGCTTTCGAAATTTTTATTTAATTCTTCATCGGGGCTTTTGAAATACAACATAAATATGTTTCATTCAATATTCAGTTTTCAATGGAATTCTCTCACATCTATCAGGATAATTGGTGATGTTTGAAGCTGATGATGATTTCCATCTCATAACCTCAAATTCAGTAAGAGAATTCCATTGAAAACTGAATATTAAATTTACCATATTTATGTTGTATTTCAGAAGCCCTGATAAAGAATTGAATAAAATTCGAAAGCTTGGCGAAGAAGAAGGAGTTCACTTAATTCTCCCAAAACATAGTCGTTATACCCTTACCCCTTAAGTAAATAGAAAATCATAGGCTCTTAAAATATAGAAATTCATATAACACTATGGGTTTTTTCGGAGAAACAACTCTCAATTATGGACCTGAAATCACAAAGGCACTAGAATCGTGTAGTGCGAACAACGGGAAGTTGGCTTCAGCTTTAAACAGGCGAATATTTCTTTTGGAATGCAAACGACGAGGACTGACACCAAACCACATAACATCGAATGTAAAAATCATTATGGGACTTTTCGAATTCAGCAATCAACGACTAAACAAGAAAATTCGAAAGTTTAATGATATAACCAAGAAAAAAATCCTAAACCTTGAACTATGTCAAGTCAATCATAGAATCAATAAACTGCAATCAGCAAATGATGAAATCAAGGAAAAATTACACCATTTACCCGAACATCTACTTAGACAATACAAAAACCGATTGGACATTTCGTTCAATAGGAGGTTTCACAATATTAAAGAAGCAAATATAAGAAAAATCAAAAACCTCGAAATAAACTACATTCAGAAAACAACAACTCAGAATAATTGGATCAAAAATTTATCCAACAATGAAATTCCATCAACAATAAAAAATCTGTTATCATTAGGATCCAAATTAGGCATCCCTACAACAAAAAATGATGTGAACATCGATCGTATCATAGCAGATACATAATACATACTTGAAGCCATACCAAATGAAAGAAAAGATATACAGGGAGCGAATGTTACGAATGCATTAATAAATTATATACATAAACCGATTGAAACAAACACTCAAAGATGGTATAATGACAAAAAAATTTTGAAAGAAAATTCTGATTTAATAGTATTGAATAGTGACAAAGGTGCAGTAACATTTATCATGAAGAAAAAACCTATAATGAAAAAATAAGATCTATTTTGGATTTAAAAGATTTTTTAAAAATACCAACAGATCCTACAAAGTCAATTCAAACCAAATGCAACAAATATATAGCAAAACTGGAAACACTAAATTATATAACAAAAGAACAGGCGAAAAAAATTAAAACTTACAATTCAGTTGCTTCAAGAATATATGGAAATCCGAAAGTTCATAAAGAAGGATACCCCATGAGACCTATAATATCAAGTATAAACAGTTCCATGAATACATTATCTGAATTTATTGCAGACATATTAAAGGACGCCTATGATGAAGTAAACGAATATTATGTCAAAGATACTTTTTATTCGCCTCAATAATAATCAACTTTGAACTTCCCGACGAATATACGTTGATTTCACTTGATGTCGTAATTTATTCGGCAACCTGAATAAAAATGATGTAATCGGAGTCCTCAAATAAGAATGGAATAAAATAAAATAACACACAAACATAGATATGGACCTATTTCTGGAAATTATTTTGTTTCTATTGAAAAATAATTCCTGTGTCTTCCAGGGGGAATTTTATATACAAGTATTTGGATGTGCAATGGGGTCCCAACTCAGTCCAAGACTGGTGCAATATGTCATGGACCATATAGTGAGATCATGATTGAAAAAATTAACATTCAGAATACCAATCTTGAAAAAATTTGCAGATGATTTATTTATGGCGGTACCGAAAAAGAAAGACAAACCAACCTAAACTGTTTCAATTCCCATTCAAAAAATCTTCAATTCACTTTAAAAATGGAAGATTTGGAACAGAGTGTGCCGTTCTCAGAAACAAAAGCACAAAGACAGGAGAACAGAATAAAATTAAAATTACACAGAAAGGAAACACACTCAAACAAAATGATACATTACGACTCAAACCACAATATCAACAAAAAGATAAACATGATAAAACAAATGCAAGACAGGATAAAGAAAATATGTCATGAGTCATATGTAAAAGAGGAAATGAAGAACCTACTTAATATATTGAAACAAATGGGTACCCATATGGTATGATGAATAAATTATTGTTTTATTTATTTGAAAATACAACTACTATTCAACAATTTGTTGTTATTATAGTTGACTTAAAATTAAATTTTTGAAATTATTCATCGTGCATTTTAAAGAACTTCTTATATGGCTGGGCATTCCGTTAAAAGTAGTCAAACTGGCATATATGGGACTCCTTCTTTGACATTCCGTATTTGCTCTAAATATGTAGTATGAGTTTTTTTGTCTTGTTTCTCGATTTGTTATTTTTTGGACTCTTTCCACTATATTTTGGCTCTTTATCTGTTTGTTTTCCAGCTTGTGTATGAGTTTACACTGTTGTAACTTGATCAATTTTTCCAGTTTCGTGTATTCATAATTTTTATACAAGTCTTCAGTTGGATATTCATATGGAAGATGGTGGAGCCTTTTTATCACTTTATTTTGTAATATCTGTTGTCTTTTCATATTGAATTTTGTCGTATTTGACCATACTACCGATAAATAAGTGAGTACTGACTGGAAATAGGCATAATATATACTCCTACTTGTCCTCTCATCAAGGTATGGCCCCAAATGACGAAGTTTCGACACTAATGGTGAAAGTTTGTCCACGATCATGTCCACATGTGCATTCCATTTCAATGTATCTTCTATGGTCAATCCCAAGTATTTAGTCCTTTTCACTTGTGTTAGTTCCTTACCATTAATAAAGAGATGAGGATGTATGTTGGCCTTGGTTGTTCTATTTTTGAACAGAATGTATACAGTTTTCTCTTCATTTATGACAAGTTTATTCGAGTCTAACCATTCACTGTATTTCTGCATATCCATATTGACCATTTCCTCCAGAGATCTTATACTGTCGGCACTATATATGATGACTGTATCATCCGCAAACATGAAGAGTTCCCCCTGCAGTCCTAATTTGACAAGATTTTCGACATAAATTAGGTACAGAAGTGGTCCGAGCACAGTGCCCTGAGGAACTCCAGTTTTGATTTTCCTATGTTTGCTTTTTTTGCCTTCAACAACCACATATTGTCTTCTATCAGTGAGGAAAGACTGAAACAATTTGAAGGCATTTCCTTGGATTCCCAATTTCCTCAACTTCCTCAGCAATATGTTTATGTTGATTGTATCAAATGCTTTATGAAGATCAACAAATACACCCACGACTTTCTTTTTCTTCTCTAGTTTTTGTAAAATGTGTTCTATTACATCGATTGCAGCACCCTCTGTCGAACTATTTTCTTGAAAACCATATTGATGTTTAGATATTTCTAAAAATTTCACTAATCTTTTTTTCATTATTTTTTCTATTATTTTAGCAAATATCGAAGTATTTGAAATACTGACACACGACAAACCCGAGGGACAGGTAATGATGAAAAATCCAGAACCACGCATTTTGCATCATATCCAAACATAAATGGATTGACGAAAAAATTAAGAAATATATTTCAAAGAGAAAATGTGAAAATGGCAGTATACAATCAAAAGACTGTAAAGAATTTATATACAAAGTTAAGAGATCCAATTCCAACACCATTTAAAACTAACGTTGTACATGAAATCGAATGCGAAGATTGTGACAAAGTATATAATTATAGGATAGACGACTCAATGGTTAAAAAATAGACTGACACTACATGAATCCGACATCACCAATTATTCTGATAGATATGCTTTAGCAAGTCACTCATTCAATCTAGATCATAATATCAATTTTGAAAATACTAGAGTATTAAAAACAGAAAGAAATTACAAAAACGTTTAGTACAGGAAATAATTGAAATTAATAAACAAGAAAATATCATCAACAAAAAAACGGATGCAAATAAACTGAGTAGTATATATCGATACCCATTAGAGAAATCAAAAGAAAACTTCATATTTTCCGATGGTTCAATAGACGAATAAAATATCAGCAACCGCCTCCGGTTGCTGTAGGGGCATGGCGTGTGCCTACAAGTTCATACGAACCTGGAGGTCCGGGTTCGAATCCTGGTGCGGGTATGGATTTTTGTGTATGTCCTAGTATGTCTCAGAACAAAAATTGTTAGAGTGGTATGTAAGATGTGAATGAGAGTCTTAAGTGTTAAATTGCAATCTATGATATAATGATATGTTCGTTGCCTAGATGGTCTAAGTTACCAAGGAATTGTGAAAGGATGATGAATGAATGAATGAAAATACCAGCAACACAGAAACTGAAAAGTGTCAGAAACAATAGCAAAATTGACACTTCAATAACTTATTATTTTATTTATACATTGACAATTTTAATTATTTATTTCTTCTATTTATTATAAGTGTTTTTAGAACTGTGTGTATGTGAAAATTTATGTAGTAATGTCCAACTTATTTTTATCTAAATTCAAAGACAAATGTTTGAAGCTGATGATGATTTCCATCTCATAACCTCAAATTCAGTAGGAGAATTCCATTGAAAACTGAATATTAAATTAAACATATTTATGTTGTTTTTCAGAAGCCCTGATGAAGAATTAAATAAAATTCGAAAGCTTGGGGAAGAAAAAAGAGTTCACTTGATTTCCCAGAACAGAGTCGGTATACCCTTACTCTTAAGTGAAAAGAAAATCACAAGCTCTTAAAATATCGAAATTCATATATATATATATATATATATATATATTTTTCGTTGTTTAGTTTTCTTGTGCTATTTAATTTATAAATTGTTGATTGAAGTTTCTTGGGTTTTTTAGCACTAAGTCTTACCAGTAAATAGTCATTTACTTTTAATAAAATATATTGACTCCGACATATGTTTCGGCCTTATTATGGCCTTTTTCAAGGATAGTACAACCATCAATAATTCCTGTAAAATTACAAATAATGAACATCACAATGAATCAATTTAAAATTTTCCTACACTTACTATTTTCGTCAAAATATTACATTTTCAGTTATAAATATAAAACACATTACACATTCTCACAGATATGACACAAACAAACATTGGTAAAGTTATGAACGTCAAATTAAATTTTCGAACTCAAGACGAATAAATATTACGACATCTGTATGGAATTTATAAGAGTGTAAATTGTTAAATTTTAGATAACTATCTTATTCATGTTTATACTCATTGTTGGTTTTGTAGATGGAGTTACTTAAATGATATTATTTGGAGTTGTTATATTTTCTTTTATTTTATCAAGTTGTGATATATTTGGGCTAAATTCTTGGTGTCCGTTTTGTCATTCATAGCCTCTTTATTCTTCTTTATGTGAATCATCTCCAATATGTTTCTTGTTTTAACCAGTTTTTGGATTTCGATAATTTTTCCATCTTAGAAAAAGAAAAAATGGTAAAACAAGAAACATATTGGAGATGATTCACATAAAAAGAATAAAGAGGCTATGAATGACAAAACGGACACCAAGAATTTAGCCAAATATATCACAACTTGATAAAATAAAAGAAAATATAACAACTCCAAATAATATCATTTAAGTAACTCCATCTACAAAACCAACATGAGTATAAACATGAATAAGATAGTTATCTAAAATTTAACAATTTACACTCTTAAAATTCCATACAGATGTCGTAATATTTATTCGTCTTGAGTTCGAAAATTTAATTTGACGTTCATAACTTTCCCATGTTTGTTTGTTCATATCTGTGAGAATGTGTAATTGTGTTTTATATTTATAACTGAAAATGTAATATTTTGACGAAAATAGTAAGTGTAGGAAAATTTTAAATTGATTCATTGTGATGTTCATTATTTGTAATTTTACAGGAATTATTGATGGTTGTACTATCCTTGAAAAAGGCCATATAAGGCCGAAACATATGTCGGAGTCAATATATTTTATTAAAAGTAAATGACTATTTACTGGTAAGACTTAGTGCTAAAAAACCCAAGAAACTTCAATCAACAATTTATATATATATATATATATATTAATCGAGGTGAGATACTAGTCGTCAGGAGATATCAAAGAGGTTAAGGGTGTTTCGACTATTGGGCAGTTAGTTAAAGTCAATTTGTATTAACAGCTCTATATTTCGTCCGAACTTTGTGGACTTCTTCAGGAGCATACTGTAAAAAATAATAATAAGAACTTTACCTTATATTCTAATGTACATATATCACAGTGGACTTACAATACTAAGACATAAACAGGGGCACAGCTTCAAAGGACAGGCACAAACGCTGAAAATAGTCAATCCATGTTGTTGCCATAATAAAATTGAAGGAGATATTGTGCAACGTTGATTTCTTTTTTAAAAAACTTCGTAATTGTCTTGACATTGACAAATAGCGTCGACATAATAAAATGACGTTACTGACGCGACGAACACAGAACAGGAACATAGAATACATATGACATAGTCTTGTTCTTCTTGACATGGAAGATTTTGTTTTTTTAATTTTTAATTTTTACTTCAAAGACCACCTTTTCGTGTGGGAACATTCACTCTATGAGGTCTTGCGGGTTTTGCTTGTATTGATCACACCTTAGGAGAAAACTATATATACTGCTGAGACCGTTTGTATCTGACTTCGTATTCATTGTGTTATTCTGTTGAATGTGGCACATCTCGAGAATAAACGTTTGCTGTAATTGTCTTCTTGTTCCAGTACCATTACATTTTCAAAATCGACGTTGTGACCTGTGTTCCTAATGTGTTGGCCCAATGCACATCGGTCGGGGCGAATGGTGGAATCGCTCTTGTGCAGGGAAATTCTTTTTGCCAGGGATTGCGAGGTCTGGCCTATGTATACCTGGGGGCAATGTTTGCATTTAATCTGGTAGACTACGTCTCGTTTAAACGAGTTATTTAGCTTTTCTTTTGTGTTGCTGAAAAGCGATTTGGTGGCTACCAAGGTGTATCTTGCAACTTTAATGTTTATGTATTTTTTGAACATTTTTGTCAGCTCGAACGTCAACTCTTTTATGTATGGTAACTTTGCGAAGGTGATTCGGTCTTGAATGTTATCATCGTTGTTTCTATTTTCAGGTGTCATGGTCAGCTCTGGAGGGCGTGTTGTGCTGTATAACAGTTTCTTAAGTAGTTGATTTGAGTACCCATTGTCTCTCATGAGTTGGAATAGCCTTCTTAGTGCTTCTTTTGTTAATGTGGGATGTGTGATGTCTTCGATTCTTTTCTTTAGGCCTAGGATGGTGTTCACTTTTATTTTGATGTTGTGGTATGACGACGCATTGATATACCTGCCAGAACTGCTTGGCTTCTGGTACCAGTCCAATTTTATAGTATTATCTTCTTGCCTGATCAGTTTGTATCTAGAAAAGGCAAGCTTCTATTTGATTCTCTTTCTATTGTGAATTGTATGTGGTCGTCAAAGTTGTTGAATATCTCCAAAACTTCCGTTTCGCGGTCACCGGGCATGGATATTACCAAGTCGTCAACATATTGGTAAAGGAATGATGGTGTGAAGGAAAGCCTCCTAATCTGTGTCTTAATTAGGGTTGACATTGCTATCTTTGCCAAAATCCCGCTTAGAGAACCTCCCATAGCACAGCCAAATTTTTGCCTGTAGAAAGAGCCCTGTATAGAAAGTAGTTTGAATTGAAAATGAACTCAACCATCTGGATGAAGTCATCTTTGTGTATATTGGTGTGAGGCATGATAAGCTCCCAGTTGTTATCGATAATGTATATGGTTAGCTCCAGAGAAATGTTGGTAAATAATGAAACGGCGTCAAGAGATGCGAGCTCATGGTCTTCTGGCAGTCTTATTCCATCAATTTTGGTAGCAAATTCTTTGGAGTTGGATACTTCGAATTCGTTGTATTCCTGAAAAGAAATTTTCAGTGTGCTGGCAAGGTACTTGCTTAAGTTTGATGTGGGTGAGGATATAGTGTTGATGATTGGTCTTAGGGGGACTTCTTCTTTATGTACTTTTGGAAGCCCATACAGTCGTGGAGGTTGAGAGCCATAACATCTTAATTGTTTGGCTGTAGGTTCGTCGATGTAATTGTTATCTTTTAGATATTTAATCCATTTGTTGGTTTGTGCTACTATAGTGCATGTTGGGTCCCTCCTCAGTTTTTCGTATATGTTCGTATCATTTACTAGAGTATCACACTTCGCAAAGTAGTCTTCTTTGTTCATTAGTACGGTTACATTACCTTTGTCGGAGTTTAAAACCAAAATGTTGTCATTTTGTTTCAGGAAGGATCTTGTTTTGTTGAAGAGAATATTTATGTAACTCGGACGGTTATGGTTGCTGAACAGAAAATTGGTGACAATATTCGTAGCCTGAGCTCTTACTATATCTTTTAACCCTTCGTTTATGCCACCCATTATGTATTCCACGTCAGATAAAAGTCTTTTGTAGGATATTTGTTTAGAATTGGGTGGTATTGAAAATTTTGGGCCGAGCGACAGCATTCTTGAAATATCTTCAGGTATACTGCTTCCAGTCATATTTATGATCCAAGTAGGCTTGCTTTTAATCTTGTCAAGGTATGAGGTTTTCAGGTCATTTGTCTTTTTTAATTGTCGAAGTTTAATCTTGTGAAAACGCTTTTTATAGGATCTCAGTTGGTGTTGCTTAAACTGATGGTAAATTTGTTCTGGTAACACCTCGTGTGCCCTCTCATCAGAGGTTTTCATTTGTTCTTCGAGATTTCTGATCTTAATTTCGGTTTGCTTTATTTCCAGTGATAGAATGTTGGATCTTAGCCTGTTGTTCAGCTTCTCAACGTCCTTGACAGCACTTACGTTGATGTCTAGTAAATTATATACACATCTTGATCCGTCTGTAATGTGTTTGGGGATAAAACCATTGTTCTTGCAATTCAGCAGGAATATGCGTCTGTTCTTGAAACTTGCCAGCTTGTTGTTGCACATGGCCCACTTCTTTAGATGATGGAGGGTGTCATTTCCATAGGAAGTTCTGATGTCTTGATAGAAACCCATGTTTTGTATTTTAATCGAGGTGAGATACTAGTCGTCAGGAGATATCAAAGAGGTTAGGGTGTTTCGACTATTGGGCAGTTAGTTAAAGTCAATTTGTATTAACAGCTCTATATTTCGTCCGAACTTTGTGGACTTCTTCAGGAGCATACTGTAAAAATTCAATTTTATTATGGCAACAACATGGATTGACTATTTTCAGCGTTTGTGCCTATCCTTTGAAGCTGTGCCCCTGTTTATGTCTTAGTATTGTAAGTCCACTGTGATATATGTACATTAGAATATAAGGTAAAGTTCTTATTATTATTTTTTACAGTATGCTCCTGAAGAAGTCCACAAAGTTCGGACGAAATATAGAGCTGTTAATACAAATTGACTTTAACTAACTGCCCAATAGTCGAAACACCCTTAACCTCTTTGATATATATATATATATCGAACAGTATGGAATTTCTGGAATTTTTTATTTCTAGATTTAAGTATCTACACGAAATTTTGAACGATTTTCGGTTTGCTTTTTATGCAACTAATTAAATAATTTCTACCCGATCAAATCAATACTTTCGAGCATATTCGTCAAATGAAAATTCAAATCTTTCTAACTCGGAAATCACTGCATTTGACTCATGAACGAGCATTATATTCCTCCTACACATGTACCTTGTAAATTTGAAAACTTTCTCACATTGGGAATTTTCACGAATTCTGACATACGTCATATAGAGTCGAGAGAAAAATTATTCACAGCGAGTAAAATATAAGTTTATCGTTTCTAGTGTGAGTGTTTGCCACGCTGATAGTGAAACGCTCTCTGGAGCAAAATGGCTGAGATGTCGGGAGACAAGGAGCTCTCCATCGAGACAGTTGACAAATTCCTTGCTTATTTCAATGACCCTGCTACCTTGGAATATCTATTAGGACTCTAGCCGAAAGACTAGGATTCTCAGATATCATAAAGAAGACGGAAAGTAGAAAGCGGAAGAAGAAACAGGATGACATGACAACCATATCTACAAGCAATAGGTATGAGATATTGTCTGACGAAGACGAGACAGACAACATGGAGATTGAAATGGAGAACAGAAAAGAGACGACCCAAAAATCACTCCATGCTGCGGCACAATTCCCCAAGTTACCACTGACCAAGACAGTTACCGCACCGGTCTCAACTAAGACAACTATTCAATTTCCACCATTGCCACAAAAGAAAACTGTAATTCCCCCTGAAGCCCTGAAGAAACAACGTGTTCCGCCAGTTAAGGTCAAAAATGTTCATTCATTTCCATCAATCATTGAGATGGCGAAACAACAAAACATTAAAATCACGGCAGCGAAAGAAGACGCAAGAGGTCTTCATATTTATACTGATACACCAGATGATCACCGTAAACTGACGAGAGGGCTTGAAGAACATGGTCAAGAATTCTTTACCTTTCAACTTCAAGAGGATAAAGTCTTGCGAGTGGTACTGAAAGGAGTACCGTCGCATGAAAACAGCGAATCAATAAAGACGCAATTGGCAGAAAATGGGTTCAATGTACTAGAGGTCACACAACTCTACAAAAGAGAAGATGGCAACAAACTATTATTTCCACTATGGTTAGTCAAACTCCCGAGAACAGGAAAGCAAACGTATATACAATCTGGAGTTTTTGGGGTACTTCAGGATTCGCGTTGAATCACAAAAAACCAGAAAATTTCATCGACAGTGTCATAGGTGTCAAAACTATGGCCACACCCAATCCACTTGCAGAATACAACCCAGGTGCGTGAAATGTGGCCAAGATCATTTCTCCTTTCAGTGTGAAAAGCCCAGAAACACTCCGGCAGTGTGCGCTAACTGTAACGAGGCCCATCCAGCGAACTTCAGAGGATGCAGACACTACCCTGGTAACAAAAATGAAAAACCACAAGAAAAAAGAAGTTTCAACTCAAAGAAAGTAACGGATGGACTAACATATCGTGAGGCAGCTAGAAATGAGGCGAGCCAACCAAGTAATCAAAAGAAGCCAACTACAACTCAACCACAGATTGCGGCGATGCTCACTCAAGTAACATCCCTACTTCAACAGATATCCCAGTGTCTTCAGAATTAGAAAACCAAAGAGTCTCAAAGTACTGGCGTGGAACGCCAATTCCATCAACAACAAACTTCCTGAGCTTCAGAACTATATTGCTGAAGAAAAATTTGATGTCCTTCTGATCAGTGAAACGTTCCTCAAACCCCAGGACCATGTAGCCATTCCAAACTTCATAATTCACAGAACTGATAGACTGACAGGCAGAAATGGCGGTGTTGCGGTACTCGTCAATAAATCCATCCTGCACGTGAGAATTGAAAATTTTAAAACCATCAATCTAGAGAATGCTGCTGTTAATATTACTATGGCAGATAATAAAATTATTACCGTCGTTGCTGCTTACAATTCCCCAAGTAAAGGTCTACTACATAGTGACTTGGATCAAATCTTCAGCTCATCCAACGAAATTATCTTAGGAGGGGACCTGAATGCCAAAAATATGTCTTGGAACTGCCTTGTGAACAATACAAGAGGTAGAAATCTAGCACAAAACGCCACAAGGAATAACTTCGTAGTCATCGCTCCTGATCAACCGACACACTATGGTATAGGCAGGCCTGATATTTTAGATGTTTTCCTGCTGAAGAACATCGATATAACTACGACATATACACTGAGGCAGTTCTTAGCTCTGACCATAACCCGATCATCCTCCAATTAAATGAGTGGCATGACGTACCAGGAAATTCAACTGAGATGAAATTCAATTGGGAGATATACAAGGAAACCCTCCAAAGCAATGAAGAACCCCTCAGCCAGTTAAACACCAGGTCAGACATAGACAATGAAGTAGGAAAAATAACTCAAGACATTCAGAGAGCAATATCAAGAGCTACAACCATAGTTCCAAGACCGGCTACCAATAGATACAAACTACCAGAAGAAATTCGATCATTGATCAGAAGAAAGAATAGCGCGAGAAGAACTGCACAAAGAACCCTCCACCCAGATGATAAGCGTGAGGCAAACCGACTTGGGAATAGAGTGAAAGAGGCAATGAAGAATTATCGCAATGAGAAGTGGAAAACATTCTTAGAATCGATCAACGAAGAGTGCAGTGAACATGAAGCACACTACAAACCGCTATGGCGTCTCAACAAACATTTAAAGAGAAAAGGTAATCGTTCCCCTCCAATTAATGGACTAGATGGACTGGTGTACACTGATCAAGGGAAGGCAGACTGCTTTGCTGAGAATCTAGAGCAACAATTTTCCCCTAATGTCATGCCTGAGGACGATATTGAATTCGAAGAGATGATCGAGCACAGAGCCAGGACTCTTCTACTACAAGAAACCGAAGAGGCCATTCGACAGACCACCTTGGATGAGCTGAGAGAAGTCATCAAAATGCTTAAGAAAAAGTCGGCTCCTGGTGAGGATGGGATCAGCAACAGACACATAAGTCAACTACCGGACTACTACATTGAGAGACTGACAAATTTAATCAATGGCATACTGAGAACGTCATACTTCCCAGAGGCTTGGAAAAGTGCTATTGTGATTATGATTCCGAAGAAAGGAGAGAACCTATTGCTTCCCCAGAATCATCGACCAATTAGCCTACTCTGCAATTTAGGCAAATTAGTGCAGAAGATCATCCTCTGGCGACTTCAAGATGAACTTGACGAAAAAGAAATAATTCCAAACGAGCAATATGGTTTCAAGGCTGATCATTCGACTGAGCTACAGGCGTTGAGATTAACAGAACACCTTATTAACAATATAAATAGAAAACATGTCAACACTGCTGCATTTTTTGATGTATCCAAAGCCTTCGACAAGATGTGGCATGGAGGGCTAGTATTCAAGATGAACCAAGCAGGCATAACCCTTCCCATCATACAGCTAGTAGGAAGCTACCTATCAGGAAGAACATTTCAAGTGAAGATAGGATCTTGTCTTTCTCTCAAGAAGTCCATCACAGCCGGAGTACCACAAGGTGGAGTTTTGTCCCCGAATCTTTACAACATATACACAGCTGACGTTCCAACTAATCTCGCCAATGACACCAAGATGTTTATGTTTGCAGATGACACGGGAATTCTAGCGCACTCTAGGAACCTCAACCTTGGTTTGCGCTATCTACAAAGAGCAACGGACACAGTGATAGAATGGATGTCAAGATGGAAGATCAAAGTTAATCCTCAGAAGACCCAAGCTATTGTCTTTAGTCGAAAAAGAACACTGCCAACCGATGAATTGAAAACAACGGCGAAAATATTCCTGGAAAAATCAGATAAAATATCTGGGAATAATATTTGATAAAAAAATTACATGGAAATACCACATTGAGAATATCAAACATAAAGTGAACATAAGAAGATATCAAATGTATTCCCTCATGGCGAGAAATAGTTACCTGAGCCTTGACAACAAGCTCCGACTTTATAAAAGCGCCATACTGCCAGTGATGTTGTATTGCTCATCAGTCTGGGGACAAGCTGCAGCGACCCACCTAAATAATTTGGAAGTAATTCAAAGCAAGATCCTACGTCAAATAACAGACTCCCCTTGGTTTATCAGGAATAGAAATATCAGGAATGATCTTCAGATTAGCAAGATAATGAATCAAATCCGATTTCGAAACAGAAAAATAATAGAAAAAGCCGAAAACCATACCAATCCAACTATCGCAGAAGTAATGCAATATCATCCAGATGACCCAACAACAATAAAGAGACCGCGAATGTCTCTTATCTCAACTGGTAGCCAGATTTGAAACCGGTTCTTGAAGCGTCACAAAGAAGAACGCCACATTTAAAAACATAGAAAAAAAAACATACAGGACGAGGGGAAAAAGTGCCATGCATTATCCCAATCCAAAACAGAGGTTCTCAGTCAGTCTCACATTGGGTCGAGCAGTTTCAGGTTATCTATTCGAAAGCTTCTCGCGAAATTCAGCAGTCATATCGCATTGCACATCTAAAATAAAATTTGGACCTAGTCGTATTTTCAGTTCCCAAACTATTCGAGAAAATGGAACAATTATTACTCAGGAAGTATTCGACTGTTTTCGTCCATTAACGAACATAACCGTGCCAGTTAGACCAACAACATCCCTGAAATGTCCAGTCTCTTCTTTAACGAAAATCGAAAAGAATCCAACTAAGTCCTTGAGGACCACTCACGGAATTTGAAAATGACAGACCTCTGGTCATAACAATAACACCACGATGGTTCCTATGGAACAAGGGCACTGAAACAACAAGGTGAATTCCAAAAAAAAAATGTTTTAGTCAGTATTATTCGAATACTTATGTGACGACTGCAGCACTGTGAACTATCAATTGGATCTTTTCTAAATACTAATGAAATCAGCCGTCAATTGAAAATATTATGGAATGCTTGTTGGAAGACTCAATATCAGAAATAAATGGTTTTAATTGGCGTCAATTGATTGATGGTCACAACTTTTCGTTCATAGATAGTCATGGTTAAATCGAATTCTGGCATTTTGTCCGTAGAGTAGATTGAAGGGAATAGACAGTGGCAGATTGAATCGATTGATTTTATGATCATGTGATTAGAAGGATTCTCATTGGGGTTTTTCAATTTGGGAATTCTCAGTTTTTCAAATATGGTTGAGTGAAATCGTTATATTGGAGAGTTAGAGCTTGGATTATTTACGGTGGTAAAATGTAGATTTATTCACATCGGATAATAATTTGTGTAATTTTTTATTATTATTATTATTATTATTAAATGAAATAAGAGCTGAGGTTTAAGAACCTATAAAGCTCAGAAATGAAAAGAAAATAATAAATTGAAGTACATCAGAATAAAAAAAAACAAAGTAAAGTAATACACCACAAGCACTTAAAGTAACGCAATCACCGCCGAGCACACCATTCATCGTATCTTGATTTGAACGAGTTCACAGAAGGGGCCGCAACAACATCCGCTGGTAGATTGTTCCAGACGTCGAAGACTCGATTTGGCAAAACTGCTGTCTAGCAGTTGTTCTAAAATTTTGTTTCAGAAGTTTGTATTCATGACCACGTAGATGATTCATATTGAGGAAAAAGTGTTGACGTGATCGATTCCGTAGAGCATTTGGTGCGTGGCCCTATATGTAATTATTAGATCTCCTCTCAAGCGACGCTCAGCAAAGGATGGTAGGTGGAGAAGTTTGAGTCGTTCTTCGTAGGTGGGTCTAGACCGACCATATGGGATCCTTGTAGCCCATCTCTGCACCCTCTCAAGTGCTTCGATATCTCGAATTAGATGGGGGTTCCATACTGGACCGGAAAACTCCATAATTGGTCTAATGTAGGCTGAAAAGATCCTCGCACAAACCTCGGGGTGGCATCCATGAAAAGCCTTGCTCATTAAGTAGGTAGATCGTCTGGCCTTTGATACCACATACTCAACATGCTTGGACCACGATAGATCCTCCGTCACTATCACTCCCAAGTCGTTATGGCTGTCTGTTGTTTTTAGAACAGTATTCTCCAAAACATAGTTATGTCTTGGATTATTTTTGCCGACATGCAAGACTACACATTTATCGATGTTCAAGGGGAGCAGCCACTCAGTACACCACCCAGAAATAGTCTCCAGATCTCTCTGTAGGAGGCGATGATGTAGAAAAGGATTGGCATACAATTTAAAATCATCAGCATATTGGGAGCAGATGGAAGCAAGAAGAGAAGGCAAATCAGCAACATACAAGAGAAATAGCAGAGGACCCAGGACAGATCCCTGCGGCACACCACTATTGATAGATCTGGGAGAGGACAATTGATCATGAACACGGACCTGAAATTCTCTGCCGCCAAGAAAAGATACAATCCAATGCAACAAATCACCAGCCACACCAAAGTGTTCAAGTTTGTGAGCGAGACGACGAAGTGGTGTACCCTGTCGAAGGCCTTAGAGAAATCAAGATAGATTATATCGACTGGTATACCAGAATCGACAGACTTACTCCAGTCATCGACACATTTCATCAAGGATGTCAACACTGATCTCCCCGGTAAAAACCCATGCTGGCATGACGGCAAAATGTTGTTAGTAAGAAGAAAATTACGCAGCTGGTCAACAACTATTCTCTCACACACCTTGGATGCAACTGATGTTAGGCTAATAGGGCGATAATTACTAGCAGAAAGCTTGTCACCCTTCTTGAAAATTGGTGTTATTATTGCTTTTTTCCAAGCTGTAGGTACTTTCCTCGATTCGAGGGAATGTGTAAAAATAATACTCAATGGGGTGGAAAGGGAGGGAGCGCAAGATTTCAGGAGTCTTGTAGTCAGCCCATCCAAACCAGGGGCAGAATTGCTACAGAGACCTCTGAGTTTCTCCTCGACAATATCAACAGGGAAAGAAATGCTGCTAAGTGAAACAGATGGCCTTGCTGATGCAACTCTAGGCAAGGCTCCAGATGGTTCGTTTGTGAAAGCGTTGAAAAACGAATCTGCAAAAACCTCAGCACTTTCTAGATGACTCTGGCAAATATTACCCGAAGAATTATTTATGACAGGTACGGAGACTTTCGTATCAAAAAAAGTTCGAACATACTTATGAAATCTTTTCGGGTCCTTAGACGATGCAATATTGAGCTCGTGTTGTTTCTTAGCGTCTTTAATGGACTTAGAAAGCATATTCGAGTACTCACGGTGGACTACATAATCTTTCTGTTTACGACCAGCCAGATACCTCCTCCAGAGGCTCCTCTTCCGACGAATCATATTGAAAATATTTCGAGTGATCCATTGTTTAGAAGGGTTACTGATAAATTCCCTACGAACAGAATTGGATGAAACATACTCATTGAGAACATCGACAAACTTATTCCACATCTCGTCAATATCCAAATCCCGCAGGAGATGATTCCAGTCCAGAGCAGCTAGATCTTTATTGAGAGCAACTTCATCAGTAACATGTACATATTTTCTTTGAGTTGCTTTAGGCATTTGAGAATGGAACTGGATAGAAGATCGAAGTGTCACATGGTCAGATTTCCCAAACGGTGGAAGATATTCAATATCAGTTAGAAGATCGCGATCATTTACCATCACTAAATCGAGTAAAGATGGAGTTTGGCCTGAGCGGTATCTTGTCGGCTTGTCAACCAGTTGGAAGAAATTGGAGTTAAGAAACATGTCAGTGAAACTGCAGTTAGATGACCCAGCTTTTTGTCCAGATATGTGAGGCCAGGATAAGTGGGGTAAATTGAAATCACCAACTATGAGAACATTACTTGATGAGAGCGATAGATCAGATATATAGCGATAAAGAGCTCCTTCACCACTGCAAGCTCTTGGGCGGTAAACGCAGCCGAATACAAATTTACAATTACAAAAGGTGACTTGGAGAAAAATATTATCTATACCGGTGCCACAATCTGATTAGACACGATAGTAGATTTATCCGAAATGTCAAGTCGAATGTACACACAAACACCACCATGGCCTTTTGTAGTGACACTGTCCCCTCTAAATAAATGGTAATTCGGAATGTGGACCAAGGAATCAGAAATGTCAGTGTGCAACCAAGATTCGGTAATAAAAATGAGCGATGGATTATGTATTTTAACAAAGGCGAGAAGTTCATTATATTTCGAATGGAGAGATTAGATGTTCGTATAGATAAAGCTCCATTCATGCATTCCACCACTCAATTTTTTGGAGTCTGGGATACAATCGTTGGCTCCCCCTTAACGTACTTTATTGTCAAGTCCTCTTCTCCGGACTTCTCGCGGTCCTTCAGCTCAAGGCGAAGTTGACTCAGAGTTGCTAACTGGGTTGGAGTCTTATCATCAAAAACTTGTATGCGCTTAAAATCTTCAGAATTGATTAGCTTCTTCTTGTTCCTCAACAACGTTCCCACAATTCCGATATTCGAAAAAGAAACCTTTAGCAGACGCGGTGGGATGGATTACGTTTTCCAATCCGGGAAACCTTGACAATCGCGTTTTGTATAGAGCCATCAATGCATTTCAGAATCTTAACGGCCACGTCGGTGTCACACTCCTCTGGGTCAGATTCAGGTACATTTTTGAGCAAAATGTTATAAGAACGTTTGACTCGCTCGAAGATCTCAGCGGAATCCAGAGAACATTGGGATGGCAGCCTTTCGGGAGCAGCGGATAGAGTAGATTTAATTTGTACTATATCGTTCGTCTGTTTCTAATAATATTTTTTTGATAAATGATTATAAGTTTCTGAGATACCATTATGATTTTTATCATAATATTCAGAAATTATTTCTGTTTGACGCAACTAACGTCTAATAAATGAATTTTACTGATGAAAATCTTTGCTGAGTAATTGAATGAATCCTTACAAAATCAAAGGGTAATCGTAATTTATTATTTCTAAAGAACTTTCCGTAGATTTCATTTAGTCTGAAGATTTCTTTGAAAATATTCAATAAATCTGTTCTACGTGATTTTGTAAAATTTTTTCATTGTAGGTATTTTTTTCAAAATTTTTCGTATATTTTTAATTGTATTGCTATCCTATATTGAGGATCATTCTATTCGGGTAAATGTTAACGGAGGATTCTGTGATTGGTATTACTTTCCATTATCTTCTTGAGTGGAATGAATTGTGGCATCAGCATCATTATCTTGATTTTTATCTTCAGTTTGGTTGTTAGAGTCTTGGATATTTTGAGAATTTAGGATATTTCCCACTTCTTCATCTTCTAATATCGGTATTTCATCTGTGTTCGGTAAAATTAAAGACAAGTCGATATTAAGATCTCCGTCCTATAATAATGAGTCATTTTCAGTTTCTCGATTATTGATTTCGATTCGGAAATGTGCGTCCGCAACTTTATTTTCTTTACCTTCGGTATGTATGATGTTGTAATCGAATTCATCTAATTTTAATTTCCAACGGATCAATCGTGAATTCGGTTCTTTGATTGTATAAAGTAAAACTAAACGGTTATGACCTGTTTCAAAAGTAGACTTTTGTCCGAAGAAGTATGGTCTGAAATGTTTGGTCGAATCTAAAATTGTAAGTAATTCTTTTTCGATAGTTGAGTAACTTCTTTCGGCTGAATAATATGCTATAGGACGATTTGATTGTGACAGTACACTTCCAATAGCGATATTCGAAGCATCGGTTGTTAATTTGAAGGGTTTTTCGAAATCTGGGTATGCTTATATCATTGCATTCATTAATAGTACCCTACAGAGTTGAAATGCTGAAATATAATTTGGGTCGTCCGGTTTTATTTTAGCTCCTCCTTTTTTAAGACATTTTATAAAGGGAGATTCAATATTGGCAAAATTTTTCATGAATCGCCGGTAATATCCGGTTAAACCTAAAAATGATTTTATTTCTTTGGCTGTTTTTGGATTTGGTGATATTTCGTCTGGAGTAATTAAATGACCAAGAAACTCAACTTTTTTGATCAAGAATTCACATTTATCGGGTTCGATATTGAGATTGACCTCTTCAAGTTTCTGAAAGATTGATTTTATATGGTATGCTCTTGCAAAGATTTAGAAAATACAACAACATCGCCCATGAACACGACACAGAATTTATGGAGGTATTTTTTCAAAACATTGTCCATTGTACGTTGAAATGTGCTCGGACCATTTTTCATTCCGTATGGCATTCGGAGATATTCATAATGACCTTTGTTAACAGTGAATGCAGTTTTTTTACTATCCATACTGGTGCACTATATGGCGAAATCGATGGTTGAATAATTTTATGATCAAGTAATTTCTGAATTTGCTCTTGGATTATATTTTTTATAGAATGAGGGTGTCTGAAGGACTTTACATAAACTGGTTCCTCATCTTTGTTCTGATTTTATGTTCCACAGTATTGGTGAAAAAAAGATCGGATTATTATCATAAAAATTATTTTTGAAGTTTCGACAAAGGTTCACAATTTTTTTTTCTCCCCTGAATTCATGTGAGATGTTCGGATCAAATTTTTAAATTTGAATTTTTTATTTTCGACTAGGGGAATAGATATTTCACTTTCATGTAAAGATTTAACAGGGATTCTTCGGAAAAATTTATTTCCACATCGTTCTCTATTGGTTCCGCTATCTCTATGAAACAAAATCCATTTTAGCTTTAGCAATGCATGCAGGGGTTGAAAATTTTTCGAAATTAATTTTTGGTAAAATCACTTCCCCATTTTCGATAGTTACCGGTATTGTTAAGAATTTTTTTGGTAAAACCTCTTTCGGTTTTGATTTGGTGGAGGAATATTCGAGGTTGAAAGGAATTTTTAAATTATTCATTTCCACTGTATGGGTTTGATAGTCAATCTTCGCTCCCAATTTCTACAAGTCTGCAGTTTTTATTAGTGCGTCAAATTTTGAGTGCCGATCTATTACATGCAGGTTGATGTTTTGGTTAATTCCAAGCTCGTATAAAATGGGTAAGTTGAAAAAATTTCCGAAAGCTGGTTCAGTATTAATTACAGAATTTGTTGCGCCTGAATCAATAAGAATTTTTAAATCTAATTCTGGAACATAAATGTTAGGCAATTTAGATTTTATTTTTACATAATTAAAGTCTAAGTTTCTTGGAGTTTCGAAGCTTCCGTGTGAAAATTTTCCTATTTTTCGAAATTATTTTCGTACTCTTCTTGAGAGTTAACATTTTCATTATACTCGTAGAATTGAGATTCGAATTCCTTAGGATTTTCAACAAATGATTGATTATTGAATACACTGCTCAACAATTGATAGGGATCACTTACTTGTTCTAAATTTATTTCTGAAATATTCGCTCCAAGATTATAAATTTAGTCAGATATCAGAGTATTTTCAGTTGATAATATGGTTCACTTGAGAAAAGATTGAAAAAATGGAAAGTTGGAGAGAAAAAAAGACTTTATTAGGAACACTCAAAATTCTGTGTTTGAATAACATAAAAATTTTATGATGAAACCACAAGAAGGCTGAAGTTTCGGTTAAGCTTGTACCTAGTCGGTACCCCACGAGCTCGTCTCAAGCATTCTACCCTACGAGGCACACTTTCGATCAAACGATTTATAAAATTTTGGGGCAAATTCGTCCAAATATCCCGTAAAGCGTTAGAAAGGTCCTCCAGGTTATTGATCGGTTGTTCTAAGGTTGACAATTGTATAGACATCTCAGACCAGACATGTTCGATGCAATTCATGTCTGGAGAGCGAGCTGGCCAGTCCATCCTATCAATAGCATGAGTTTCTAGCGCTTCATTAACCAGACGACTACGGTGTGGACGGGCATTGTCGTCAATTAAAATGAAATTCTCGCCCACGGCAGCCGAAAACGGAACAATTATGGGTTCAATAATCATATCGTGATATCTCTGGCTGGTCATGGTGGTGTTCTGCAGAACAACCAACTCTGTGCGTTGGTTCAAACAAATGCCTCCCCATACACATATAGAACCTCCGCCAAAAGCTGTTGTGGGTACCATAAACTGTTCTACATACCTTCGACCTCGTTCCCTCCAAGCAAGAATACGTCCATCGGAGTTGACCAAACGACATCTAGACTCATCCGTAAATAAACATCGGCTCCAATCTTCAAGTGTCCAATTGCGGTGCTCCTCAGCCCATTGCCGTCGATGAACCCGGTGTTCCCTATTCAAACGGGGATGTTGTACCCTCCTACGTGCTCTCCAACCACGAACATGTAGTCGTCGTCTTACAGTCTGGTTCGAAATTAGAACTCCTGCTGCAACTCTCAGTGATCTATTGAGCCGCGACGGCGGGTAAGTGGGATTTCTCCTAGCATTGAGGATCAAAAGACGATCTTGGGCAGCTGTTGTACTGCGCTGCCGACTTCCCCCATGAACATAAGCTACTGAGTCGTTTTTTGATGAACCTATTCCAAGCCCGACTCACGACACTTTGCGAAACATTCAACCGCCGGGACACTTCTCGCTGGGACAAACCTTCCTGTATCCACCGTATGATTTGGTCCAGTTGCACAGGAACCAAACGTCTTCTCGGCATGACTGATAAGCTGATATTGTTCTCATTTCTTCAATTATTGTCACCTTATGTGTTTGAACGAGATAAAAAAACAGATTTAATAACAAATACCACATTGCTTTTCACTCCACCTGTAACAGCCTACAGATAAATAATCGATTTTGTGAACAAGAGCCGATGAAGTGAGGAAGACTTTGATATAATCAACTCGAAACATCTTGTAATGTACCCAACTAGGGTAGGTTCGGCCAATCGCCTATACCGTAGAGGGATGGTGGAATAATACCCTTCGACTCATCAAAGGTGTTTAATCAATTTCACTCAATGACCGTAGTAACATGTAATCGGACTCTTCTCTAAACGATTGATACGTGTTTATTTATACAATCCAATTGTTAGTATTTATACTTAAGAATAACATAGTCGGCAATGGTTATACATTCAAAGATTACTCTACGTGATATTCCAATAACATTTAAAGATGATGCGTCTCACGTATGGTAATTATATAGGCTGTGTGTACTGACACAAACTACACCTTCCCCCTTTGAGAGAAAAAAAATTTTTGTTTTCTATGAAAATGTAAAAAAAATTTCTTTTTTTCTGTGACGGGAAAAAAATGTGACATTTTATGTCTCTTGACAGGTCACAAAGTATGACTTTTTACGAAATTCCTTTTTTCCCTGTCAAAAAAATGATTCTCTATGTAGCCGGGAAAAGAGTACTCACTTTTTTCCCGGGGAAAAAAGTAATTTCGTAGACAGTTATATTTCTTTCACTATTAAATGGTCGTTCTTCATGTCACAGAAAAAAATAGTGTATTATACACGGGAAAAATATTAGATTTTAGCTCTCGGCTTTTTGTCTCCCTCCGCTACGCGTCGGGAGACAACACAACCTCGAGCTAACTATTTTTGACTTATCTATATCTTGAAATCTATACCTATACACCTATCACAATTTTAGTTTATCTTAAATCTACAAAGTTTATAATATTATTTACCTAATCCAATATTTACAACAATCTCTTAAATTTAATCACTGAAAATAGTGTTTTACTCTATTTTTGTGCACTTCTTTGAGTTTGTTCTTGTCCGTTTTCACAATAATGTTCGGATTTCGCACTTCCACTATTTCATATGGACCGTTGAATAAAAGGTCAAGCTTATTGGCCATAATTTTGTTATTTATAAGCACTTTATTCCCTACTTTGTAATGTTTTTCATTACATTTCTTGTCAAAAATCTCTTTTCTTTTAAATTTTATCGTCGCCAAGTTTTCTCTAGCATCTTTCCAAGCTGTTTGCAACCTATATTTGAGTTGAATTGGATAGTTGTCAAAATTGTAGATAGGCTCTACTTGACTTTTTAAATTTTGTGGAAATCTACTAGGTTTTCCGAAAACTAATTCGTATGGAGTATAGCGAGTTGAAGAGTTCACGGTATTGTTATATGAAAAGCACCAATATGGTACCCAATTACTCCAGTTATTACTTTCCTTAGCTGTGTGCATTCGAAGGAAAGCTCCTAAGTGTGTATGCGAATTTTCAAGTGCACCTAGTGTTTCGTGGTGATAAGCTGTTGAATTGAATTGTTTAATTTTGCGTAAATCACACGATTCACTGAATATTCTTGATAAGAATTCTGTGCCTTGGTCTGTAACAACTTCAGAAGGTATACCATACTTCGAAACAAAGTTTTCAATAAAAGATTTTGAAACTTCTTCTGCTTCTTTATTAGGAAGTGGATAGCACTCTACGAATTTGGTTAAGTCAATTGAATTGTGAGTATATATTTATTATTTTTTACATCAGTAGGTAGAGGACCTACAAGATCAAGAAAAATTTTCTGAAATGCAGACGAAGCTGTGGTAGTGATTGTCAAAGGTTCTTTCCTAGGTAAAGAATGTTTGTGACGTTGACAATCATCACACATCCTCACAAATTTTTCAACATCAGATTTTAAACCGTTCCAAAAATACTCTCTTTTAATATTATTAAACATGCGTTGGATACCTGCATGTCCACCGGTAGGAAGCATGTGAAAATCGTTCAGAATAATTTGCCTTAGTTCTCTGTCTTCGATTCGCGTTACATCTATTATTACGTTAATCTTTAACGATGTTCCTAGAATTTCCTTTTTGTAATTTGTCAACATGTTCAAAAATTTTTCATTACTAGCTAGCTTTATGAGGTACAATTCTAATATATCATTTTCTGCGCATAATTCTTCCAGTTTCCTCAACGATGTACCTAAGTCGTACGCTGATCGGATGTCCTGGTTAATAAGAATGACTTGTCAATTCACATTATATAACAAATTTTTATTGTACTGCTCCGAACGTTTATTCTCCAAATTACGAAATTCTTTTTCTGAAATTGGCTTTAACTCGACACTTTTCGCTGGACGTTTTAAAACTTCGACTACAACAGGGTGATCAATCCTCTTATCGTCGGAGGTATTCGTCTCGTGTTGGTTAGAACCTAATTGATTTTTAGTTCGAGACCTCGTCATGACGCTAATGTTTTCAACTCCTACATTTTGTCATTTCTTTGAGATCTTTTGAATCTAGTTTGATACGCGATAATGCATCTGCTGTTACATTTTCTGAACCTTTCACGTAATGAACCGTGAAGTCATATTCTTCTAAAATCAAACGGAACTTGGTTAATCTACTTGATGGATTAGTCATATTGAACAAATAAATCAGTGGTCTGTGATCTGTTAAGATTTTAAATTTTCGTCCATACAAATAAGGTCTGAAATGTTTGACTGACCAAACTATTGCTAAAAGCTCTTTTTCAATTGTACAATAATTCTTTTCTGCTGTATGGTAATTATACAGGCTGTGTGTACTGACACATACTACAATCTTACTTTTTCCTTACAGAACATATAATGTACAGATATTCACGAGATAACTTGAAAAAAATACAAATGAAGAGAAGTTCATAAGTGATCCCTAGCAATTGTTGATCAGTGCAGTGGTTCCGAAATAATAAATATTACAGACGTATGTTTTATCGCTCCTTATTAGTTCGGTGTTTAAATTGGTAAACCGTTGATTTTAACTTTGAAACTTTATAGTTGTCAATTGTGTATATCGAACTAGTGCTAGATATTGTTCTCCAGAAAATATTAAGGGTAAAGTCAGAAAATTGACGTTATATTTCCCAACTGGTGAAACTATATCCATTGGCATAATAACAAGATAACCAGCTGTTTATCACTCAGATAACAAGAACATTTGTTATCTGAAGGGCGACATCCGCTGCAATATCATGGCTTCGGCAAATAATTGTGACCAGAGTTGTCCGATCTGTAAAGATAACTTCATCGCTAATAGTAAGTCCATAAAATGCGAATTGTGCTCGTCCGAATCGCATGTGCAGTGTTTGCGTATCAAGGATCCGGTGGTGAAAGCATTGTCAGAGTCAAGAAATCTGAGGTTTTACTACGATTCTTGTATTCTGGTCGTCGATTTCAGATTGAAAGGTCCATTTCGGGGAGCTGACAATACAGCCCTTATTGCAGATTTGGAAAACTTGATATCTAGGGCAACGGAATCGATAGTACAAAAATTGGCCGGGGAAATATCTGAGTTACAGACGGAAGTCCGTGTTTTGAAGGAAAGTAACATCGATTTGGTCCGGCTGCTGACATCCGACAGGAGAAAGGAAGAATTTCCAGTAGGTGATATGCCAACATCAAAACCTGAAAAGAAACTGCCGAAGATGAACCACATGTTGAAAAACTTGGTAAAACCAAGCTAGATGAGGGGAATGACCAAAAGTCTACCCAGCTAACAGAAAAATTCAATAGTACTTCTGGTGACAAACAACTGACTAGGATAAATTATAATAAAAACCCAGAGCATCAGAGTAAACGTTCCGCATTAACCAAAAGAGGTACTTCTCAACCCAGCCCATTGATCTAACCGGCACCAAAAGGAAGAAATTGGATTTGAGTGGGAGGCCTTAGTGATGCAACAACCGCTGAGAACATCATATCATAATGACATATGAGAAATTGCCAGAAAAAGACATTCTGTGTTATGATCTCAGATCTAAGCATGCAAAAATGTCTTTGAAGCTGGGTAGTAGAGATTTAGACCTTGAAGTGCTGCTTGCAGCTGAAGATTGGCCGGAGGGAACATCGATCATTCCGCATGGAAAGAAGAGCAACTGTGTCATATATCGTCCATTCATAAGATATGGTCAGGTAATTTTAAGATCCATTGTTATTACCAGAATGTTAGAGGCTCAAGAACCAAAATTATCAAATTTGCAAATTCAGTGTTCAATGTTAATTTCGATGTGATATTTCTCACAGAAACGTGGTTAAACTCTAGTTTTAATAATGCTGAACTTGGTTTCAACGATTACAAAGACGTTTAACAAAGAGGTGGTAGGGTCTTGATAGCCGTTAAGAAACACTTTTCCTCTCGGCAGATATTTCTTGGAAGCTCTAACATCGAGCAGGTGTTCGTTAAAATCAATGTCGCATCGAAATGTTTTAGGTTTTCTTATGTATATATCCCACCGAATACCGCAGCATCTCAATATGTTACACAAAAATTTTAACAATGTTTCTCTGGATCTTATATTTGCACCTCAGTCTACTATCAAAATAGAAGAAGCAAACGATATTATTTTACCATGCGATTTACATCATCTCGCCCCATATTTCATCACATAGAGGTTTCATGGTCAGTTCATACCATTTATGATTTCAAAAATGCCGACTATGAAAATATAATATCATATTTAGAGGAGGCGGACTGATCAACCTTGCAATCATACCAGGATATCAAGGGTAGTACCGTGCGGTTTTATGAAATTATTTTGAATGCTATCAAGTTGTATATTCCTGAAAAGGTGAAAAAAGTTTTTACTTTTCCTTGTTTGTTTTTTTGTGAGCTGAAAAAAATGATAATCGAAAAAAAAAAAACAGATTCACAAAAGATATAAACAAACTGGTAGTTTAGATAATTATTTGTTGTTTACAAGTCTGAGGAAAAAATATAAGGTTGAAACTGATAGATGTTATGTAATGAAGTTCAATTTCATAACTGAGAAATTGATCTCCATTTTAAACTAATTTATCCGAGTTTTCAAATTCGTGAATTTTTATTCCGTTCAGAATTAATTCACAACAATCGAAAAAAAACGAACATTTAGCGATTGATTTTGTTTTTCATACAGAAAACATCGTAGAACCGTCCGCAAGAACAACGCCAATCGCCGATAACGCCGTTTTTTGCATATACGTATGATAAGCCAGTTTGAAGATGTTTTTATCGAGGTACTCTCCTTAAATTTTTAACGTTTCTGCATCTACCTTTTCCAACCCCCTCCGGAAGATTATAAAAGGCGGGGTTTCCCTCCATCGGGAATTAGTTCCGAATTAGTTCTGCTTTAGACGTATCCCTTTTTAATTAGTTCCGAATTATTTTCTGCTCTAAACGTTTCTAGATTTTTCTAAGCTTCCAAATTTTTCTGATTTTTGCTTACCTGTTAGTGAGTGCTAGTGCAAGCGAATTGTAAGTACCGAGCCGACTTATTGCAGTCCTATTTTTAATCCTCGTTGAGTCTACCTAAATAGCTGTTCCGTCAGATTCCGTAACAATACCTTTCCTAGTTTGTCCAGGTGCCCGTAGTTAGTTTGTCTTTCATGGCGTGTAAACTCATGGTCAGACCGAAGGGCTCAAGCGAACCACTGCTATAGTACGTTTGTCCGGACAACCGGTGCCTGTAGTTAGTCTGCTCTTCATGGCGTGTAAACTCATGGTCAGACCGGAAGGCTGATGCAAACCAATGCTATAGTACGTTCAACCGAATAACATTCCTGCTCTGTCCTGCTCCTTAGTGCCTGTAGTTAGTCTGTCCTTCATGGCGTGTAAACTCATGGTCAGACCGGAAGGCATAACCGAACCAATGCTGTAGCACGTTCGACATATCCTGTTCAACCCTCTAATTTCACCTGGCCAAACCCAACCTGTTTAGACGAGAAACAAGCAAAGTGGTAGACAACGTGGTGAATTCTAGGACTGAAAGAATATCGGACGAATATAACCGTTGTGCACTCTTATACTGACCCCTTTTATCCCTGTTTTCCTGATATTATCATATATTTGAATTCACCGTTTAAAATAGGTGAAGGTATCAGTCACAAGGAACTATTTATATATAATTTATTCAGACAGCAACGTTTCGGGAAATTTATTCCCTTCCTCAGGCTAAAAACAATTTTACCTAAATCAGTAATGGGTAGCATGAGATCTTGAACATGAACTAACTAAAATTTTACTCTCAGCAAACAACAAAATACAGAACAAACACACAGGTTCACCCTGTATTACAATCGAAAAAACAAACAATCAACATTCGAAACTGGAATATAAAAAACGCAAATGAAAATTACACCAGCTCACCTTGTAAATAAGAAATTACGATGTGAATCATTTGAAGAAATTCAAATTCGTGGAGAAAATAAAAATAATAACAATTTTCATTTCGGGGATCCAAACAAACACTCTGACGTATCGGTCGCAGGTTCATCCATTCGAATGCAACACAGAACTGCACCAGATGGAAAGTGATATGTCATGAAAATTATAATTTTATTTCTTTAATCAGGTTCGAATATACGATGTTCAGTGAACCTATATCAGACCGCGCATTGATTGAATTCGGGTGTCTCTTAATGAAGAGCATCTCTTTGAAATTACGTTTGAACCAATTGTTCTCCCTGGTCAGAATTTTCGCGTCATCAAAATCAAACTGATGTCCCTCAGACATGGCATGCTGTGCAAGCGCAGTTGTGTTGGATTGTTTCATGCAATCTGATTGATGTTGTTTAATCCTAGTACCAAAATACTGTCTAGTTTGTCCGATATATGTACCTGTACAATCTTTACAATTGACTTTGTAAACCAAACCCGATTGCCTGTAATCTGGGTCCTTATCCTTAAGTTGGGAAAATAGTTTTCGGACGGTCTTATTATAATATGAGACGATAATCGACGACGATACTTATAACTTTTATCAACCTCTGGCTTAATCCCGGTATATAAATAAGTTTATTGTACTTTTTATCAGCACCATCCGAGTCAGGGGGACAACTAGGAGTCGCCATAGGAGTAGAAGTGTGAAAAATTCTACTAACAAGGCTTCTCGGGTACCCATTCTGAATGAGTAAAGTTGCTTGCTCTCTAAAATTTTTTGTATGGAATGACTCGTGAGACATACCGAGGATCTTATGTCTTATGGATTTGATTATTGCAACTTTTTGGGATGTGGTATGTAGCGAACTGAAATGTAATGTTCTGTGAGAAGCAAAAGGCTTAGAGTATAAATCCGTCTTCAAGTGTCCGCCCTCTCTTATGATCCAGACATCCAAAAACGGAATTCTACCATTTTCTTCAATTTCATGTGTGAATTGTAGGTCACAATGAAAGCTGTTAAAAGTTCTCAAAACAATTTCTATTTTATCACGAGGGACCGCCATGATTATGTCATCAACATAAACAAAGATAAAAGGTACAAAAAAGTCCAATGACAACAGAACAAACTTGATGAGACTGTTCATAATTAATTCAGCTAAAATCGGTGAAGCCGGGTTGCCCATAGCCGAGCACCTGTGCATAAAATTTTCGATTATACTGAAAATAACTATTTTTGAACACGAAGTTGACTATCGTAACGATGATATCTAGAGGAATATCTATAAAATCCATGAATACACGCCAGTTTTCATGTAACAACCGTATCACTAGATCTTGGGGAATATTCGTAAAAAGAGATTTCACATCCACGCTTATCAAGACATACCCCTCGGGAATGTCTGGTATAGTACCAATTCTAGAAATGAAATCAACCGAGTTTTTAATCGAGTACGAGAGTAAGGGTCTGATTTTCCCAATATAGCGCAAATATTATATGTAGGTGCATTACAACAAGATACTACCGGTCTCAGTGGATAACCTACCTTATGAACTTTAACTAGACCATAAATTTTAGGGGGAATGGAATTATATTTTCTCAACTTTTTTCCCTCACTATCTGTTATTAGCAAACAAGTTTCCAAATGTTTGACAAGTTTGTTAGATTCAACCTGGATCTTGATTGTTGGGTCTGATTAAGAGGTTTATACGTTACAGAATCTGAAAGCAAATTAATCATTTTTTGTTCATACTCAACTCTATCTATTAAAACAGTTTTGTTGCCTTTGTCTGCATTAACCACATATATGTCTGGATTGTTTTTGAGGTAATTGCGAGTTTTCTTGAAAATATATAATAAATATCTGTGAAAAATATCAGATGAATTGGTTTTGAAGTTCTTATAAAAACCGTAGATTATATTACATAATGTTGCACGTAAACCATTCTTATCATCATTAATAAGGCTATCATGAGACATAATAAAGTTTTCAATATCCGACAACAAATCTAACCAAGGAAATCTTTCAATATCATATGGAAGAGAAAATTTAGGACCCAATGATAAAAGTTTGGTCACAAAATCAGGAATTTGTTTGGTGGTCAGGTTCATGAACCAACTAGATTGCGTAATCAAAGATGGAATTGTAACAAGTTTAGTGAGCTGGTGAAACTTTTTGACATTACAATCGCGAATTCGCTTGAATGTTAAGTGAAAAAATTTATCTTGATATTTCATGAAATTGTTTACTACATCATGTGGAACTGAATCGCCAATAACATTCTTATGATGTGCAATATTTTTACGTAGCTTATCAATCTTCCAATTGATGTCTTGATTTCCAAATTAAGAATGTCATGTCTCAGCTTCTCAACTATATTGGATACTCTCCGGTTATAGGGATGTTTTTCTTGACATAAGGAGTAAATACATCTCACCTCGTTAACAATATGTTTGGGATACACTCCATTTTTTCTACATCTCAACAAGAATATTCTATTGTTGATCGCTGCAGCTAGCTTTCTGTTGTCCTTAGACCATTCTTTGAAGTGGACCACCATGCTAATACCATATACCGTCAAAATATGATTGAAGAACCCCATGTCGAAAATTATGCGACCAATGGTAACAATAAAAGCACTTTTCGTTCCTAATATCAATGGAATAGGTGAAGGTATCGGTCACAAGGAACTATTTATATATAATTTATTCAGACAGCAACGTTTCGGGAAATTTATTCCCTTCCTCAGGCTAAAAACAATTTTACCTAAATTAGTAATGGGTAGCATGAGATCTTGAACATGAACTAACTACAATTTTACTCTCAGCAAACAACAAAATACAGAACAAACACACAGGTTCACCCTGTATTACAATCGAAAAAACAAACAATCAACATTCGAAACTGGAAATAAAAAACGCAAATGAAAATTACACCAGCTCACCTTGTGAATAAGAAATTACGATGTGAATCATTTGAAGAAATTCAAATTCGTGGAGAAAATAAAAATAATAACAATTTTCATTTCGGGGATCCAAAAAAACTCTCTGACGTATCGGTGGCAGGTTCATCCATTCGAATGCAACACAGAACTGCACCAGATGGAAAGTGATATGTCATGAAAATTATAATTTTATTTCTTTAATCAGGTTCGAATATACGATGTTCAGTGAACCTATATCAGACCGCGCATTGATTGAATTCGGGTGTCTCTTAATGAAGAGCATCTCTTTGAAATTACGTTTGAACCAATTGTTCTCCCTGGTCAGAATTTTCGCGTCATCAAAATCAAACTGATGTCCCTCAGACATGGCATGCTGTGCAAGCGCAGTTGTGTTGGATTGTTTCATGCAATCTGATTGATGTTGTTTAATCCTAGTACCAAAATACTGTCTAGTTTGTCCGATATATGTACCTGTACAATCTTTACAATTGACTTTTAAACCAAACCCGTTTGCCTGTAATCTGGGTCCTTATCCTTAAGTTGGGAAAATAGTTTTCGGACGGTCTTATTATAATATGAGACGATAATCGACGACGAATTCCTCATATTTTTTATCAACCTCTGGCTTAATCCTGGTATATAAATAAGTTTATTGTACTTTTTATCAGCACCATCCGAGTCAGGGGGACAACTAGGAGTCGCCATAGGAGTAGAAGTGTGAAAAATTCTACTAACAAGGCTTCTCGGGTACCCATTCTGAATGAGTAAAGTTGCTTGCTCTCTAATTTTTTTTTGTTGCAATAATCAAATCCATAAGACATAAGATCCTCGGTATGTCTCACGAGTCATTCCATACAAAAAATTTTAGAGAGCAAGCAACTTTACTCATTCAGAATGGGTACCCGAGAAGCCTTGTTAGTAGAATTTTTCACATTTCTACTCCTATGGCGACTCCTAGTTGTCCCCCTGACTCGGATGGTGCTGATAAAAAGTACAATAAACTTATTTATATACCGGGATTAAGCCAGAGGTTGATAAAAGTTATGAGTATCGTCGTCGATTATCGTCTCATATTATAATAAGACCGTCCGAAAACTATTTTCCCAACTTAAGGATAAGGACCCAGATTACAGGCAATCGGGTTTGGTTTACAAAGTCAATTGTAAAGATTGTACAGGTACATATATCGGACAAACTAGACAGTATTTTGGTACTAGGATTAAACAACATCAATCAAATTGCATGAAACAATCCAACACAACTGCGCTTGCACAGCATGCCATGTCTGAGGGACATCAGTTTGATTTTGATGACGCGAAAATTCTGACCAGGGAGAACAATTGGTTCAAACGTAATTTCAAAGAGATGCTCTTCATCAAGAGACACCCGAATTCAATCAATGCGCGGTCTGATATAGGTTCACTGAACATCGTATACCTATTCGAACCTGATTAAAGAAATAAAATTATAATTTTCATGACATATCACTTTCCATCTGGTGCAGTTCTGTGTTGCATTCGAATGGATGAACCTGCGACCGATACGTCAGAGAGTTTGTTCGGATCCCCGAAATGAAAATTGTTATTATTTTTATTTTCTCTACGAATTTGAATTTCTTCAAATGATTCACATCGTAATTTCTTATTCACAAGGTGAGCTGGTGTAATTTTCATTTGCGTTTTTTATATTCCAGTTTCGAATGTTGATTGTTTGTTTTTTCGATTGTAATACAGGGTGAACCTGTGTGTTTGTTCTGTATTTTGTTGTTTGCTGAGAGTAAAATTGTAGTTAGTTCATGTTCAAGATCTCATGCTTCCCATTACTGATTTAAGTAAAATTTTTTTAGCCTGAGGAAGGGAATAAATTTCCCGAAACGTTGCTGTCTGAATAAATTATATATAAATAGTTCCTTGTGACTGATACCTTCACCTATTCCATTGATATTAGGAACGAAAAGTGCTTTCACCGTTTAAATTCAACCTACTTTCTATTCTGGCTGACTCGTACCGGGAAAATATTTGCTTCTTATGAAAGTGCTCGCGGTCAGATAAAACTGACCAATCTTTATTTTGTATTGATTTCATATAGCGTCTTATTTCACTGTATTTTTGTATAACTATTTTCGCTATTTGAATGAATTGTGTAAATTACTCTATTTCTGATTTTCTCTGATATCGCTAATATCTTAGATAACGAAGAACTCTGTCTCTGACTAGCAGCTGCCCTGGTAGGTTTGCTATTCTCCCTTATAAGAAAAAAAGAATAGCTGGCGCTAATTATGTTTTGAGGATTCAAAACGAGATTTTTAAAAAGACAATTTAATTCAAAAATAAACGATACGTAACAAATGAGTTTTATGTCAAGACTAACTCTATACAATACAAATGACCTGTATATATCTATTCGTGTGATGCACCGTAGTCGTCTCCTGGAAGTGACGCGTCAGCAGATCCTATGGGAAGATGCGAAGGTGCAGCGGTAGACAATTCCGGATTGAATTGTAACTCCTCCATCCCCAGAGGAATTTTTACGGCGTGAAAAATGATCTCTGTTGTTGCTGCGAAAGCTCATCATCACGTACCTGGCTTTCTGTTGGGTTTTGTGTTACCAGACAATTCTTCAATTTCATGTAACAGAAATAAATAGAAATTATAATTAAAACGATGTAGATAAGGCCGATCAGGCTCCCATGAAGGTTATTTGGTTCTTGATTATTGCTTATCAGTGGATGGATTTCTTCTTGTTTTTTCTTCAGGATGTGGATTTGGTCTAGTGAAATTTCTCTGAGTTGAATTTTGAATTTGTTGAGATTTGTTGTATCGAAACCATCAGAAATTTTTGGCAGGAACATTGGTTGGCTTTTGAGGACTTCTTTGTTATTTAGATATCTTCTTTCCTTCGTTTGGAAATAACATCCTTTAGGTACAGTTATTAAATAGGTACCCTGAAGCTGCGTGAAATCTTTTCTACCACAAGTTGTCTGAATTTTGACATCATTCGGGAAGATGGCAATGAATTTACTATTGTCGATCCTCTGGATTAAATTATCGTTGGTTGACACTGGGTATCTCTCACATGTCCTAGAAATTTTCTTCAGTTGGAGTAATTGAAAAATACAATCATCGGTTTCGGATCCATTGATTAGTTGGTTATTTTGGCAAAAGAATATTGAATGCAAATTTATACAAGCTGAAGATGTATACTGATACGATTCATCATTAATTGTCAGATAAGAGTTTTTTGGAATAAGAATGGTATTATTAACAGTTGGGATTGAGTAGAGGTGGTAATGTGAAAAAGTTTGCGAATGAACGATTGGAAAATGTAAAATGAAAACTATTCTAGAATTTATAGAATACTAGCGACCCGCCCCGGCTTCGCACGGACATCACATTAGAAACCTCAAAAATAACAGTACTTCTATACTATTTAATGGATGTTATAATACATATAAACCTTCTTCTCGAATAACTCTATCTATTAAAAAAAACGCATCAAAATCCGTTGTGTAGTTTCAAAGATTTAAGCATACAAAGGGACATAGGGAAAGAGAAAGCGACTTTGTTTTATACTATGTAGTGATTAATTCTCTACAAACGCCCTATTGACCACTTTTTTTCTATAACCTACCGTTTCGAAAATATATCGAATAATCTTGGGAGATGGAAAATGACATTTTTTCACCTTTTAATGAAAGGAATCGTTCTCTGGTTTGATACCTCATTTTATAGGTTAATTAATTCTCTACAAACGCCGTATTGACCACTCTTTTTCATAACCTATCGTTTTGAAAATAAATCGAATAAACTTGGGAGGAGATGAAAAATGACATTTTTTCATCTATTTATGAAATTGAATCGGTCTCTGTTCATCCGATCCTGTGATCAAATACTAACTTGAAGTCTTAGTAACACTCAGTTAAAAAAAACATCATAATCATTTCAGTAGCTATGGCGTCATGCGCTTCTTGACACGATCACGCTAGATTTCCGCGGGAATGAGATATTTTCCTGCCGTAAAAAGTAGCCTGTGTCCGTGCCTAGGATCCTATCTTTATATTAACCAAGTCTCATAAAAATCCGTTCAGATGTTAAGGCGTGAATGAGGTGAACTTTTAAAACAAACGATTAAAAATCACTAACTTAATTAGTTTTCTGCCTACTGCCTACGCCTTTAGTACGATAGCATGAATATTAATAGCCCATATCCTTTTCTAGGTCACTATCTATCCCCTAACTAAATTTCATCAAAATCCGTTCAACCGTTTAGGCATGATAGAGCAAAACTCCCAGCAAAAAACATAAAAAAATCACTAACTCAATTCAGTTTTTTGCCTACTTCCTACCACCTAAGTACGATGACGTGATCATTTTGATCTTATATCCGTTTTTAGGTAACCATCTATTACCTTACTAAATTTCATCAAAATCTGTTCAGCCATTTAGACGTGAAAGAGCAAAAGTCCCAACAAAAACGACTAAAAATCACTAACTCAATTTAGTTATCTGCCTACTGCCTACCCCCTAAGAACGATGGCGTGATTATTAATAGCCTATGACCATTTCTAGGTTATCATCTATCACCATACCAAATTTCTTCAAAATTCGTTCAGCTGTTTAGGCGTGAAAGAGTAACAGACAGACAGACAGAGTTACTTTCGCATTTATAACGTATTAGTATGGATGACCATTTCTAGGTTATCATCTATCACCATACCAAATTTCATCAAAATCCGTTCAGCCGTTTAGGCGTGAAAGAGTAACAGACAGACAGACAGACAGAGTTACTTTCGCATCTATAATATTAGTATGGGTAGTATGGATGATTAAGACATATTTATTTTATTTATTCATATGAATTGAATCTCTACAAACGTCCTGTTTACCACTTTCTTCTATAATCCACCCTTTCCAAAATGTTCTGAATAAACTTGGTAGCAGATGAAAAAATACATTTTTTCATGTTTCGTTGTGAATAAATCGGTCTCTGTTGATCTGATTGGATACGTTGATATGCCATTTTTTCTGGCAAGTCAGAATTTATTCGGTGGAAAATTTTTCTGAGTCGGACTTTTTCGGGTCAAAATTTTGCCCCGAAAAAATTTAGATTTTTTCCCCCGAAATAATTTCGACTCAGAAAAATTTAACCCCGAAAAAATTTCGACTGAGAAAAATTTTGCCCCGAAAAAATTTTGATATTTTTGCCTGGAAAAATTTTGACACAGAAAAATTTTGACACAGAAAAATTTTGCCTCGAAAATATTTTGCCTCGAAAAAATTTCGACTCATAAAAATTTTACGCCGAAAGAATTTCGACTCGGAAAAATTTTGCCCCGAAAGAATTTCGACTCGGAAAAATTTTGCCCCGAAAAAATTTCGACTCAATTTAGTTATCTGACTACTGCCTACCCCCTAAGAACGACGGCGTGATTATTTATAGCCTATGACCATTTCTAGGTTATCATCTATCACCACACCAAATTTCATCAAAATCCGTTCAGCCGTTTAGGCGTGAAGAGTAAGACAGACAGACAGACAGACAGACAGACAGAGTTACTTTCGCATTTATAATATTAGTATGGATGCATCTACTTTTATTAGTTCATAATAATTATGGTATTGATTTTCGTCTGAAAAGATTAAATTTTCTGAAGAATATTTTTCTGAAACTGAATTAATTACATATTTAGTTGGAAAAATTTTATTACACTATGATGTAATGTTTCCAATTTTGAAAAACTAATGGCAGTTTCGAGCTCATTAATAAATTCCATTATAATGCTTATCGATGTTCCGATTTGTTCCATAATATTTCTTACTCTCATATAGAAATAAAAGTTATCATATAATTTAGTAAAATTTCTGGCCACTTTATGAAATTGGGAAACAATCGTTTGTTGATTTTCCTGAAGCACTGTTACAGTTTCATTGAATTTTTCTATAATATTTACTGTTAAAGAAATATCGTTATTTAGGTTATTCATATTATCCTTCTGATTCATTTGTAGTTGCCTTATGGCCGTTTCGTATTGAATAGCGTCATTTGCATCTAGATTGCCTGAAATACTTTTAATAACTGTTCCTAAACCATTTATTAGACCACGTTTCGATCTTTTAGTGGGAATTAATCCTTTTAATTTTTCTTCAGCTAAATCTAATTGGTGACCACAATATTTTTCATGGTTTTCTAATTCAATGTGAAAAGTACTATTTGGTTTATTGAGTATTGTTTCTGAAGCCAGCAGATATATTTTACGTAGGTATTTAATTCATCGTTTATTGGTGCCAAATCATGGAAATGAACAAAATCGTGAAATTTTGATCTGACTTTTGCATTTCCTAGGTGAATTGGAAGATTTCCTGGTCCGTCCTTGAGGTTAGATATTGTTATTTCCTGAGCTGCTGCTAGGAACACTAGAAGCATCCTGTAAAACATTTTTTATTTCAGCCTAAGTTTTTTTTAGATTTTGCTTATGTAAGATTTTATTCTGGGTTAAAATTTTGATATTGTCTTCTCTGATAACTTTTTCTTTAGAAAATTATGGGGAAATTTTATTTCTATTATTTGATTTTATTTTTCGGTAAGCTGGAGAATCAGATTTGTACGGAATAGGTTCATGACGATTTTCATTAATTTTACTGGTAATTGATTCTTTTCTTTTCATCATTTGTTCATTCAATCGTTTATACAGTTATTTAGTTTTTTCTCTATGTTCTTCAATATAGGTATTAACAATTTTTTTCATTTAAATCAATATTCATGGGTCTTGGTTAGATGACCATTAATGATATCAATCGGTTTTTGTTTAGTGGAGGAATGTATTGAATTATGGACCCAAAAATTGCATATGGAATAAGATTTTCTATATTCAATGTTTGTTTATCTTTGCTCTAATTATACGCAGGTGTTCTATTAAAGTAGAATGAAATCGTTCGACTAAACCGTTCGATTGAGAGTTATTGATTGTTATGAAGTGAGGTGCTATTTGGTGAACTTTCAAAAACGACACCGTTTTTGAATTCTGTTCCGTTGTCCATTACAACAGTTGATGGGGATCCATGGTGTGTCATAAATATCAAGAGTGATCTAACAATTTGTATTCCTGTTGATGAAATTAAGGGATAAGCCTGAGCATACTTTGAAAATGCATCGACTATTGTGAGAAACTTCTTATTTTGGGCATGAAAAGTATCAATATGAATAATTTCGAAAGGTTTTGCAGGAGTAATTCGCAATTATTGATATATTCGGTCACGTCTTTTTGAATACTAGGCCAATAATAAGTCCTTCTAATTCTAGAAATTGTCTCGGTTATTCATCTGTGATTAGTTTTTGTTTCATGCATGTATTGGATGGTAATGGTTTGCTGGTCTTTATCAATGATATCTTCTAAAATACTATTGAATTCAACTAATTTGAAAGCTGATTGATCAAAGGTTTTTTTTTTATTTACAAGATAAAAGTGTTGCATCAACCATTCAGGTTATTAGCAACATCGGTAATACACTATAAGTAAGTATACAGGTTAATGTTCTTAAGGTATTGTACAACTTTGCATGATTGATCCGCACTTAACATATCTGATAATAAGGCACTTGAAAACAGAAGTCTATGGTTGGCGTATTTTGGGCACTCTGATAACACGTGTTTCACGGTGTTTGTGGTGCAGCATAGTTCGCATCTTGGAGGTGGTTCACGTTTCAGGAGAAAGCCGTGTGTAAGGTTTGTATGACCAAGACGGAGACGAGTCACTTTGATTTGGTACTGGCGATTTGATGGAAACATTGCCATTTTTGGTAAATTGGTTTTATATCGCGTAGTTTTGATTCACACTGAGACCATTCGGTTTGCCACGAGGTTATAAATGTTTGCCTGATGTAGCTCTTCACATCAGCACACACTAGTACCTTTGAACTTATTGGATTTGAGCTTGTGGAGGTTGCTTTGCGCGCGCAGATGTCTGCTTTTTCATTGCCAGATATGCCGATGTGAGATGGGAGCCAGAAAAGGACCACTTCTTTGCCGTTTTGGCTACTCATTAAGAGTTGACTCTTGATGTCTTGGGCTACCTGGTGCTTGCTATATAATTGTTTCAGTAAGAGTATTGAACCAAGCGAATCGGTGAAGATTACAAATTTTTTTCTCGGTTGTCTGGCTGAGGCTATTGATGTGTTTTAGTGCCTGATGTATCGCGTATAATTCTGCAGATAAAATGTTAGTGTGTGCATGTAACCTGAATGATAACTCCCGGTCTGACGTGATCATCGCAGCTCCAACTCCGGTTGGTGTTTTAGAGGCGTCTGTGTAAATGTGATGGTACTCCATGTAGTTTTCGTGTATTTCGTTGAGTTTAGCCTTGATAATAAGAGGACTGGTATTATGCTTGTCGTATCTAGTTAGGGTTGTAACGGTTTTTAGAGATGGTTTTAGCCAGGGTTCTATGTCATAAGAAATGGGGGGTACCTCTGGCAAAGATAACTTTAGGCAGTTTCGATACGATTCTAATCTTGCGTAGAGAGGCTTTGTTGTTCTGGGTCTGTTAGTGAAGAATTCTCTGGTGTTTTTCTTTTGAGTGTAATAGCGCACTGGGTTGGAGTGGTTGGCTGATACGGAGGTAGAGTAAGTCAGGCTTAGTAGCATTCTTCTGGAGGCTAAGCCAGGTTCGCCTAGTTCCCATTGTAGGCTGTTGATGGGAGTTGTTCTGAAAGCTCCAAGGATGATACGGAAGGCAGAATTTTGGATGATATCTAGGGGTTTCAGAGTGGAATTACAGGCGGAGTTATATGCGATAGAGCCGTAGTCGATACGAGATCTTATGAGGGATTTATACATAAGCAGTAAAGTTGGACCGTCCGCACCCCAATTTTTATTCGACGCTACCTTTAGAATATTCAGCCTTTTCTGACAGTCGAGACTAAGATTACTGATGTGTTCTTTCCAGTTCAATCGCTTGTCCATATGCATTCCAAGAAATTTTGTAGTAGGCAGGCAAGGTAGTTGGTGACCATAAATTTTTAGCTCTGGTGTGAACGGATCTTCATGCTTGGAGAATACCATGGAATGGGTTTTGGATCTGGAGAAACTAAAGCCGGTTTCGTTGGACCATGATTCAAGCTGATTCAGGAAAGTTTGAAGGAAGGTCTTCATGTTTTCACGATTTCTTCCCTTGACGAATACAACTAGGTCGTCGACGTACAGGCGACCTTTGAGGGGCTTACTCAGATTTTTCAGAATGTCATTGATCGCTGCAAGAAACAGAGTGGTGCTGACTATGGATCCCTGAGTAGTGCCGTTATCTTGTGGTTTGCTGCTGGATGTCGTTCCGTTCACTCTTACAGTAAATGATCTGCTGTCGAGGAAATTTTTATGAATGCGAGACAATGACCTTGAATATTCCAAGAATGTAGTGTTCGTAAAATTCTGTGTCGCCATGCTCTGTCAAAGGCTCCTGTAATGTCGAAGAAAATCGCTATACATATAAGATCCTGAGAAAAGGCTTCGTGTATGAAGCTCTCAAGCTCTATTACGAGTATGTTATCCAATGTGGATCGGTGCTGTCTGAATCCGCTTTGTTCGGGTATCAGTAGTAGAGCTTTTTCCAGAGTCCATGTGAGTCTTTTGTTGATAATTTTTCCTAGTAGTAGTTTGCACATTGTGCAAGTCAAAGAAACGGGCCGATAGGAATCTGTTAGTTTTTTTCGGTTTATTGGGTTTCAGGATTGGAATGATTACTCTTTGCGCCATTCATCGGGAAATACATGTTCTGACCATATCTTGTTGAAAATCTTCAGCATGTGTGCCTTAGCGTTGTTAGGAAGGTGTTTCAAGAAGAGTGTTGGTATGTCATCGGGACCTGCGCAGGAGTTTTTAAGGCTACTGAGTGCGTCGTCTAGTTCTATTTGTGTGAGAGGCTCGTTAGAGGGTCACTCGTGTCGTTGACGGTGATTTCATCTCTTTCTTGCTGAAATTTGTGTTGTAAGAAAGTGTCGCTGTTGTTATTGTTGCTGGTATGTTCAAATAGGCGTTGGCAGAAGTTTCTGCAATGGTTTCATTGTCGGTTATTAAGTCTCCGTTTGTCTCTAATGATGGTATGAAGTAGTTGGAAGGTTTGCCTGATATTTTCTTTATATTCTTCCAGACTTGGGAGATGGGCGTGGAACTGTTCAAAGATGAAACAAAGTTTGTCCATGATTCTTTCTTAGAAGATTTGAGGGTGTATCTGGTAATAGCTCTCAGTCGTTTGAATTCGGTTAAATTTTCAGGGGTTTATGCTTCTTGTATCTGTTGAACGCGTTTTTGCTTGCCCGGATCGCATTTTTACACTTAGTATTCCACCAAGGCACTGGGTTTCGTTTAGTTATGAAAGATTTTCTTCCTATGGTAGATTCTGCAGCGTCGATAATGACCTGTGTGAAGTTCTTTACCGCGATGTTGATGTCTTCTGCCAGGATGCATGTATTCATTTTGTCACTTAATGTCTCAGTGAATTCGCTCCAGTTAGCATTGTTTAACCGCCATTTTAGGGGGGGGTTGATGTTGAGTTATGGATGGGATGCAGATATTGTTGTTGATTCTTATTGGGTGGTGATCGCTGCTGTATAGAAACGGCAATACTTCCCAGGAGATCGAAAGGAAGGTGTTAGGGTCACAGAGGCTTAGATCGATTGCCGACGAGTTTCCAGTGGCCGAGTTAAATCGGGTTGCTGTTCCATCGTTCAAAAGACAAAGGTTGTTATTATTGATTATATCGGAAATGATCTTCCCTCTCTTGTCTATGTTAGAAGATCCCCAGGTAGTGTGATGCCCATTGAAATCACCCATAACGATTAGGGGTGTGGGGATTTGGTTGATCAGGTCATTTAGATCTTGAAAGCACACGTGGCCATCAGGAAGATATATATTGCAAATATGAATTGGGTTTTTCTGTAGAATTTTTACTGCGACAGCTTCCAGAGTAGAGGTCAGTGGTATAGACTCGGAATCAAGTGACTCGTGTACATATACAGCTACGCCGCCACTGGCATGCTGCACTGTGGTTCTGTTTTTGAAGAATGTTTTGAAACCTTTTAGATGATGGTGATGGTCGTTTTTGAGGTGGGTCTCTTGTAAGCATAAGATTTCGGGATTGTGTTCAGAAATTAAGGTTTGCAGCATGACGAGGTGGCTGTAATAGCCATTTATGTTCCATTGTAGTATTGACCTGAAAGCTATCGATTTTGAGGTTTATGTTTTTATAGACGTGGGTTAGAAGAGTTGGGCTGAGAGAGAAATTTATTGATACATCACTATCTGTGTCAGTCGATACTATGGCTTCAGGATTTGTCAACTTTTTTATTAATTTAGTGATCTTGACTTTGATGCTTCTTTGTGTCAAAAGTGGATATATATCTCTCAGCATATCCCTGAGTTGTTCTAGGTTGTCTGTATAATCTTTTACTAAATCGAGTTGGTTCTGCTGACCATGAATGTTGTCAAAAAGGTCGCATAGTTTTATATAGGAGAGAGGCAGCTTGCTAGCATTTTCTTCAATGTATGATTTGGCAGGTTCCAATAACAATGTATTGTTGAGTGAAGGTGTGAGAGAAGTGCCGCTTCTTTTCTTTTTCTTATGAGTATTTATGTTTTGTGCTGCAGGTATGGTGAATTGAGTTGGTGAAGATTCGGGTGGGGGGCTAGTTGTTTCGGACAGGGTTCGTTTGTAAGCTGGTTGCGACCGGTTTTGTTGTGAGTTTATGTTAGCACTTTCTGTGTTATCAGGAGTTGTAGAGGTGCTTACCATAGTCTTTTGTTGAATTGGTGTGATGTCCATTTGAGAGTTTACATTTTCATTGTTCTCTGAGAATATTTTATTATGGTTTTCCCCTTCGATGCTGTTTTGTTGTTGTTGTTGTTGATGTCTGACATTGTGTTGCACGATGCCCAGTTTGGTGACACTTAAAACAAGTTGCTCCATCCTGTGCCATGAAAATGCGGTATTGGGTGTTGTCATGATTGATGATGAGTGAGTCAGGGAGTTGTAGGTTGTGTGGTTGGATGAAAATTTGTTCCTGAAACTCAGAATGTGACTGAATTCTGGTAAAGGAGCATTTATTCTCAAAGATGTCATTGGTGATATTGGTTGAAGACCTAATTTCGTCAGTTCATTTAGTAACGTTTCATGTGGTATTGAGGGGCATACGTTGGAGAGAATGATCCTTTCTGCAGGAGTTACTAGTTTCCTGGCCTTTATTGTAGCGTCAATGATCTTAATTTCTCCAAATTCGGTCATGAATTTTCGACGATATTTCTAGTGGAAAGATATATACATATTCTGTTGTTCGACATTCGAGATGCATGTGTAATGTTTTTGGTTGTATTAGTGATCCGAGGAATGAGGTATTCTTGAATTGGTGTGTCCTCTAGTGCAGGAAATATGATGGCCTGTTTCTTACTCGGGTAGTTTGGTTGATTCACAATGTTTGAGTAGGTTTTCTGTATTGGTTGGGATGCAGAACTGCTGTACTCAGCAGTATTCTGAGGTGGATTTGATCGATCCATTATTTCAAGAAGGAATTATCTTGAATTATCGGGCGCTGAAGGCGACCCTGTTCATCTGGAACAGGCGGTCGCGATAAGACCGACGATGTTGATAAGAACTATAAATTGATATCGTTCCTTGTTGTTGTTTATAATTAATTAATTAGACTTTTAGATCGCTGAAATTACTTACGGTGATTTCGCACTACACTAACTATTGATTCATATAATCACTTCATGAAGAAGATCGTGATAATAGCGGTAGAATATCAATGAAAATTATCAAAGTTTGCAGAGCGAGGTTAAGGCAGTTTGCTTCGATACTTGCCGTGACCGGACTCCTTGATCAAAGGTTTTCCTAAATATTTCGCAAATTTCGTGGTAATATCTATCTTGCTTAAAATGTAATGCGTACAAGATTTTTGGACGAATATATGTTTTGAAAAATTCCACTATTTCTTCATTCAAGTTATTTGTGCCAATTGAACGGTAATTCTTTGTTTGTTTGGAAAAATTCTGTCTACCTTTACTTTAGCTGGAGAAAGATGTATAAATTCAAAAATTACTTGATTATCAAAAATGTTGAGAATTTTTTCGGATATAGGAATTTCTTGTATCGGGTTCTCATAGTTCGAATGCACGGTGTTTCCCTCTGAGATATGTTCAGAATTCACTGGTATTTCAAAATTTTTTTTGATAAATAATATACGATTATTTGTATCTTACGATTTACGATTTCCAAATATGTATTTAATCATGTCAAAAATTTTTATCCAATCTTATTGATCCAAACCGCATGAAATTTTGGGAAGGGCTAGATATCTTTCTTCGTTCTGTTCGCACAATGTCCTGAGATTCAAAAGAGCATTAAACACGAAATTTCATATTCTGGTTTGAGATAACTGAGTTCTTTCTTAATTAGATAATAAATTTTCCGGTTATTATTCTCGATGAAAGCTACTTCGCTTAAGTCTTTATTTTGAGATTTCAGCTTATTTATCTGACCAAATCTTTGTTTAAATGTAAGTGTAATTCCATCATTCATGTAAAAATCTTTCGAAACACAGCTGAAGCATAATTTATGGGGGCTGAAAATAAGTCGCCTTTTTCTTCCCTTATGTTGGGGTAGTTTTTTATTTGGTTTGAATTTTGAAGTTCCAAAAAATGTTCAAAGGATAAGTTTTCATTTTGATGACGATTTTGAATTTCCGATTCTTCTACATTAACCATAATAGACTCATTATCATCATTGATGTTTTTAGAAAGTGATTCATTAAATTTTTCCATATATTCAAAAAGTTCTTTATTATGAATTTCGACTCGAGAAAAAGCATCAGCATTAGTATTGGTAGTTCCTTTTTTATAAATAATTTCGAAATCGTACTCTTCGAGTTTTAATCTCCATCGAAGAAGTCGACTACCAGATTCTTTGAGAGACATAACCCATTGTAAGGGTCTGTGATCGGTAACAATTTTGAATTTTCTACCATAAATATTTTGTTGCCCATACAATACGATACAATAATACAATACAAATTTATTCATCCATAATAAGACATACAATGATGTATAGGACATGTCAAGATTACAGAATTAGTAAAGTACATGATGATACAAACTCATAACTCGGATATAAAGAAATTGATTGCAAGAAGTTCTTTTTCGATAGTGCTGTAATTTTTTTCGCTATCATTGAGTGTTCTCGATGCGTAGGAAATTGGTTTATCATCTCCAATTTTACCTTGTGATAATATCGCACCTATCGCGAAGTTACTAGCATCAGTTGTTAGAATAAATTCTATCGAAAAATCAGGGTACTGAAGAATTGGTTCATTTACAAGTAAATTTTTACAATATTCGAAACAATTTATGAACTGAGAGGTATGTTCAATTTTTGCGCCTTTCTTCAAACAAGCAGTTAATGGTTTTGTGATTTTGGCGAAATCTTCAATGAATTTTCTGTAATAACCTAAAAGTCCTAAAAACCCTTTGATTTCTTTTGTTGTTTTTGGAATTGGGTATTTTTTAATTGCTAAAATTTGTCTGGGTTAGGTTTTACACCATCGGGGTTACTATATGTCCTAAACAGGCTAATTCTTCTTTTAAAATTCTGATTTATCTAGTTGAATTTTGAAATTTGCCTCTCGAAGACGCTGAAAAAAAACAATATTATGTTCCTGAAGAGACGTTGTTGAAAAAACTATTATGTCATCGACATAAACGAAACATATTACATTCAACAAACCTCTTAACATGTTGTTCATCACTCTTTGGAATGTTGCACATGCATTTTTAAGCCCAAATGCCATTCTGACGAATTCGTAATGGCCATTTTCAACTGTGAATGCTGTTTTTGGGATGTCTTTAGGGTTCATTTCGATTTGATAAAATCCGCTTGCCAAGTCTATGGTTGAAAAATATTGGCATTTTCCAAGTTTGTCAAGTATATCTGCAATGTTCGGGATAAGGTACTTATCATCGATTGTTTTTTCATTCAATTTGCGAAAATCAACTACGATTCTCCACTTTTGTTTTCCGGACGCATCAGCTTTTTTAGGTACTATCCAAATTGGTGAGGACCAGGGTGATTGACTAGGCCTAATTATTCCTTGATTTAGCATACAATTAATTTGCTTTTGAACTTCTTTTTGTGAACGAATGGATACCTGTATGATTTGGTGTATATTGGTATATCATTTTTAGTATTGATGGAATGTTTTTTACTTGATTTGAAAAAGAAAGCGGTTGATTTTCTAACTGAAAGATATCCGAATAATTTTTACAAAGTTTCAAAATTTTTTTTTCTTCTTCATTCATATGAGAGGTCCTAATAAGTTTTTCAATATCTGGATTTTTGTGTTAGATACAGCATCTATAGCAAAAATTTCATAATCTTCGTTATTAAATGGTATTGATTCAATTTGATCATTTAGCATACGGATTAAATTTCATCAGTTTTATTTAAAATTTCAACATTTGCTAATCCATTTTTGGAATTTGTTGTTATTTCTGGTATTTCACAGTTTGAACGATTTGTTCCGGTATAAGAATATCGCCATTTCTTTGTTCAACAGGAATTTTGGTTATAATTTTAGTATTAGCATCAATTTAATTTTGAAAGGAATTTTCGTTTGTGATGGTTGATATTTGATAGGAATAGTCGCAGATGGTGTGATTAGTGTTGATTCTTTGAAATTGAGGGTAGCTTTTTGAATTTTCCAATTGTCTGAACCTATAAGTCCATCATAAACATTATGAAACTTGAATATTAAAATTTGAATCGATCATCATAATTAAATTAAGAAAATATTGGTATTTCCGCACAGTAATTATGTGAAGAACTTTGGAAAACGGTTGAAACTGTAAATGGTTCATTAAATATAAATTTTGAATAATATTTTTCGGCAAGATCTGGATTTATAAATGATTTTGTAGAGCCGGTATTTATTAATAGTTTTAAAGGTGGATTTTTTATGGTTTATATGGTAATTCCTTTTTGTTACTAGAAAGATGGTATTCTATGTGTTCGGGTCTTGGGCAGAATCTGTTTGAAAATTTCTTCATTTTCATCAAAATTATATTCTTGTGAGTATTCTTCGAAATTTTCAGGAAAATCTTGAGTAGATTCTTCCTCGCGATATTCTGTGTTGAATAGTTCTTCGCTTACAAAATTAGGTCTTGAATTGTTTCTTGGGTAAAAATTTCGATTCATATTTTTGATTTTAATTTTGGATTGGTATTATTGGTGGTGGAAATGCTCATCGGAGTCGGTTTTGAGAAAAATTGGTGGAAATACTCATTGGTGTTGGTTTTTGTAATTGAGGTTGAGGTCTACCGAAGACTTGCGAATTTGTGAAAAATTTTGGTTCCTTATAATTCGGATTTCGTTGGAGATTTATAGGCACACTAGGAAATTGACTAGTTGTAGGTTGTTGATTTGAAAAACCATAATTCTGATTGTTATTCTGAAATTTCGTTGAATGATTATAATTATTTTTTGAAATGTTTGGAAACTGGTATTCCTTCTATGAGAGATTGCGTTTGATTTTTGATAATGTTTGATATTATTTTCCTCAATAATAAATTGTAGAGCTTGAGCTAAAGAATCAGGTCTCATTGCCCTAATTATGGGCCCTAAGGGTTCTCTTATCCCGCTAAAAAAGTTTTCAATGCTTGTTTAGTGAAAAATTCTCTCTTACTTGGCCTTAAAGCAGCTTCGCATTTTAGGTCAATATAGTTGCAAATAGTGTTTAGTAATGTTATTACTTTTTCGTGAAATTCTTGAGGAGTTTCATTGAAATTTTGTCTTGAATTAACTAAATCTTGATTGAGACAATTTTCGTCTCTTTGATCGCCAAAATTAATAAAAGGGCATTTTAATATTGTCCCATGAATTTGTGGCTCCGTGTATAGCCACGATTTCTTCTGCTCTCCCATGGAGCTTATTTAAAATTCCGTTCAACAGAAGGGTATTTTGAAAATTATTAGTATTTTCTAGATCAAAGTAATGGAGTAAAATTGCTTCAGAAGCTTGAATGAATCTATGCAATTTATTGGGTTCCCATCAAAATCAGGGATAACATTTAAATTTTTAACGTCAAATGCTGGAGGTGCTGGAATTTTTTGTTTTGTTTGTATTATTAATAAAGATTTATGAATGAACTCAAAAAATCGGTTTCTAATTCACTTTCGTTTTTTAAATAAAAGAATCTGGCTCTGAATCACAATCGTTTTCAAACAAGGAATCGATGGATGAGGAATCAGAGGAGTCTGACATAAACAAAAATTAATGTATCAATAATCTCACCAGCTGTTAGTGCTTTCCACAATTGCATTCTCTGTCTCTGTTCTCCGCTATGGACGTTGGACCTGGACCAATTGTATTGGAGTTGGAAAAACTGCACCAAAGTTCACTAATAAGGTTCGATTTTCACTTAATAGAGTGGACTTTAACGTTATTCACGATGAAAAACAGCGAAAACTCCGTCGACTGCGCCAATTATGTTTTGAGGATTCAAAACGAGATTTTTAAAAAGACAATTTAATTCAAAAATAAACGATACGTAACAAATGGGTTTTATGTCAAGACTAACTCTATACAATACAAATGACCTGTATATATCTATTCGTGTGATGCACCGTAGTCGTCTCCTGGAAGTGACGCGTCAGCAGTTCCTATGGGAAGATGCGAAGGTGCAACGGTAGACAATTCCGCATAGAATTGTAACTCGCTCGAGGTAAGTTTCACCGAGAAAACCACGTTACAGTTACAAAATATGTTGAATACGGTTGAACAGGAAATTTCCACCAACCCTGGATATTTCTGGAAGTTTATTAATGATAAAAAGAAAACAAAAAGGATTTCGCAAATCCATGTTTTTACGAGATGAAACTGCGAACGATGATGAGGGCACTACCGATTATTTTAGGAAAAACTTTCTGAAACATATGAAATATCAAAAGCTGATGAATCGCGAGTAATATATACGAAGACACCGTCGATATTCGTGATTGTCATTTCTCTCAGAAAGAAGTTTTAAATGTTTTCAGCAATCTACCAGAAAAGAGTGATACCGGTCCTGACCGAATTTCTGCACTATTTCTAAAGAAGTGTAGATGTGTTTTATCGGGACTGTTAAGTAGTGAGACGGATTTCCGTAAGGGTTGTTACCTTCATTAGACGTGGCAATGCCGCTTAGATTAGAATACCCCGAGCGAACGAGTCTAAGTACTCACTACTCAGTAGTAGCAATTTGGTTGTGTCAGTAAACGTCTCGCTGTCGAGACAGATATTACCAGGGGGGTGAAACGCGAGAAGTAAAATCTTCAACACAATAAATTCTTTCGAAAAATCAGGGTACTGAAGAATTGGTTCATTTACAAGTAATTTTTACAATATTCGAAACAATTTATGAACTGAGAGGTATGTTCAATTTTTGCGCCTTTCTTCAAACAAGCAGTTAATGGTTTTGTGATTTTGGCGAAATCTTCAATGAATTTTCTGTAATAACCTAAAAGTCCTAAAAACCCTTTGATTTCTTTTGTTGTTTTTGGAATTGGGTATTTTTTAATTGCTAAAATTTTGTCTGGGTTAGGTTTTACACCATCGGGGGTTACTATATGTCCTAAACAGGCTAATTCTTCTTTTAAAATTCTGATTTATCTAGTTGAATTTTGAAATTTGCCTCTCGAAGACGCTGAAAAACAATATTATGTTCCTGAAGAGACGTTGAAAAAACTATTATGTCATCGACATAAACGAAACATATTACATTCAACAAACCTCTTAACATGTTGTTCATCACTCTTTGGAATGTTGCACATGCATTTTTAAGCCCAATGCCATTCTGACGAATTCGTAATGGCCATTTTCAACTGTGAATGCTGTTTTTGGGATGTCTTTAGGGTTCATTTCGATTTGATAAAATCCGCTTGCCAAGTCTATGGTTGAAAAATATTGGCATTTTCCAAGTTTGTCAAGTATATCTGCAATGTTCGGGATAAGGTACTTATCATCGATTGTTTTTTCATTCAATTTGCGAAAATCAACTACGATTCTCCACTTTTGTTTTCCGGACGCATCAGCTTTTTTAGGTACTATCCAAATTGGTGAGGACCAGGGTGATTGACTAGGCCTAATTATTCCTTGATTTAGCATACAATTAATTTGCTTTTGAACTTCTTTTTTGTGAACGAATGGATACCTGTATGATTGGGTGTATATTGGTATATCATTTTTAGTATTGATGGAATGTTTTACTTGATTTGAAAAAGAAAGCGGTTGATTTTCTAACTGAAAGATATCCGAATAATTTTTACAAAGTTTCAAAATCTTTTTTTTTTCTTCTTCATTCATATGAGAGGTCCTAATAAGTTTTTCAATATCTGGATTTTTTGTGTTAGATACAGCATCTATAGCAAAAATTTCATAATCTTCGTTATTAAATGGTATTGATTCAATTTGATCATTTAGCATACGGATTAAATTTTCATCAGTTTTATTTAAAATTTCAACATTTGCTAATCCATTTTTGGAATTTGTTGTTATTTCTGGTATTTCACAGTTTGAACGATTTGTTCCGGTATAAGAATATCGCCATTTCTTTGTTCAACAGGAATTTTGGTTATAATTTTAGTATTAGCATCAATTTTAATTTTGAAAGGAATTTTCGTTTGTGATGGTTGATATTTGATAGGAATAGTCGCAGATGGTGTGATTAGTGTTGATTCTTTGAAATTGAGGGTAGCTTTTGAATTTTCCAATTGTCTGAACCTATAAGTCCATCATAAACATTATGAAACTTGAATATTAAAATTTGAATCGATCATCATAATTAAATTAAGAAAATATTGGTATTTCCGCACAGTAATTATGTGAAGAACTTTGGAAAACGGTTGAAACTGTAAATGGTTCATTAAATATAAATTTTGAATAATATTTTCGGCAAGATCTGGATTTATAAATGATTTTGTAGAGCCGGTATTTATTAATAGTTTTAAAGGTGGATTTTTTATGGTTATATATGGTAATTCCTTTTTGTTACTAGAAAGATGGTATTCTATGTGTTCGGGTCTTGGGCAGAATCTGTTTGAAAATTTTCTTCATTTTCATCAAAATTATATTCTTGTGAGTATTCTTCGAAATTTTCAGGAAAATCTTGAGTAGATTCTTCCTCGCGATATTCTGTGTTGAATAGTTCTTCGCTTACAAAATTAGGTCTTGAATTGTTTCTTGGGTAAAAATTTCGATTCATATTTTTTGATTTTAATTTTGGATTGGTATTATTGGTGGAAATGCTCATCGGAGTCGGTTTTTGAGAAAAATTGGTGGAAATACTCATTGGTGTTGGTTTTTGTAATTGAGGTTGAGGTCTACCGAAGACTTGCGAATTTGTGAAAAATTTTGGTTCCTTATAATTCGGATTTCGTTGGAGATTTATAGGCACACTAGGAAATTGACTAGTTGTAGGTTGTTGATTTGAAAAACCATAATTCTGATTGTTATTCTGAAATTTCGTTGAATGATTATAATTATTTTTTGAAATGTTTTGGAAACTGGTATTCCTTCTATGAGAGATTGCGTTTGATTTTTGATAATGTTTGATATTATTTTCCTCAATAATAAATTGTAGAGCTTGAGCTAAAGAATCAGGTCTCATTGCCCTAATTATGGGCCCTAAGGGTTCTCTTAATCCCGCTAAAAAAGTTTTCAATGCTTGTTTAGTGAAAAATTCTCTCTTACTTGGCCTTAAAGCAGCTTCGCATTTTAGGTCAATATAGTTGCAAATAGTGTTTAGTAATGTTATTACTTTTTCGTGAAATTCTTGAGGAGTTTCATTGAAATTTTGTCTTGAATTAACTAAATCTTGATTGAGACAATTTTCGTCTCTTTGATCGCCAAAATTTAATAAAAGGGCATTTTTAATATTGTCCCATGAATTTGTGGCTCCGTGTATAGCCACGATTTCTTCTGCTCTCCCATGGAGCTTATTTAAAATTCCGTTCAACAGAAGGGTATTTTGAAAATTATTAGTATTTTCTAGATCAAAGTAATGGAGTAAAATTGCTTCAGAAGCTTGAATGAATCTATGCAATTTATTTGGGTTCCCATCAAAATCAGGGATAACATTTAAATTTTTAACGTCAAATGCTGGAGGTGCTGGAATTTTTGTGTTTGTATTATTTAATAAAGATTTATGAATGAACTCAAAAAATCGGTTTCTAATTCACTTTCGTTTTTTAAATTAAAAGAATCTGGCTCTGAATCACAATCGTTTTCAAACAAGGAATCGATGGATGAGGAATCAGAGGAGTCTGACATAAACAAAAATTAATGTATCAATAATCTCACCAGCTTGTTAGTGCTTTCCACAATTGCATTCTCTGTCTCTGTTCTCCGCTATGGATGTTGGACCTGGACCAATTGTAGTTGGAAAAACTGCACCAAAGTTCACTAATAAGGTTCGATTTTCACTTAATAGAGTGGACTTTAACGTTTATTCACGATGAAAAACAGCGAAAACTCCGTCGACTGCGCCAATTATGTTTTGAGGATTCAAAACGAGATTTTTAAAAAGACAATTTAATTCAAAAATAAACGATACGTAACAAATGGGTTTTATGTCAAGACTAACTCTATACAATACAAATGACCTGTATATATCTATTCGTGTGATGCACCGTAGTCGTCTCCTGGAAGTGACGCGTCAGCAGTTCCTATGGGAAGATGCGAAGGTGCAACGGTAGACAATTCCGCATAGAATTGTAACTCGCTCGAGGTAAGTTTCACCGAGAAAACCACGTTACAGTTACAAAAATATGTTGAATCGGTTGAACAGGAAATTTCCACCAACCCTGGATATTTCTGGAAGTTTATTAATGATAAAAAGAAACAAAAAGGATTTCGCAAATCCATGTTTTTACGAGATGAAACTGCGAACGATGATGAGGGCACTACCGATTATTTTAGGAAATACTTTTCTGAAACATATGAAATATCAAAAGCTGATGAATCGCGAGTAATATATTACGAAGACACCGTCGATATTCGTGATTGTCATTTCTCTCAGAAAGAAGTTTTAAATGTTTTCAGCAATCTACCAGAAAAGAGTGATACCGGTCCTGACCGAATTTCTGCACTATTTCTAAAGAAGTGTAGATGTGTTTTATCGGGACTGTTAAGTAGTGAGACGGATTTCCGTAAGGGTTGTTACCTTCATTAGACGTGGCAATGCCGCTTAGATTAGAATACCCCGAGCGAACGAGTCTAAGTACTCACTACTCAGTAGTAGCAATTTGGTTGTGTCAGAGTAAACGTCTCGCTGTCGAGACAGATATTACCAGGGGGGTGAAACGCGAGAAGTAAAATCTTCAACACGGACATACGTCTCCCCATTTATTTTGGGGGCGGAGCCAAGCAGTGACGTATGTCTGAGCTAAATCCAAGTTATGTCAAATTTAAATGGGATGGATGTCATTGTCAACATATTGTCAATGCTGCCATTTTTATTGTTGTTTGTTTGAGTCGAAGAAGGAAGTGAAAAAGTTGAGTTTCAAGTGCAATAATTGTTTAATGCCAATATGAAAGTATTTGTGAGGAGATTAAAGTTATTATTTCTGTTTCTTTGATATGCAATAAGGTAATAGCAAGCATTCTCTTTTGAATGTATCTTTGCCTTACGAATGAATCAGTGTTATTGTGTAGTGACTACCTATAGCGACTAACATGATTTTTTTAATACAAGTGTTGATTTTCTACATGTATTATATGAACAAATGCTTCAAAATTTGTCAACAATTGCTCGGAAGTTTTTCAACTGTACGGAAATTGTAAGACCTGTGGTTGCTCATGAATAATTGTTACTTCGAAACATTCAATAGCTATGTACTGTACAATTGAGCCTAATAAAATAATTATTTGTATAATGTATATTTTCTTTCAAATCTGCCTTTTAATTCCGAAACAATAGGAAAAGCAAGTAAAATATATATTATCTTCTTTCTCTCTCTTTCTGGAACACAGAGCATTGTTAAAATTATGGAGGTAAAGGAAGTGGAGGTAGCCTAACGTTGACAAGTGTCACGTGAACATTACAACACAAAACAAGGGAGGGACACACCAATATGGCCAACTTCGAACTGTTTAAACGTAGAATTCTATTATTTGTGCCTCATTTCTTGTTCATTTTCTCTACAGTTTGTAGCAGAAAGATATTAAGTGTTAGTTATAATTATAATAATAATAATAATAGTTTATTGATCCTTTTAGACATAATACATTTATGTATAGGACAAGTCAAACAAAAAGATAAGATATTTAAATATCAACAAGTTTCTCACCAAGGTATTCATTGACTCTGTAGTAACATTTTTTTAACAATAATTCCTTAACTACTTTCCTAAATCTAATTACATCGAGTGATTCCATTGATAAAGGCATATGATTGAAAGTTTGATGCCGTGATAAATGGGAGAAGATTCAAACTTTGCAGTCCTATGAATAGGAAAATTTAATGTACCCCTATTCTAGTTTCGTGAAAATGAAAGCTTGAAAGTTTTACAAATTGCCTTCATTCTCCTTCACGTATACAAGACATCTCATAATAAAAATAGAGGCAACAGTAAGAATACCATTCTCTAGGAAAATAGAACGGCAAGAAGATCGTGCAGCGCAGTCGAACATAAGGCGAATTATTCGCTTTTGAATGATGAAACTCGGCCGATGTCCGAAGAATTGCCCCATAGAAGGATGTTGTAACTAAGGTGACTGTACACTAAACTGTAATAGACACTTAAAAGAGCGCTTAAAGGGAGCGAATTTTTAATTCTGCTCAAAGCATAGTAGGAGCAATTAAGTTTTTTGCAAACGTGTTCAATATGTGCATCCCACCTCAGATATCGATCTATATGAATACCTAGGAATTTTGTGGACGGTCTACATGGAATGGTCGCATCCAGATGACGAATAGTTAGTGAACCCTGATCATTATCTGAAAGGGAGAAGTGAACGCATACCGTTTTTTCAATATTTACCACAATACTATTCAGATGGCACCATTCTCTGAAGTTTTGCACGAGCAGTTCACATAGTCTCTGCAACTCTTCCAAAGTCTCTGCTGTGATGCCTATGGATGAGTCATCAGCAAACAAAATAAATCTTAGGATTTTGTGTAGGATATCTATAGCTCGACACTTTAATAAACATTCGCCTCAGATTAGTAGGGAGGTCATTAATAAATAAAAGAAACAAAGGGGTCCCAAAATGAACCTGGGGAACACCTAACTTGAGGTCGTGGTCATCGGAAAGTGTGCTCTCAACTTTTACGGCAGCGACACTATCTTCCAGATAGCTTTGGACCCAGTTTAGGAACACACCTCTGAATCCCAGATTATAAAGCTTATCCAGTATAAAATATGATTAAGACTGTCAAAAGCACGTGCAGGTCGAAAAATAATCCCGCGACATGATAGCCATTGTCCAGGGATTCATAAACAAACTCGATAAAATGTATGGCTCCAGTTTGAGTTGAGCGGCCGATCTGAAGCCGTGCTGTGCATTATCAAGAATTTGAAAATGATCTAAATATTTCATCATTCTATTCAGCACTATTCTCTCGAAAATTTGAGAAGACACTGAGCATTGAAATGGGTCTATAGTTTGAGATATCACCTAATTCACCTTTTTTGTTGACAGGAATAATGATGGCCTTTTTGAGGAAATGAGGGAACATACCAGTGGTCACTGAAAAATTTATGATATGAGCAAAATGCTCACATACAGCAGCGTTGATGACTTCAAAACACGGGCCGAGATTGAATCAACACCGGTACTCTTTTTATTTTTGAGTGTTCTAATCGCATCGAACACTTCACAGTGTAGAACAGGATGAAAGAAAGAGGTGGTTCCTAACATCGATGAATATGTACATGTAGAAGACAGTGAACTATTATAAAAACGACTCACGGTGGTTTCTGCAACCGAAGTGAAGTACTTCGCGAAAATATTCGCTAAGATTTTAGGCTCCTCGTATATAACACCCTCAATGTCCAGCGCAATAGATTTCTGGTTTCTACTACTGCGCCTTGTCATAGCATTACCATGTTCCATACGGTCTTGTTCTTATTGGGATTTATCGACAACTTGAACATTAAAATTAAATTTGGTGGTCCTGAGTAGTGAGTTATATGACAATTTAGCCGCTTATAACGGTGGTCCATCTGTGTTGGAATTTAACTACCGATTATTTGACTTTATAAAAGTCAACTATTCTTTTGAGTGATTAAATTTAGTTGAAAGTGTTGAAGTTACGAAATGGGACGCTATTCGCTTGAAGAAAGTTGGGAAATATTAAAAACTTATTTCCAAAGTGGTGAGTCTTCTACTCAAACTGTGAGAATTTTAAGGAAAAAATTCGACAAAAATAAAGTTCCAAAAACCCCAATTTGGGATCAATTTGTGAAGCGTGTTCGTGTGAAACGAATGTTGGTGGATAAACCAACACGTGTACGTACACGTCCGTCCGTTCAACCATAAATATGCTGCTGTGGCTGAAAATGTGCGTAACAACCATCACATCAGTTCGCCATCGTCTCAACAAGGACATTTCACGCACTTCTTGATGCGAATTTGCGTAAAGATCTTGCATGAAGCGTATAAAGTTCAATTGGTGCAACAGCTAAAGCCAATGGACCATCCGAGTCGTCTACGTTCGCAAATTGGGCGGAAAATTGTTTGGCGGGGATAACGAATTTTATCGAAAAATCTCTCTTTTCGGACGAAGCTCATTTCCACCTCGGTGGTTATGTTAATAGCAAAATTGTCGTATCTGGGGCACAGAAACCCGCACGTCGTCATAGAGAAGCCAATGCACCCACAACGAGTGACTGTTTGGTGCGGACTTTGGTCTGGCGGCATAATCGGTCCATTTTTCTTTGAAAATGAAAGCAGAAATCGCCGTAACCGTCATGCCGTCGCTACCGCGCAATTTGAAACGATTGGTTCTTTCAAGAAATTGAAGCTGAAGACTTGACGATGTTGGTTCCAACAGGACGGTGCAAGAGCCATACAGCACACGCCACAATCGATGTTTTACGCCCCATTTTCGGAATCGAATAACAGCAGAAATGCTGATGTGAATTGCCATCAAGAAGCTGCGATCTGACGCCATTGGATTATTTATCTTTGGGGAGCGGTGAAAGATAAGTGTTACGCCAACAATCCACAAACTTTCAAGACTCAAGACCGATTCAAGCTGGATTGGGAAATAGAGCCCCAAACAATCGAAAATGTTTTGAAAAATGGAATGGAACGAATAGGCTACTGCAAGTCAGCCGTTGTGGTCATTTGGCCGAAATTATTTTCATATAAATAAATGTCATGAACCAACCGTTTAAATAAATGTTCAACCATTGAAAAATATTGAGGCAGTTTTTTGTTTTTATAGCAAAATTAAATTCCAATTTTTAAATGGGCACCACCCTTATAAAGCATAAGTTGCTTGTGTTCTGAGATTACAATGTAACCAATAGAGATTATTTAAATTATGCTTAGCCGAAACAATCTCCCGAGTAATCCACTTTTTAACGTGTTGACCATAACCAGCGCATCTTATCATTGGAAAACAAACTTCAAACACCTCTGGTATAATGTTAATGAACTTTTCAAAACATTCATCTACATGCGTAGATCTGTAGATATCACCGAAATTACACTTGGAAATACGATTAGTGAAATCATCAAGATTTTGCTGACTCATACTTCTGACTAACCCTGGAATATTTCTAGTGATATTGCTGTAGTTAATGGGTAACCTAAAATCCAGTGAAAGAACACGATGATCACTAATATGAGCCTCATATACCTCTGCGTTGTTGTACATTAACTCAAAATTTGTTAAGATATAATCTACTTTTGAAATGGATGTATGTCCTGTACAATCTGTGAACACTCTAGTAGGTTCACTAGATGTCACCTTTAGATGGAAGCATTCTAGTAAATCTACAAGTAATTTGTGATCTTTACAGTTCAAAAAATCAATGTTCAAATCTCCACAAAGGATTATTTTATCTACCGCACTGCAACAAAAAAACAATGCTGCAGACAGTCTATCTAGAAATTTCTCAAAATTACCTGAACCAGGTCGGTAAACACTAACACCTAATTTAGTATTATGCACTACCACTATAGTTCCACTTATTTCACAGACCATTTCTTCGGAAAATCGTGACACATTCATATCTTTTACTTGCACTCCAGACTTGACGTAGATCATTGAACCACCGTGCCCTCTATTGCGGCGGCAGTAATAATCAGCCTGAAAGTAACCCGAGATGGTCATGTTTTGCACATTTTCCGAGTTACACCAGTGCTCAACAATGCTCACAATTTCAGGTTCTTTTTCTGCTAGAAGAACTTCAAGATTATTCAGTTTATTCGTTACGCACTGGACATTCAATTGTAAAAGTTTCATTGTTGGACTACTGTTGAGGGTAGCCTCAATCACTTCGCAGTCTGATTCATTGTTCTTTGTTGAAAAAACCGATGGACACTGGCTTTATTCGGCCAATTTGCGCCATCAAGGGCTTTCTCATAATCTGATGTTGCAATAAGCACTTTAAATGATGAATAACTCTCGGGATATTTCGATTCGAGTTTTTCACATTTGACTGTGGGAAAGTTCATACTTAAAATTTTTTTGAGATCTTCTGCTGTTGTTTCTGGTTTCAGATTAGACACATGCAGAGCCTTAAATTTTTCTACCCCTTCAACGCTAGAATTTCCGTGTTTTCTCATTCAGTGAATGGGTGCTTTAATGAATCCAAAAAATTCCCGCCACAAAGTTGCTCATACCAATATGGCCAAACTATGTGACACTTTTGGAACAAAGGAAATAAAGGATATGCTCCCTCCCATTCTTTTACTTCCATGGTTAAAATTCAGGACGAAACCATAGAACCTCTTTCTTGTCAACAAGCGACCACCCCTCAGAATCCAATCGCCCCATTTATTTTTGACGTTTCAAATGTCACGCGTGTTGCAAGGGTTTAGTAGGCAGATATCATTTCTTATATTTTATGTTCTGTGAGTAGCAATCTGGTTGTGTCAGAGTAAACATCTCGCTATCGAGACAGATATTACGCTTTTTACCTTACAATAAAGATTGTGAAAAGAAAGACAGTGTTTTCAATTGTGAAGTTTATACAGTCCACTAAATATGTAAGGAGAGAGATTAATTGTATTAATCTCTCAACCACAAAATCGTTTTCGAACACCGAAACAGTAACAGGGACCTTTAGTTTTCTTATTCAATTTGTCGGTAAATTCAGGCAAATATCCAAGTAAATGGAAATCAAGTTATATGTATAACTCCGGTATTCAAGTCAGGTGATATTAGTGACGTGGGAAATTATAGACCGGTAACGAAAAGTTCCTGCATCCCAAAAATTTAAGATACATTGATAACTAATAGAATAACACCAATATTAAAAAATATATTAATTGAGGAGCAACACGGATTTATTGCCGGAAGATCTGTTACAACAAATAATCTGTTTTGCTTCATTGACTTGACACTATCAGCATTTAGCGAGAGATCACAAGTCGATGCAGTGTATACAGACTTTGCTAAAGCATTTGATAGGTTGCCTCATTGGCTACTTATCGCTAAACTCAAAGCATTAGACTTTAGGTCACCTTTACTCGAGTGGATCACGGAACGTTTGGTTGGATTGACACAATTCATTAAGATTTCTGATACTTTGTCCGAGGGTATTGCTTCTTTCTCAAGGCTACAATGTTAAATAAACAGTTTAATTATATATACAAAACATCCCCAGAGTCGGCCTGTCACTCACCTCTTATTTTTTCAAAAAGAAATTTCGTCAAAATCGATAAAATCTTGGTCTGGTAGATTTTCATTTATTGTCAAGATAATACAATTTTCTTTCGATGTTTTGAAATCATTTATCAGTGTTGTTATTAATACGACATGAGTAAACGTAACCGTCATCTGGTAGGTGGGTACGTTCCGCAAATCACACCAAGCGGCAAGAAGATGTACAAAACTATTTACTATTAGATATAATTACAATATCACGCCACGTTTAAACAATAAATTAACGAATAACTGTTAAAAGTAATAAATAATTAAAACACAAACAACAATACACGCGTACATCTAGGTTTTGGAATTTCTCGGTTGTTTCACTACATATTACCAACTATCTATAATTTTTTTTCAGAGTTTCAATGATTAATATCGTTCAGAATCAGACCATCATAAACCAAACTGAGGTGTTGGACGTCTTCCCCGTAGTTCATAGTATTGTTGGACCGTATATGGATCATTTCACTAATCTTCTATTGTAGCTTGGTTCGTAATCCCAAATTGTAACATTTGTGAAGTTGAATGTGTGTCCTTCAGCATTAACGTGTGCAGCGAGGGCTGTTCCCTGTGTCCTGTCAGATTTTTCTGCGTCATTTTTGTGTTGTTTTATCCTTTCTTGTAGAAACTGCTTTGTTTAGCTAACGTAGCATTTTGTGCAAATGTTGCATTCTATTTTATAAACAATTTCTGACTGTTGCAAAATGGGTGTTCTATCTTTGAGTTTGGTGTAAAACTTCATTTTATTATTTAGAATGTTATAGAAAGCTGCACTACCATTGTATTCTTGGAAACATTTTTCTATTTTATATGATAATTGTTGGATCAAATGCGAGTTTGAAATATTTTTTAGTTATGTTTTGTGATGTTGATGTGTCTTGCGATGTATTTGCCGTGCCCACGTCAGTACCATTATTCGAATGGACACTACGTTTTGCTTTATTGTAGGTGTTTATACAAGTTTTTATGTAATATGTTGGGTAATTGTTCTGCTTCAGGATTTCAGTCACTTTTTTCAAATTATTTTATTTGTTCTATACTCCCCATCGCTCAGTGTGATTGCTCTATTTATCGAATTTCATTCCTTTTTTGTGAGAAACTGTGATTAGAATGGAAATTGATACATCTACCTGCGTTTATCGGCTTCGTGTACCAATTGGTTTCCAATCTATTGTTATTCCTGATGACTAATATGTCTAAAAATGGGATACTCTGATCTTTTTCCCTTTCTAGGGTAAATTTTATTGTTTGGTGAAATGAGTTGAAAACATTCAGATTCTCTTCAATTTTTTCTTTAGGTATTAAGAGTAATGTATCTTCGACGAGTTTTATAAGAGGAATGTGGAAACTCAACCTCGATATAACTTATTGAAATAGTGCGAGCATAACTAAGTCCGCAAAAGCAGAGCTTGCTGGAGAACCCATTGCTGTACCTTCTTTTTGATCATATAAAACACCTTCGAAAACAAAATACACTCCTTCAAAACACAAATCAACAAGATGAATGAATTCCTTCTTTCCCAAATTTGTGAAATTTTTAATAGAGTACCATTGATTTTTTATTATATATTACTCATGTCGTATTAATTACAACACTGATAATAGATTTCAAAACATCGAGAGAAAATTGAATTATCTTGACTGTTGGGGCCGATTCGAAATTGGTAAAATATGAATGAGTTCAAAATACCACAAGAAATTGTTTTCAAATGGTATCCTGAACCTTATTGGAGATGGAAAATATTGTATTGAGTGGACTGTATAATTATGAAAATATGTATTTCCCAACACAACACGAAGGAACAAGTGTACAGTCAATTAAAGAAATCACCTTACCTTTCTCCAGCAGTAGGTGGTCGCAAAGACCTTATCTTGATAACCACTCCACGAACAAATTGATTGAGCTCAACAACCGATCGGGATGGCAGGTCCTGTGTTGGGGGCTGAAGAAAGACTTTTACACTTGTTCTTTGTGTGCTCTCCTCAATTACGCCAATGATATCACTCACAGTGAAAACTCACTAACTTTTAGTTTTGTATTATTTGTCCAAAAGAATTTTGGATAAAATAATGATCGCAAGATCAAATTTTATTGGAAACTGAATTTGTTTGAAAACTTTATTTGGAAACGATAAACAATGAAAATGGATGCATATGCTAAGAAATCTGAATTAATTTCTTTCAATGACAACGAATGAATTCAATATGTAGAATGAATGTGCGTCGTCGCAAGGAAACCTACAGCTGGTAGAGTGGTAACATATTATTGTAAACAAACTTTACCGGGAAAAATAAAATGAAAATAAAACAATTTATTAGTGGGAAAATCGAAATATTTTAAAATAATTAAATGATCAGACGTTCACTTTGGCGTGAACATTGACAATAAATGAAAATCTGCCAGACCAAGATTTTATCGATTTTGACGAAATTTCTTTTCGAAAAAATACGAGATGAGTGAGGCCGACTCTGGGGATGTTTTGTATATACAATTAAACTGTTTATTTAACATTGTAGCCTTGATAAAGAACCACAAAGGATAGAGAAGAAATAAAGGAAACTTATCCAAATTCCCGCTATCATCATTTCATTGTTTACATCATGGACGCTACCAATAACCAATGTTTGAGTTTTTCAGATCAAATTATACACAATTAAGTGGCGAACAATCTGAAGTACAAATCATTTCAATGCGCCTCATATAGCGAAAGTAATTGCATTTAAAATATGAAAAAAATTGAAAGTTTCAGGTGCGAAAAATTCTAATTTTTGAAATATCTCAATAACGAAAACTCAAAATGAAAAGTTTTTGTGATCAAATTATACACAATCAAGTGACGAACAATCTGAGGTATTAATCATTTCAATGCGCCCTATATAGCGGAAGTAGTTGCAATTAAAACATGGAAAAAATTTAAATTTTCAGGTCCGAAAAATTCTTATTCTTGAAACATCTCAATAACAAAAACTCCAAATGGAAAGTTTTTCTAATCGAATTTCACACAATTAAGTGACGAACAATCTGAGGTATTAATCATTTCAATGCGCCCTATATAGCGGAAGTAATTGCAGTTAAAACATGGAAAAAATTGAAATTTTCAGGAAAAATGATTTTCCCGCTTTGCCGTTGAAATTTTTCTTGAATTTTTTTTTGCAATAAACCTCAAGAAGCCCGAAACCTTTCCAACGAATGCAAAACCGTGGAAATCGGTTCGTGCGTTCTGGAGTTATAGCGTCAGGAAGGAAAATCCGACTTATTTTTATATAGTAGAAAGAATATAGTTTACAGAGAAGTTTTGAACAATTAAAATTACCATTACCAAACTAACTTTTCCCGCGACTTGGTCCTCCTGGAATTCGTTTATCGCAAATCCCTCAAATGTTTTTTTTTTCGGACAGAGTTACTTTCGAATTTTGTATTATCATGCATATACAAACTATACCTACGTATAACCCTTCTTTTTGGCAGTTAGAAATCAAAACATAACACTCTGTACTGAAAAAGGATTATAAACATTATGCCCAACGGAGTGGGCACGGGTCAGCTAGTCTTTTCATAGGGAAAAAATTGTGAAATCTGTTCGAATCAAATCAGAATGAAATTCGAGAATATGTATATTTCATTCATATAACTTCAAATGTTTCTTTTGCAGGTTTTCAAAATACGTCAGAAGTTCCTAGAGAAAACTCTGAATCAAGATATTAGTTGGTTTGATTTGAATAAAACCGGAGATTTTGCTACTACATTCTCTGAGTAAGTTGGAAGTTTATATTTTTGGCATCTTCGAAGTAAAAATAATTGTTATTTCAGAAACTTGGGAAAAATCGAAGAGGGCATTGGAGATAAAGTTGGGGTGTTTTTGAATTATCAGAGTGTGTTTTTGACAGGAATGATCTGGTCTTTGGTCATCGGTTGGAAGTTGGCTTTGGTTTGTATGGTTTCCTTACCACTGTCTACCATAACCATGGCAATAATAACCTGGGTGAGTGAACCTAATTATCAAAAAACTTTGCCCATTTTAAATATCAATCAATTATTATTAGGGAAGTTATAGGATTTCATCCAGAGCTTTGATTTTTTGAGAATAATATTCAATTTTTGAGAAGATGCGAAGAAAATAAACATTTACACAGGGTTACAGGGTAAGTCGTACAGAATATCGGAGGATGTTATTATTGATTTTGTTCATTTCTGATGAATTCTATATCTTATATTATGTTCACTGAAATTTTACCATTATTGAAATATTGAATTTTAAAGATTTTTTTTTCAATTCCCCATTTTTATATTTCTTATCGTTTTTTCTAGAATAGGAGTTCCTAAACTCCGTTTTTTTTATGAATTTAGTAAGAGAGGATGTGAACTTATGAAAATGATCAACAAAAACTGAATCTATCACTAATATTATTATTTATCATTAGTTTGAGAACATACTTGAAGCGGATGTTTTATTTAAGCTCTCGTTGTTCCGATAAATTAGTGATACAATCAGGGGTGCTAATTATTCGAGTTTGGTGTGATTCTGAACCTTTGAAATTGGTAATAGCAATTGTTGGAATATTAAGTCTGATCATAGTTCCATCTTGCTTGAATAGTACAAATTCCTTACTAGGAAAAATCCGACAATACAATGTAGGTAATAAATTCCGATCATTCCTTCATGCGAAAGGCAGATACTGGGATGTGGCAAAAAAACAGCTATCGTTGATTTCAAATATGTCAGAAGGAGGATGGGATTATCGTGATGATTCCGGAATCGCAAATTCATCGGTAATTCCAGGGTTCTTGAATGAATATGTTATGAAATAGGCGAACTTATGGGCGAGGAGGTACTTGAGGTAAGGAGACAGTTGGAGGCAAAATGAGATGGCAATTCTGGTGGTGGTGATTTCTAATTATTTTTTTTTTAAATAAATAAATTGATTTGGGATTTGGAGTATTACTTTTCGTTTCGAAATTCGAAAACATTATTCAAATTTACTATATTTTATAAGCTTTTCCATAACCCACTCATTTTTTGAGCGCTCGTTCTACTTGAACGAGTGTTATATTGTTTTGCCCAAATGTCTGAAATTTTCGAATTTTGAGTCCAAAATGGCCTCAAACAATAGGGTTCGGCTCCCCGATGACGAATTCGTGGCCCGTTAGCACGATAACTTTCGGATGGATTGTCCTAGAGACATTTTCAAGGTGAGTTCGATTTCAAAATGCCTCGGTTAAGTTCGTTAACCAGCCAAATGGTACAGGTGTTCCATAAAATATGGCCATTCAAAATTTTTTTTCTCGATATCTCAGACAAAACGAAAACAATTAAAATGAAGTTTAGCGGCCATATGCAAAATGCTCAATATAAGCCTCATGCAAAATTTTGTGGCCATAGTATAAACAGAACCATGGAAAATTTAATTGGAGTATTGAAAAGAAGAAACTTCATATTTCCATAACAAGAAATCCGATTCGAGTGAAATCTATTTTGAGAGTGACGATTGATATACTGAAAGTTCACGCAAAATTTCAAGAAGAACGCAACATTGAAAAGGGGAACCTCCATATTTCCATAACAGGACATCCCCAGATATCCCCGGACATCCCGCAGACATCCCCAGACATCCTCAGATATCCCCGGACATCCCCGGATATCCCCAGACTTCCTGAGACATCCTAAGATTTCCTGGGATATCCTCTATTACTTAATAGTTGGTATCGGTTTAATGAGTGATTAAAAACAGTTTGTAGCACTATGTGGTGTCCCGAAATCAAATTGAAAAAAAAAATCTATTGTTTAATCTACTCTTGAACAAAGCATAACACAATGAACATATTTTATGTAGATATTGAGTGTTTTCGAAACAGAGCAGAAGTGAGTTCTCTGAAGATGACTTATATTCTTATTCAAAATTTATAATTAAATGAAAATATATTTGACATCCCTCGATATTTCTGAACTGCCGAAAAAAGAATCTGATTAGTCAGTGGCAGATCCGGGGGGGGGGGCACACCGGGGAAACTTCAAAATACACTCGCGTAGAAAGGAAAATTTTTGGAGTGTTGAAAATTCATTGAAAATTAGGAGCAAGAGGGGGGTGAGTTATTGGTCCTGGAGGAGGGTATGCCCTCTCCCTAAATCCGCCACTGATAAGTGGCTTTTAAAACCCAGCAAAGCCGTTAGTGGAATGTTTAATTTTTGCTTGTATAATTTTCGATATCAAAATGAAATTTTTTTATGAAAATACCACAAATAATGATATATTTTATCTATATAATATATTTTTATTCCTTGAGGCGAAGAATTCAAACTATTTTCCAGGATAAATTCCAATAGTAATTTTTCACTCTTTATTACCAGGTTCGTCATTTTTTCCATTTCTAGTTTGAAAATTATTTGTTTAAAATGAAATATTCTTGAATTGATCCTTAATCTGACTTATAATACACTGCGCAAAAAAATTAACGCAGATTCTGAAAATCTCAATTTTAATGAAAGTTAACTCTACATTGACTTTATAACTTATTTTTTATGTTCTCTCGGGAAGGTTTTGAACGGAACAAGACTCATTAAATGGAAGAAAAATTCAGGATTTCACCGAATCTCATGTGAAAAAAGAGAAATAAACAATTTTCAAAATACTGGAATGCTGATAAGTGATTTAATACTTGGTATTTCCACCCCTTGCGTTAATTACAGCTCGGCAACGACGGTTCATACTCAAAATGGGTGATCTTAAAATGTTTTTATCTAATCCTTCCCGGATTTCTCTGAGTTGGATTCCAAAGACATTAAGAGTAGCTAGATGATTTTCTGAACTTCTCAGCCTTCTATTGAGGTTGTCCCAAACCTGCTCAATCGGATTGTGATCTCGACTTCTTGCTGGCCATTCCAGAGACTGTTTTTGATATCCCTCAACTCGTCCTTCAGTGAAAATATATAAATATAAGGCATGTTGAAAATATAACGAGACGAGAATAAGTATTATTTATTTGAATATACAGGGTGCGCGGCGCGGCTGCTCTCCACGGTTTCATGTTTGTTTCTGATCACTATTTATAATTATGATTAGGAATGTATCCCTCTAAATTTCCATAAAATTTGGTGGCGTTTGGTTGGTATTGATTTTCAAGAAACTTCTCAATAAAGTCAATTTCAAACGCTCTTGTCAAATTAGTGCAATGTTTGAAAGGAGCATTTGGTGTATTCATTTTTTTTTAATTGTTTGTGTTTCAGTACCTTGGGTGAAAAACCTATACAAGTTTTCGTAAAATGCCGAAACCTAACAGAATATGTTTCAACCTATATCTATATTTCTTTACAAATTCCAAATCGCTCTGTATCGATTGAGCAGATATGAAAACTCTTGTGAAAATGAGTTTCAGGGTGTTTACCATACCCAAATAAGAATAATTTATATCGATTGAAATATATTCTGGGAGGATTCTGCATTTCTTAAAAACGTTATATGTTTTCACTCCCAGTCTCTGAAACAGAAATAATTAAAAAAATTTCAATTGAAGTGCTCCAGCGAGAATCTTTGCACTTATTTGTCAGAAGCAAAGTGGTCTTGAAAAAATTGTTGCCTAACAGTAAAACTTAAACGGGAAATAAATAAAAAGGATAGTGTAACGTTTCGGTGTCTATATCAGACACCTTCTACAGACAAATTTGTAAAATCTTCAGAATTGTGTGTTTTTTCATTTGCAATCTGATTGACATTGAAAGTTATCAATATAAAGAGATGTTGATTCATCTAATTTTGAAATTTCTTGGTGTCATTTCTTTCTTTAATAAATCAATCCAAAAGGATATATTCCAACAGAACAGTTGGCCAAATTATCTACTTCATCTAACAAAATACATGTGGATTCCTTAATTTTCCTTTTAAAATTATCAGGTTCCGTCACTAGGATTTTTGTGTTGTTCCAGTTCATCATATGATCTCCGCTATTTGAACGTATGATCAGCAATTTGTGATCTTGTAATGTCTCTATTTTTGATGTCTCTCCTGTATAAGATTTTCCACATATACCTACAGGGAATATTGTAAACACAATTTTTTGATTTCTGTGTTTCATTTATTGGTTTCGTTCTGGTAAGAATGGATCTCAAATCATTTTGTGTTTCGAAAACAGTTCTTATGTTGAATTTAGAACCAATTCTTCTTATTGTCTCTTTAACCCAGATACTCCCACCGTTCTTTTAAAAGACATCGGAAAGATTTCTACAAAACTCACGTTTCAGAACTTTCTGATAGATGGCACCTTATCTCATCATTTAATACCGATATTTGTAAACAGACTCAACGTTGGTTATTCTAAATCTCACGATATATAATAGAGAAAAGTGCGTGTTCTCCTAAGAATTTTTTCGTGACCTAACATGGCTGACAGGAGGTGAGTAAATTGGCTGCTATAATGAAATTTCATGCAAACAGGGCTGTTTTATCTGTGATGCGGTGTACTTATACGATGTTCGTACAGAATTTAGGTTATATAAATGAATATAAAAGAAACCACACTAAGAAAACATGCATGTTCTTTTAAAAGAACGGTGGGAAAATCAACTATCATTATACATTTTTTCAGTTATTGGACGAGACCCCTGAAACTACACGAGTTATTGGAAGAAATTGAAAATGACAACTGGAATATTCCAGATGATATCGTTTTATTTCCGCCATCAAACGATATAGATACAGATGAGGATTCGGGGGAGGAAGATGATGTGAATTTGAATAATCTACCAGGAGGTCAACTACTAACAGAAATAGAAGTTGCTGGTGCAGATTCTCAACACAATTCAGATAGTGAAGATGATCTGCCGTTGTCAATTTATGGAACGAAAATAGTGGGAGACAAAATTGTAAAGAGAAAAAGAATTTACAGATGGTGCCAACAAGATTTGAATCGTCAAATAATTGCCTGGAAAAAAGCAAATGGACCGAAACAACAGTATACCCCTTTTGAAGCATTCTCTTTATTTTTAGTGACGAAGTATTTGATTTGCAGATACAGTACGAATATGTATGCTCATATAAACGAAATGGGGATATTACAAGAGATGAAATGCGATGTTTTTTTGGAGTTCTTCTACTCAGTGGATATACATGTCACCCTAGGCGCTCGATGCTTTGGCAAAATTCCAAAGATACAAATAATATATTAGTTTCTGAAGCTATATCTAGAAATCGCTTTGATTTTATAATGCAAAATATTCATTGCTGCGATAATAACAATTTGGATCAGAATGATAAATTCACAAAACTAAGACCTCTTTTTGAAGTTCTGAATGAAAAATTTATTGCAATGGCCCCCATGGAGGAAGCACACAGTATTGATGAATCTATGGTACCATACTTTGGAAGACATGGGTCGAAACAATTCATTAGAGGTAAACCAATCAGATGGGGGTACAAATTATGGACTGGAACTACTAAAACTGGATATATTGAATGGTTTGAACCGTATCAGGGTGCAACTACTGTATTTCTAACAAATATAAAGATTTAGGTCTAGGGATGGGTGTTGTATTACATTTCGCCGATATTCTTCTGGAAAGATATCCTAATATTCCTTTTCATCTCTATTTTGATAACTTTTTCACAACTCTACAGTTGATTGAGGAACTGGATAGAATGGGGTTGAAAGGGACAGGTACAATCAGAGAAAATCGTATCGGCAAGGAATGCACTCTTTCTCCCTCTGTGGTGATGAAAAAAAGAGATAGAGGTTCATTTGAGTATGTGGCTTCAGATTCCAGCAATATCGTGTTATGCAAATGGCATGATAACAGCGTTGTTACTATCGCCTCAAATTATGATAAAGTTTTACAACTGTTTCAGTGAAACGATATTCCCAAAAGGAAAAAAAAAATATTTTAGTGCCGCAACCTCAAATAATAAAAAAATATAATGAAAATATGGGAGGGGTGGATAGGGCAGATCAGAACATCAGCCTCTACAGAACTTCAATTAGAGGTAAAAAGTGGTATTTTCCACTCCTATGCCATTGCTTAGATATGGCGACACAGAATGCATGGCAACTATATAGGAGAGGCGGCGGACCGAAAGACCATCTGTTTTTCAGACGCTCTGTCGCTCTATCCACATTAGAAACTTTCAGAAAAACTTCGAGACGAGGACCAAGTCGTCCATCTGCAAGCTTACATGAACATTCAAAATATGATAAGCTTGACCACTTAGTCGTTTATAAAGAAAAACAGACCCGATGTGGCGTATGCCATAAAAATTGTAATTTTATTTGTAAAAAATGTTCAATTGCATTACACCCCAAACACTGTTTTCTCAGTTATCATACTGTTTGAGTTGGAATTTTGATTTTATTATGTTCTGAATATATGTTAGTTTTTTTCACCAATAGTATCTTATTTTCCCACCGTTCTTTTAAAAGAACATCATTTTCCGAAAAAACGGAAAACTTTTCCCAGAAAAAAAGTTAACAATGTCATTATGTGGCTTTGGTGAGTCACGAAAATATTAACGAATTATTGTTTTTGTAAAAAAAAAATTTTGGGGATATCTGGGTTAAGGCCAGGAATATAAGGAATGACGTTCAACAAATTTGGTTGTTCCTGACGGTTGTCTGTTTGTACCTGACCATCATTAGAATTTTGATTAGATAAATAATTTATGTGTGTGCAACACTTTGGTGATATTAATGCCCGTATTCTGCTTTTCATCTGTAAGCTACGAGATCGTAGCGTACTACTGATCTTTCAGATTCCTTAGGATAGTAACAAAACAAGAATAATTCCAGAATTGCATAATTCTGCAAATGTTCCCGTAACTATCGTACGCTACGACCTCGTAGCTTACAGATAAAAAGAATGAAACAAGATTAGCAGTGAAAAATCTAACTCCACCACTTTTCGTATTCTAATTGATATTCATAACGAATATTGTATCTATAGATTCCCTTTATTTCGTCAGTATGTAAATAAAAATCAGCCCGACATCTCTAGATAAACATCAGACTTCCCTAGACATCCCAAAGACATCCTCGGACATCCCCCGATTTCCTGAGACATCCCCTGATTTCCTGAGATATCCCCAAGACATCCCGGGACATCCTCAGATTTCCTAAGACATCCCCGGATATCCTGGGACATCCCAGGGATATCCCCAATCTTGTACACCAGACATCCCCAGCGGTTTCCCCCTCGTACAGGGTTGAAGGAGAAGTCGTACTGAATATCGAAGGAAGTTATTTTTCTGGTCATTCCTGATGAATTTGGTCCTATAATATGTTATCCAAAATTTCACCGTTATTGAGATATTGAGTTTTCAAGATTTTTTAATACTTTATTTTTCGTGTTTTTACCAGAATTAGAGCTTCTAAGGTCTGTTTTTAGATGTATTCAGTAAGAAAGGTAGTCAATGGATGAAAATGTTTAAAAAACCAGAACCTACCACTAACAGTTGAAAAAGACAGCTCGACGAATGTTACAATTGAAGAATTTTTACCGAATGTTTTCAACTTTGAAGCGTTTTAAAAAACAAAAGATATATGGAAATTATTCTGCAAAAGCCTTCAAAAATATATCTGTCTTCTCAGCTTTTCAAAAAGGTATAATACTTGCTATTAAAAAGGTAAAAAACTAATATCATAAATGGAATAAAGATAAAAAGACCAAATGTTTACAAAAGTCTTATTCGATATGACCATTTGTCACACAAATTCTCATCTTTTTCCTTGAATTACCTTTACCGACATATCTTTGCAGGATCTTTTCATTTCCTCAGCTGCATCAATAATCCTCTGCCAGTGGATTCGAAATGAAAAATTAAAGGAAAGCCCCGAGCAGAAGCTTTTGAGCTCTCGTTCTTTGGTGGAGCAATAGGACTATTACGGCAGAATTTTATGTAAGATTTGAAAATGATACCAAATATATAAATGCAGAATTTCAGCACAACCGGAATTATATTCTGGAAATTATTCAAAAAATTAAATATGTAAAAAATTAATAATCACAAAAATTTAATTTTATGGTTTTGATGATGCGATCCTTTCGAAATTCTGGATTAACATTCAGAACATCAGTTTTGATTCATAAAATAAAGAGATTCTTCTTTCCAAAATTCCAATTAAATTTTCTACGGTTCTGTTGACACCATGGCCACAAAATACTGCATGAACATTCAGTGTTACAATCTCTATTAATAAAAATTTTTTTTTTATGATAATATGAAGTTTCTTCTTTTCAATATTCCAATTGAATTTTGTATGGTTCGGTTCACACTATGGCCACAAAATTTGGCATGAAGCTTACTATGACCATCTTGCATATGGCCGCAATATTTCATTTCGATGTGTGTCGTTTTGTCTGAGATATTGAGGAACAAAAACTTTGAATGGCTATATTTTATGGGACACCCTTTACGATTTGGCTGGTTAACGAACTTAGCCGAGCCGAACTCACCTTGAAAATTTCAAGTCTCTAGAAAAATCCTTTCAGCCGGACAGACGGCCTCACAGACAGAATTGCATTTGACCACGAATTCGTTATCAGGTAGTAGAACACTATCGTTTGAGCACATTTTCGGATCAAAATTCGAAAATTAAAGACATTTGGGCAAAACGATTTAACACTCGAACGAGCGCTCAAAAATACAAATTTACTGCTCAAAGGACCCCGCACATTTTGTATGAGAATTGGCTCCCAGTGGATTTGGCTGAAAATTTGATATGATGTTCTACTAATCCTTCTGATCAAATGTCTCTACAGTCACGAAGCTGAAAAATGCATACTTCTAGGTGTTTCTAGCGATTTTTTGTATCCATTATGGGTTACGTATTACCGTTCACACAGAAATGTTTGAGAATATTTCGTGATTATTGAAAGCAGATTCTGTCAATTCGAAATATTTTCAAACATTTCTGAGTGAACGGTAATACGTAAGCCATAATGGATACAAAAAATCTCTAAAAACTCCTAGAAGTATGCATTTTTCAGCTTCGTGACTGTTTAGACATTGGATCAGAAGGATTAGTAAAACATCATATCAAATTTTCAGCCAAATCCACCGGGAGCCAATTCCCATACAAAATGTGCGGGGTCCTTTAGTTTACAAATCACACTCGAACATTCAAATAACTAATCGATCAGTTTCATTCCAGGTATATTCAATAATTAGTGCAGAAACACCGTAATTCTAGAGGCATCACATGTATTTTCTGATTAATGAAACACTGTTGACAGTTAACACTAGTAAGTTTATTAGTAAATCAGAATATATCATGATTATCAAGAATGTAGAATTCAAGCAGCCATTAATGATCAATGTCCCTTGACGTGCGTGTGCGCACCTCCGTTCACATTTGAGGATACGTTCAGAATAGAAATACGTCTAAGGGTACGTTCAGAATACAAAACATATAATACACCACATATCCATAAATTCCAAGGAAAGCCCGCTGTTTTCAATCGTAGATTTGGCACTGCCGCAGATTCTTTCGCGCAAATATGATACGATGCCTTCCTGTGAAGTAAAGTTTGGCACCACTGCTCTGCCCTTTGACGAGTGACATATCAAATGATTGCGGGAATTACAGGAAGGCATCGTATCATATTTGCGCGAAAAAATCTGCGGCAGTGCCAAATCTACCATTGAAAACAGCGGGCTTTCCTTAAAATTTGTGAATATGTGGGTACCTCTAGAATTTCGTTGTTTTTGCATCAAGTATTGAATATACCTGAAATGAACCTAATCGAATAGTTATTCAAAAGTTCGAAAGTAATTTATAAATTAAATTTCAGCAGTGAATTTTGCAAATTTTAAAGTTGATAAATCGAAAGACATTTCAATGGTTGTATCCTCAGGCTAACTTTGAAAATTTGGAATGAATTTAATTCTTGTACAAACTCATATCATATACTTTCTTATATTCCAGATAATGAGGTTCCACGATTAAAATCACGTAAACCATTTTGGTCCAATTATTTTCTGACCTCGAATGAAAGCGATAAAGCAATTTGGCAATGCGAGTGGAACACATGTAATATTCAGAACCAAGATTTAATAACTGATCTCTCCAATAAAGTTCCTGGATTTGATCCTCCAAGGAAAATTTGGACTGTTCTTAATCGTATAAGAATGGGTCATGGCCGTTGTAATGCTTTTCAAGAAGAATTCGGTTGAGAGTCCTAATTGCGAATGCGGAGAAGCAGAAGAGACTATAGAACATCTGATGAATAATTGTCCAATATTTAAATTTCAGGATGGCTTAAGGCCTATACTATGAAGTTACAAAGTAGTTTTTGCATTTGGTCGTTAATTTTAAATCGATTTAATAGAATTTCAATCATTCATTTTCTCTTCCTCTATTCTGCTTCAATTTTTTCGTTTAAGATTCAGAATTCCGAAAGTATCTTGGAGAGGGTTATCGGTTGGACTAAATAAAGAAGAAATCCTTTTTGTTGGAACGGCGAGTCAGGGTTTTTTCCCTGAGCTCAAGTATCATACGAAAAAATAGTATCGTATCCCGTTTTGCACTAGCTTCAATTAGGGATTTTTCTAGGTATTGTATTATGTTAGCTCTTGATTTCAAAAGAATATTGTATATAGAGGGTTTTCCTTTTAAGTTGGTCTATAAGACGTTTTTGGACAACTATCTACTTTCTTATTTCAAATGGAACTACCTTTATTTTCATTTACGTATCGAGTCAATACCAAATCCGCAGTATAACCTACTAAAAAAAATTTCCTGGCCATGCACTGTGCCAAGTTAAGCACAAATTCTTGAAATTTTTGTCATCTGCATTGCCTGTATGAAAATACAATATCTCGATTATTTTCTATGCGAACGAAACCAAACTCAGCAGTCTCATAGTATAGAATCGATCACAGCAATCGCTTCGAAATAAAAAATGAATGGCTGACTCCTTTAACACTTAATATTTATTTTGGATAGTTTTCGAATGAAATGAAAAATACTGAAATTCTTCAGTATTTATAGTCATGATCCATGGACATAATGCTGTGTGATTATAAGGTGAATTATCGGGATGAATTCTATGGTTGAGGTCATGAACAGTGGGTTTACACTTTACAGAAAGCCAAAACAGTTTTCGGAATTTTTTTCCACTCATTCTTGCTAAAGGTGGAAAACGATGGGTAAAAGTCTTTCTGGTCCTTACAATAATTTCTTGGCATTCTTTTTTTCTTTTTAATAATAATTATATTTATTAACAGAAGAAATTATACATTACAATATTAATTGTATAAGTAAAATTTGTCTGCAAGACTATTCACACATAATAACAAAAATCACAAAATAGAGAAAGAAACTGAAGAGGAAACAGGCCTTGTCCAGAGAATTCAATTGAGCGGATTGAGTTATAATTTCAATGGTTTCTCAAATCTATACATACAGGGTGTCCCATTACTCGACGTCAACCCGGAACCGGGTGAAAGGGCAAGTAGTGCTGGTTGTCAGAAAAATATAAAAAAAAATCTAAGTTGCATGATTTTAAAATAATGCGCATTTAAAATAACACGCAAAATTCCACACCCTGTGACAGTCTTTTCGCTCCTGTTGCCACCAATATCAACTTTTTCCAACTTTTTTCTTTGCTGTGTAACCTTGAATAATGCTTGTCTAAACTGTAATCAAAATTTTGATACCAGCTGCTCTAGGTTTCATAAAAATAGGGCTTACTTCTCGGAAAAAAAATTCGAAATAAACAATTGCCTAGTTTCAACTGACTGTATTGAAAAAAAAATGTACTACGTAGGTTTGGCATGTTTTTTCAAAAGTTGGCGCATTTAGTGAGGATTCCAAAATGGTATAATACTTGTTTAATTGTAGCTGCCGTAGTTCAAATTTATTTTCGATTGCCTTTGAATACACTTTTTCGTTAACTGCTTCCCAGTAATAGAAGTCCAATGGGTTCAAGTCCGGTGAACGGGCTGGCCACGAGATTAGACCAGAACGTCCGATCCATCTTCCGGGAAAAAATGTTACCGGAAAAAAAAATTTCAGAGAAATTTCTCAGGAAAAATTTTTTCTGGAAAAATTATTTTCTCTGGAAATTTTTTTTTCTGATAACATTTTTTCCCGGAAGATGGATCGGACTTTCTGGTCCAATCTCGTGGCCGGCCCGTTCACCGGACTTGAATCCATTGGACTCTATTACTGGGAAGCAGTTAACGAAAAAGTGTATTCAAAGGCAATCGAAAATAAATTTGAACTACGGCAGCTACAATTAAACAAGTATTATACCATTTTGGAATCCTCACTAAATGCGCCAACTTTTGAAAAAACATGCCAAACCTACGTAGTACATTTTTTTTTTCAATACAGTCAGTTGAAACTAGGCAATTGTTTATTTCGAATTTTTTTTCTGAGAAGTAAGCCCTATTTTTATGAAACCTAGATCAGCTGGTATCAAAATTTTGATTACAGTTTAGACAAGCATTATTCAAGGTTACACAGCAAAGAAAAAAGTTGGAAAAAGTTGATATTTGTGGCAACAGGAGCGAAAAGACTGTCACAGGGTATGGAATTTTGCGTGTTTTTTTAAATGCGCATTATTCTAAAATCATGCAACTTAGATTTTTTTTTATATTTTTCTGATAACCAGCATTACTTGCCTTTTCACCCGGTTCCCGGTTGACGTCGAGTAATGGGACACCCTGTATATGAGTGAATTTCAGTACGAGGCAAGCTTAATATCCATTTATTCACTTACTTCCTGAACATATTCAGTGAGTTAATTTCTTTTATTTCTGGTGGTAAATTGTTATATGTTCGTGGGGCAAGATATGTACGACATCGTTGAGCAAGAGTAGAATTAACCTTCGGTATCACCAAACACTCATTTCCCGATCTAGTTTCATATCTATGGTTGGTGTATGTTTTTGTTGTACATTTTTTTTGCTCTGAATGGATGGTAAGGCCATGAAGTTGTCGTATGTCTAGTACCTTTGCATTTCTATAAACCTCTTTCCTCAATATGTGCCTCAATATCCACTTTTTCACAGTCTGTAAATTTTAAATTTGTATGTTGTATGCTCCACCCTATGCTATGATAGCATATCGAATTAGCGATTCCACGAGTGCTCAATATACAGGGTATACACTTTTGAAGTGGACAAACTTCGAGAGCTGATTATACAAGTGATTTACAATAAAAAATGTCATGTAACGCATGGTCGAAATGTTGACGGTTATTCTTCAAGTTAACATTTCTTGATTTTCCGAAAAATTTCAAGTTTTTCCTCTATAAAGATCATTACTCAGTTATTCTTGTAGTCTTATCAAATTTGACCACATATTTGAAAAGGGTAATGAATTTGCTTCAAGATGAGAGAGTCTGTGTGCAGAAAACTCTCTTATTGCAGGCGTGGTAAGGAGAAAAATATCACGATTCAGTTAAGTTAACAAAATCAATCCTATATTTTCAATGGTTTTCTCAATGAAATATTAATAATCAAGCACATGCTTTTTTTGAGTAAAAAATACCTCCGTTAGTGTACTTTCGAATGACATATCAATTTTTGTGCTAGCTGCTCATTCTCCTCTATAATATTATGGCTAACATGATAACAACGAAAAAGTCTGAAAATTCCGAACATAAATTTGTTTTATTTTGAAGTTCTTCTTGATTAAATCTTCAGGTAGTTTTATGGAAATCATCAATTTATCTGTTATCTGAGACCAGACTCACATTTTGAAGTTGGTACCAGAATAATTCAGGAGAGTGGGAGCCATATGATATTAAGGACTGATGTGGTCACTTTCACGAAATCAGGTGTAATTAATTTATGAAACAACCATGTATGGCAGAGAAAAAACCCTCATGCGACTATTGTTTCTCATTTCCAACATGAGTTAACATGAGGTTGGCAGTTAGGAGTGGAGAACTTTTCGGACCAGTTATAGGTACTTACCGATCACTTTGGTGCTGAAGAATTCATCAGCTTAATCCAGAGAAACTTGACAGACATATATTATTCGATGAAATGCATCTGTCTAACAGATAAAATGTCTAGTTTCAAATGAATGGCTGCCCAGCACATAGTAGTCGTAATGTCAAGATCTATTAAATGAATATACAATGCACTGGAAGATACGGTCAGATGGCTACCGAAGAGCCCCGATCTTACGCTTTTGAATTTTTATGTTCAGAATACTATAAAAGAGAAAGTATATTTAATTCGCTTTCAGACTCGGAAGGATCTGATTAACAGAATAAAATTGTGTTTTGCAGAAATGCGTCAGAAACGCTATGAACTTTGTAGAGTTCATAGCGTACGAAAACGATGAGTCGAATGTATTGAAGAAGGAGGTCCATTTCTTCGTTATTATTTCGATTCAAGTTTAATTGATGATTTTCACAAAACTAGATTAAAATTCGATCACAAAGAGCTTCCAAATAGAGGTTCGGAATTTTTAGACTTTTTCGTTGTTATTGGGTTAGCCAAAATATTATAGCGGAAAATGAGCAGATAGCACAAAAGTTGGTATGACATTCGAAAGTATTGTTTACTGAAGTGAAAGCGTGTGCGTGATTATCAATATTTAATTACAAAATCCATTGGAAAAATAGGACTGATTATGTTTACTTCAGGATGGGTGATATTTTTCTCCTTATCACGCTTGCAATAAGAGCGTTTTCTGCACACAGACTCTTTCATCTCGTAGCAAATTCATTGCCCTTTCCGAATATGTAGTGAAACTTGATGAGACTGCAAGAAAAACTGAATAATGATCTTGTAGAGAAAAAAATCGAAATATTTCGTGAAATCAAGAAATGTTGAATTGAAAAATAATCGTAAACATTTCGACTATGTGTTGTATGACATTTTTTGTTGCAAATCTTTTGTATAATCACCTCTCAAAGTTTGTCCACTTTGAAAGTAGACACCTTGTTTAGTCGTCAGCTGTTCCGATTTAAGAAATCTTCCGAGTTATTTAAACTTTGATAATAAAGTTCTAACCTTTTTTGTAAGCCTCAAGATATGGCTGTCCCATCTGAGCTTAGAATCAATAGTCAAACCGAGGTATTGGACCTCCTGACAAGGTTTAATCTCAATATGACATCCTGAAATTTTCAAAGGTGATTTTTCTTCTAGTGGCTTCTGTGAAAATGGAACATATCTAGTTTTTCGATGTTTATAGTTAGAAGTCTTGAATCAAACCAGTTCTAGATACCGTTTATGCCAGTTTGAGCCTTCCTAAATAGTCCTTCCCAGGTATCATCTGTATACAAGATAGCCGTGTCATCAGCGAAACTAACAATCATTTCAGTACTGTTCTAAATAAAAGATTGCTAAGGTATATGTTAAACAATACTGGCCCCAACACAGTACCCTGGGGAGCCCCAAACTTGATATCTCTCATCTGACTTTGTTTTCGGTCATATATTATGTAGCTTTCTAAGAATTTGAGGACTGGACCTCTGATTCCAATCTCTTCCATTTACTTAATCAAATCGGGATGGCTCACGGCGTTAAACGCCTTGGCGAGGTCCACAAATATGCATAGACAAGGCCTGTTTTGGTCCACATACCGGTATATGTTTGATGTAAACAAAGCTATGGCATCTTGGGTAGATCTAGCCTCTCTAAAGCCAAACTGAGATTTGCTCAAAATTCAGTGCCTTTCCAAAATGTCGACCAATTTTCCTTCAGGATAGATATTAATATATTTGCTATACTGGGTATTTTAGAAATTGGTTTATAATTTGAACAGTCTTGTCCCCTTCCTTATAAATCGATGCGGTCTTTAATGATCTTGGAAACACGCCCGAGGACAGTATCATATTGAAGGAATAGCAAAGAGGCTCAGTAATGAATTCTGATGTTTCCTTCAGCACCTCAGATTTAATTCCATCGATACCGGAGGTTTTCTTATTTTTTAGAGTGAAATATGTTTTTCACATCGTGTTCGGTGATTTCAGGAAAATATAGAAAATTTTTCATTCGTTTTACCTTCTCTTTTAATTGGTCGGTTTTTTAAAATTTTATTTGCCAAACCATCACCAACGTTTGGAAAGAAGTCACTGAATTCCTCAACTATTTGTTGTTCATCGACCGAACACTGACCTGTTTTTCCTTTAATAATTTCAATGTTTTCCTTCCTTTTTTCACTAGGGCAAATGTCATTAATTGTATTCCACAAGTATTTCGAATCACTTTCTTCACCTCGTATTTTAATAGAGAAGTACTCAGATTTGGTTATTTTAATCAAATTGTTGAGAATATTCCTGAATTTTCTGTACTCTTGCCAAAGGATCTTGTTTTCTCTATATCTCTTCAATTTCTTATATACAGCACTTTTGTGCTCGTAAGCATAGTGCTCGCGAGCACTAGAGTGAACCAGTGCTTAGTGATTGGTGCTTCGCGAAATTTTTGAGAGTGCTTAGTGCTTAGTAATAATTCTAAAAAGTGCTCCCAAGCATCGCAGTGCTCCCGAGCACCTTCAGAAATTACCAAGCACTAAGCCCTATGGACTTGTCGGAACATGAAAATGACGGACTTCCGCCTGATTGGAATAGACAAAAAACTAAAATATAAATTTTTTTTCGTTCAAGCTCTATGGATATCTAAGTTGTTGAATTTTTCCTTCATTATAAAAAAACGATCTCGCTGTATGTTATGAAATGGATCAAGTCTTTATGTTTCCATTATTTTGACACGGAGAACAAATTGTTATGTTGTATAGCGATATTTTTTTGGGAAATTCTATGGAGCAATACAACCTTTTTTTGATATATCATGCAAGTTTCTATAATCATGCTTTCAAGTTATTTATTGGCGAATATTCAAGTTACAGTCTGTTCACTTAATGAATGACATAAAGAGCTCAGAAAACGTTTTTTCATTGCAAACAGCAATTTTTTTAGCTTCGGCACAAGAAAAATTTCCATCTTATTTGTTGCCAAGACGTCACTGTGTTTCTATAACTTTTCGAATTTTATTTTCTGTTTCGAGATCATTTTTTTCATATGACGTCATGGTAACTTTATGTTTGTCTGTGAATGACAATGTTGGACTTGCGGAGAAAAAACTATTGTCAATAACAATTATGCCCAGTTCAAAACACGATAACACTCGGAAGAAAACATCATTGAATTAATTGAACATCGGTTTGAACTAGACGTGTGTGTAGTGCTCTGTAGAAAATTAACACAGATCTCTGGTAAATCTCCAAATATTTCGACAAAATTTTCACAGTCCAATTCTTTACTGTTGACTGTTTATTGGGTGATAATTTTGCTAATTTCTTTCATTGAATTTATTGTTGAGTTGATTATTTTATGCTTTTGTTTGTTTACTTTTGTACTTCATATTACGGTGGGTGACCTTGAGTTAGACCGGTCCAGCTAACTCTCTCCGCTCTTAGGGTGCGTCTCCGCTGTCCGGCTTGCCCGATCCTCGTGGCCGCGGTCAGCTGTTGAGTTACTGATGAGGTAATGATTCTCTGCTTTCCACCCTTTTCTGCTCCTTTTCCTGCCCGTGACCTTCCCGATCTGTGCAAGTCCTTCTTATAGGTCCTAGAAGGTGAAGAGTCTTTTCCATTCCAATCCTTTACTCTAGAGAAAACCAGCAATTATGCCGCCGTTTGTGCCTGTTGTAACAGAGTGGGTTCAGGATCTACGGTATTCGTTCAGTGCGCTGATTGTAGGAAGCACTTTCATCATGATTGTGTGAACCTAACGGAAAATGATGTTGATTTTCTGGGAGAGAGCTCAGGCAGGTGGGTTTGTCCCCTATGTACATCTAGCGAGAGGCTTCTGCGTAGTGGCTCCCAGGGTCGGCGTCAAGTGTCCCCATCTGCGACTGCGCGATCGGACGAGGGAACAGGTATGGGTGATACGGTCATGACGGTAAGACATTTTGAAATGCTGATGGAGCAAATGCGCAATTTGAGTTCTAGCATGGAGCGAATCGGAAAACGCCAAGATGACCTTTTTGTTCAGTTGTCCAACTGTTCGGATGCTATCGCCAAGCATGATGAAACATTAGCCATTCACGATAAAGCATTACAATCATGCGAGGCGGAAATGAGTAAACTGCGTTCTAGCCAAAATGATTTATCGAATAATATATCTCTGATCTCGAACAGAATAGCCTCTCTTGAGTCCTCCGTAATTGAAAATCGTTCTCCAGCAGCCGTTGACACCCTCGCCTCCTCAGAAATTTTAGAACGAGTTAAGAAATCCTACAACCTGATAATTACCAACGCGCAAGAGTGTACTAATGGAGCGGATGATTGGGATTTGGCATCCAATATCGTGGATCACGTACACAAATCGTCTAGCCGTTCTCTGTTGAGCGTTTCCCGACTCAGATCTAAAGACCTTTCTAGGCCCAGATGAATGAAATTGGCCTTTTCCAATCCCGTAACGGTGACCAATATCCTTCGCAACAAAGCCTCGCTCCGAGGTCATCCTCAGTACAGGGAAATATCGATTCAGGACGACAAGACAAAGACTCAACTAGCTCACCTAAACACAGTCAGGCAGGAGTTAAAAAAGCGCCAAGGTCGTGGTGCAAAAGACCTCACCATCAAATATATTGACCATACCCCGAAAATCGTAAGCTCTTCACGTCAACCAACTCATCCATCGTCATCAAAAAACTGAGCAACCTTAGCGTCTGGCCAATTCTGTACACCAATATCCAGTCAATATGTTTTAAATATGATGAACTGCTAGCTCTGACACAATTACAGAAGCCATATATTATTTTCATCACAGAAACTTGGTTGCAACCATCGATACCCGATTCCTCAATTCAAATCCCGGGCTTTTCCCTATATCGAGGCGACAGTACTGAAACTGTTGGTCATCGGGGAATCTGCATTTTCGTCAATGACTTTCTTACGGAAAACTTTAGGCTAGATTTAATACAAAATGATTGGCCTGGAATCGACAACCTCTTCCTGGCCATTTCCAGTCCCCATGTTTCCTTTTTTGAAGGATGCGTCTACCGCCCCCGTTCGTGTGCTTCAGACTCAACCTGTATAGACTTCATGAATAAAGCTTCATCAACTTACCGCAATATCTTAATCACGGGTGACTTCAACTGTCCTGACATCGATTGGTCCCTTACAGTGATGCCGTCGCAAAACTCACCATCCTATCCGTATGCTGAGTTCATTCATAGCTCTGGTTTACAGCAACTTGTCTCCCAGCCTACACGGTTCAGGACGGGGCAAGTTCCTTCTCTGCTTGACTTGTTTATAGTCTCAGATGCAACCATTCTATCCGAGATCAATTATCTGCCACCCCTAGGAAAATCCGACCACTTGGTGTTGACTTCGGAAAAACAGTTCTCCTCCCCCTCCGTACATAAACGTGATAAAACCTTGAGGTTCATTGATTATGACGGAGTTTCCACCTGCCTCAATGCCGTGGACTGGGTTAACGTCATGACCCATTCTGATGATGTTGATTCCATGTGGAAGGTGTTCCTTGAGAAGACTCGAGAGGCAGTATCCGCTAATGAACAGTTGAGAATCAGGACAGAGAACCTCTTGAAACCTTGGATCGACGAGCGGATTCTCGAGCTAATTAGACAGAAGAGGACACTTTGGCAAAGATACGTTCGTAGCCGGTCGTCTACGGACTATGAAAATTGTTGATCTTTCTCGAACTTTGTGACCCAATCTATATATACCGCTAGGACTTCATACAAAAAAAAAATAGTTACGTCCAAAAACAAAAAGAAATTATTCAAGTATGTAAGATCCTCGATGAACAGCAAAGTTAGCATTCCAACTGTTAGGAACCAGTCCGGTAGTGTGTGTGCCAGTCCTAGCGAGTCGGCCGATATGTTTTCCTCCACGTTTGCTTCTTCGTTCTCCGTCGAGCCTGGTGGTAAGGTTCCCATTCCTTCTGTAAACCGCGTAACGCAAGACATTTCCGACATTCTGATTGACCAAAAGCTTGTTGAAAAGTATTTATCTGAACTAAAGGTAGATACGGCCCCCAGAAATGATGGGATCACCACCCGCCTATTACGGCACTGTGCTGAAGCTTTTGCTGTTCCCTTAAACATCCTATTCTCTAGATCACTCGCCTCTTCTTGTATCCCTTCTGGTTGGCTCTCATCATCAATCACCCCAATCTTCAAAAAGGGCGACAAACTCGATTCCTCCAATTGTCGCCCCATTATCATTCTCTCTTTTGTCTCTAATGCCCGTATCATAATCGATGCTCCGTCATCTCGTACTCAAGATGATCTTAGGCTCATTCAGCGAGGTTAGTGACCATGCTATCATGCCTCAGCCATACTCTCAGCGAACTTGCAGCCAAGATCTTCTTGAATCGAATCTGACAGCATCGACTATGAGTCATGAAAATAATCATATGCGACCGCCTGCAGCAGTTCTGTTCAGAAAGCAACTGATCCCAAATTCTCAGCATGGGTTCCTTCCAACCGTTCAACCACAACAAACCTGCTTTCATGTGTTGCCGACTGGACAAAAGCTTTGGATTCCGGTTCTCCCGTCGATGTTGTCTACCTCGACTTCTCTAGGGCATTCGATCGGGTGCCCCACAGGCGGTTTTTTGCCAAGTTGGAGCATCTGGGAGTAAGAGGTAAACTTTTGAACTGGATTAGGACATTTTTGACCAATCGTAGGTTCCGCGTGAGGGTGGGGGACACCCATTCCTCCACAGAGAGAATTGTAACATCTGGTGTTCCACAGGGATCTGTTCTGGGCCCAATTCTCTTCCTCTTATACATTTCAGATTTGCCTCCACTTCTCAGGTCCTCCTTGTCCTCGTTTGCTGATGATGCCAAGCTTTATACCTTCCTCTTCTACACGCCAAAACTCTTCAAGAGGACCTGGATATTCCTTCTCGATGGTGCCACGACTGGATGCTTCCACTTAACATCCATGAGTGTTGTGTTCTCTACATTGGTAGGAACAATCCAAAACATCGCTACTCAATCGATGATCATCAACTACTGCCTGTTACTCAGCACGTTGATCTTGGAGTTACTGTGTGCTCAGATCTCGGATGGTCCGAACATGTTGGGTCGGTTACGGCCAGGGCGAAGCAAGTAACATATCTACTTGGCAAAACTTTCAAAAACTCCGATGTTTCAACCTGGACGTTCCTTCTCAAAACTTATATAAGACCGACAATGGAGTATGCTGGTCAAGTGTGGTGGCCTTCAACTAAACACGACGAGTTTCTCCTGGAGTCTGTGCAACGATGGGCCACTCGTCAGCCTTATTCTCGCTTTCGCCCATCCTATGAAGATCGTCTCAGGATATTTGACATTCCTAGTTTCGCCGAGCGTCGATCAAGGGGTGATCTCATCTTTACTTTCGTGCGTTGAACCAGCTGCTATCGACGATTGTGGAGTCCCCAACTGTCAATGCGTTCAAGAATGGACTGGATAGATGGCATCCTCATTGATTGTCGAGATTTCTTCTATAAATGTGTTTCTTTTTTCCTATATCAATTGTTCATTTCGATGTGGTTATATTATTATTTTTTTTTGGGTTTTATAGGTTTAACCTCAACCCTCATTCATTTTTGAATAAATAAATAAATAAATAAATAAATCAAGACATTAAAATCAAAATTTCAAACTGAGAGACATTTGGATGGAAAATAGAAAGGTTCGTTTTGAAAAGTTCTTAGTGCCCTGTGCTCGTGTAAACAAATTACTTTCCAAAAGTACTTAGAAATCGCGAGCATTCCTTAAAAAATAAGGACTTAGTGCTCGAGATTCCGGAGCACTTTTCAATAGGGCTTAGTGCTTTGTGCTCGAAGCACTTTTCTTCAGTGCTCGGCACAGCTCTGACACAGAGTCTCTTTTTTTAATGACGTTATGATACCCTGTGTTATCCAACTTTTTTTGTATTCCTCATTTTCTTCTTACAGCTATCAACGTTACATTGGAGTATCCTTATTATTTCATCAATACAATCGTCAGGTTTATCTTGTTCATATACACTCCTCCAACTTTGTGATGATAATTTAAGTCTCAGCTCACTGTAATCGATGTATAATTATTAGAGTCATTTGTTTTTTTTAGGTCTGTTTTTGCATCGAACTGGAAAACTAAGGAATGATGATCAGTAACTTGACTGTTAACTACAATCGCCGTTGACTCTTCATGAATATTTCGTGTGAAAATGTGATCAATACACGAGGCTGATTCGCCTTGTACTCGTGTGTTTAGGTTTATACGTGATTCAAAAGACTCGGTTCTCAAAATATTCATTTACTCTTGAATTATATCATTTTCGGCAAGTATTTATATTTATGTCCCCTTTTATTATGTGCCTGAGATGATTCCCATTGTTTAATTGATTTCTCTTAGAGACTTCTGTTGAATTCAAAGGAACGAAAAGATAGAGACCTACATACCGATGTTACCGTCAAAAAGTTATTATTCCCCAGCTATATCTCAATCTTGATAGCTTTGGTCTGTGCTAAGAAATGAATTTCTGATTTATAATTGTATCTTTTATTCAAGAATATCGTCTTTTCGGTTGTAATTTTCCCCATTGTAAAGAGTGTCATAGTTATCGAATATATACAAACTATTATCCTCAATTTTCCATGTTTCAGTGAGCACTATTAAGTCCATATTAAAATCGAGTTGCATCTGCAGAGTTTGAAAAGCATCGAAGTTTTTGAAAATGCTTCTAATATTATTATGAAGCAGCGTAAAGTTAGTTTCTTTCTGTGTTAAAAACTTTTTGCAATCCTCAACAACATCGCATTGAACTATATTTACCAAAATACCACCGAAGTCCCTAATAAAAGTATCCATCCCTCACTCTGTTTCCGCTACTTTCATTGCATAATATTTAACACTACAAAAAAAATAAAATTGCTATATTATCGGTCGTAGAAACATTTATATGAAGTCCTACTAGAAAAGACTGCTGAACAGTAATGTTTATTAATCAGTTATTCTTCAACCTCAACTGTCCACACTACTTATTTTTGGAATATATCTATGTATGTAAACAATTTTCAAAAAAATTAATATGTATTGATATTGAACAATACTTCAAACCAAAGAAAAGTGCAATGCAAAAAATCTCAGAGAGCCTCAAATCTCAACTCACCTAAGTGACAATATAAAAGAAAAAAAAACAAATTTTTTGCAGAAATGAATGATAAATTTATGCCTGAGTCCGACAATAAAAAAAATATCAGTAATCTGTTTCACCTATATGTTTCGTATCCCACTCTTGCTGTGGTTTTTCATCCGATATATCGAATTCATCAGCAGAGAAAATTTTCCTGATTTTCCATTAGTTTTTACGAATATTTTTTTCTTGTGGACCAGGCATTTCCTCTCCCAACCTTGCCTTCGGCATTCTTCGAGAGTTCGTAGTTCGACTTGGCGAAGTTCTCTGTTATTAAAGATTAACGTAATGAGAGATGTAACGCGAATCGAAGACAGAGAACTAAGGCAAATTATTCTGAACGATTTTCACATGCTTCCTACCGGTGGACATGCAGGTATCCAACGCATGTTTAATAATATTAAAAGAGAGTATTTTTGGAACGGTTTAAAATCTGATGTTGAAAAATTTGTGAGGATGTGTGATGATTGTCAACGTCACAAACATTCTTTACCTAGGAAAGAACCTTTGACAATCACTACCACAGCTTCGTCTGCATTTCAGAAAATTTTTCTTGATCTTGTAGGTCCTCCCTACTGATGTAAAAAATAATAAATATATACTCACAATTTAATGTGACTTAACCAAATTCGTAGAGTGCTATCCACTTCCTAATAAAGAAGCAGAAGAAGTTTCAAAATCTTTTATTGAAAACTTTGTTTCGAAGTATGGTATACCTTCTGAAGTTGTTACAGACCAAGGCACAGAATTCTTATCAAGAATATTCAGTGAATCGTGTGATTTACGCAAAATTAAACAATTCAATTCAACAGCTTATCACCACGAAACACTAGGTGCACTTGAAAATTCGCATACACACTTAGGAGCTTTCCTTCGAATGCACACAGCTAAGGAAAGTAATAACTGGAGTAATTGGGTACCATATTGGTGCTTTTCATATAACAATACCGTGAACTCTTCAACTCGCTATACTCCATACGAATTAGTTTTCGGAAAACCTAGTAGATTTCCACAAAATTTAAAAAGTCAAGTAGAGCCTATCTACAATTTTGACAACTATCCAATTCAACTCAAATATAGGTTGCAAACAGCTTGGAAAGATGCTAGAGAAAACTTGGCGACGATAAAATTTAAAAGAAAAGAGATTTTTGACAAGAAATGTAATGAAAAACATTACAAAGTAGGGAATAAAGTGCTTATAAATAACAAAATTATGGCCAATAAGCTTGACCTTTTATTCAACGGTCCATATGAAATAGTGGAAGTGCGAAATCCGAACATTATTGTGAAAACGGACAAGAACAAACTCAAAGAAGTGCACAAAAATAGAGTAAAACACTATTTTCAGTGATTAAATTTAAGAGATTGTTGTAAATATTGGATTAGGTAAATAATATTATAAACTTTGTAGATTTAAGATAAACTAAAATTGTGATAGGTGTATAGGTATAGATTTCAAGATATAGATAAGTCAAAAATAGTTAGCTCGAGGTTGTGTTGTCTCCCGACGCGTAGCGGAGGGAGACAAAAAGCCGAGAGCTAAAATCTAATATTTTTCCCGTGTATAATACACTATTTTTTTCTGTGACATGAAGAACGACCATTTAATAGTGAAAGAAATATAACTGTCTACGAAATTACTTTTTTCCCCGGGAAAAAAGTGAGTACTTTTTTCCCGGCTACATAGAGAATCATTTTTTTGACAGGGAAAAAAGGAATTTCGTAAAAAGTCATACTTTGTGACCTGTCAAGAGACATAAAATGTCACATTTTTTTCCCGTCACAGAAAAAAAGAAATTTTTTTACATTTTCATATAAAACAAAAATTTTTTTCTCTCAAAGGGGGAAGGTGTAGTATGTGTCAGTACACACAGCCTATATAATTACCATACGTGAGACGCATCATCTTTAAATGTTATTGAAATATCACGTAGAGTAATCTTTGAATGTATAACCATTGCCGACTATGTTATTCTTAAGTATAAACACTAACAATTGGATTGTATAAATAAACACGTATCAATCGTTGACTTCCTATTGAAATATACCTCATTTCTAGTTTGAATTGAGACAAATTTCACCAAAACTAGTCGATGTTTAAGTTTCGAAATTTTTCTTACCCAGTCTAAAAGAGTTATTTATGTTGAGTTTATCAGCACCCATTAAATTCGTTATGGTTTTCTCCACTATTTCATTTAAATTTTTCTTGGGTTCTTCGCACAGTCCATAAATTCTAAGATTTTTAATTTTGTTATCTTGTTCCAGGTTGTTTATTCTTTTTACTTATTTATTATTTTCCCCCTCTTGAACCTTAACTTTATTTTCGACTTTTCTGATCTTAAATTCCAATTTGTTCAAATGTTCAGTCATCGTTGTTTTGACTACCTCAGTTACCTTATCAATTGAGGTTGATATGAAATTCTTATCGGAAAAACAGTCCAATAAATACTGTCAACTTTTTTCTTATAACCTTTAGTTGGTAGCATTTTTTTGAATTTTTGTATAAATCTGGATTCATAGATGTTCAGTAAAATAATTTAGTCGATGGTAATGTTTGCTGACTTTAATAATTATTGTTATCTTGAAGAACGGAATATGTGAACATGTCTACTCTGTGTGACACATGACCGGTATTGATTCCCCGTGAATTGTGAAACAACCTGAGTCGTGTTTGAAAAACATGGGTAAACTTTTTTTATCACATCCATGATCATCGAACACTTTTCATGATTTCAACCATAGAATCTACTGTAATCATTTACTTCATAGTCATAGAGCCATTTCATTCATTCATCATCCTTTCACAATGCCCTTGGTAACTTAGACCATCGAGGCAACGAACATAACATCATTTCATAGTTTTTCAATTTAACATCTATACTCTCATTACATCTTACATATCACTCTAACAATTTTTGTTCTTAGACATACAAAAACATACAAAACATCCATGCCCGCACCAGGATTCGAACCCGGACCTCCAGCTTCGTTTGAACTTGTAGGCGCACGCTTAGCCCGTACAGTCACCGGAGGCGGTTCATAGAGTCATTTCGTCGTAAAAACGACCATAGATCATGACTATAAATACTAAAGAATTTCACTTTTTTTCATCTCAATCGAAAACTATCCAGAATGGATAATTAGTGTAAAAAAAAACTTTTTTTTTATTTCGAATGGGATGCTGTAAAGTGAATATGGGGTTGCTATTTGAAAATTCCGAAATATTTCAATTTTAAGATCCATAGTTTCGGAGCAAAATCTTCGAAAAACCTTACGATGTATCAAAATACTGAATAAACCACATGCATGCATGGATTCTTTACTATAAGACTGTCGAGTTTGGTTCCTTTCGCATAGATCATAATCGAGATATTGCATTTCCAAACAGGCAATGAAGATGTCAAAAATTTCAAGAATTTGTGTGTAACTGGGCAACAGTGCATGGCAGAGAAATTTTTGTTGGTAGGTTATAATGTTAATTTGGTACTGAATCGATACATGAATAGAGATATAGGTAGTTCCATTTGAAATAAGAAAGTAGATATGCGTTTGAGATAGACGTGGCAACACTGTCGCCTTGACAAGATTTTAGGAGAAGAGTTCCTCAAGGCTGCACCTAAAATTTCAAAACAAAATATTCACTTGTTCTCCAAAAACGTCTAATAGGCCAACTTAAAAGGAAAATCCTGAATATAATGGTTTTATAAACGCAACTTCCTCAAATTTTTGCGTACTGATTTGAATTGACATTGAACATTTTACTGCAAAGTTTCAGCTCGATAAAATCGACAACTCCTGAATTACTCGGAAAAGTTCATAATTCAGAAAAAAATTGAACTCCATGGTTCTGATCATGCGTTTCTCTTGAAATTTTGCACGAACATTCAATAGGTATATCATCCTTTATACTCAGAAAAAAATTCGCTCGAATCGGATATCTTGTAATGGAAAGATACAAATTCTTCTTTCCAATATTCCGATTGAATTTTCTATAGTTTAGATGATGCGACCTTTTTGAAATTCTGCATGACCATTCAGTATATCAATCCTAATTCACAAAAAGAATTTTTTCTGGAATCGAATCTCTTATTATGAAAATATGAAGTTTCATCTTTTCAACATTCCAATTGAATATTCTATAGTTTTTTTTACACTATGGCCACAAAATTTTGCATGAGGCGTTATGAGCAACTTGGATTTGTCCCTAACATTTCATTTCGATTGGTTATGTTTTTTTTTAGATATTGAGGAACTAAAAATTTAAATGGACATATTTAATGGCCACTTGCACCGTTTTCTACCTAAGACAGCCTTTACTAAGACAAGCTTTAATTTAAGTCCGACTTAAGCTCGATTTAACAAACTATGCCTTGCACCGTGCTCATAGAACAGAGAACTTGATGAAGTAATTGTTGAGCAATGGTGAATCTGGCAACGCTGTAGAATTCTGGGCACAGTATAAAAAATAGTCGTTTTTATATGTCAATTTGGATTTTCGATGCCAGAATACAGAATTACACTGGCGCAGCCAGGGGGGGGCTTTAGGGCTGCAGCCCCCCCTAAAGATTAATTTCTTCGTTATTTCTTTCTTCTTTATTTTTTTGCTATTTTCGTTATTCACTGTATCATCAAAAATTTTTCAGTTCGGCCCCCCCAAAATAAAATCCTGGCTGCGCCACTGCAGAATTATTAGATATTATATATTTATGTTCTGTGGTGAATTCTATACATTCTTTTCATTTTGAGAACGCCCGTGCAAATTGAATATTTATAAACATTCAAGTTAAGAAATTTGTGAGACGAAGGCACACTCCGAAAAGTCCTTTGTTTTTGTGTAAAAATATGCATTCCTGTATACAGTGTTCAGACGTTGGTTTTTCAAATTCCACGACATAATGTAATTCAGTCCAATCCAAAAAACAGTATAATTTACTTTATTTGCACTTGTTTTACATTTAAATTTTCAACAAATTATCATGCCATTTGTATGAATTAGGAACATACTATATTTTTCCAAACAAAAGCAAATTAGAAAGAATGCAAAGATTTGTGTAATAGCTCCTTACCGTACAAAAATTCACCCGTTACTTAGCAACACTTTTAATCCTAGGATTAAAAAGGCTACTTTTAATCCTTGGATTGAAAGTAAATGCATTTGAAGTCTACTTGACAATCACTGTCATGATTCTGTGTTCAAATTCATAACCAAATTATGAACGATTTTTCACTAAAACCAATTCTATTGTAATTTTGACTTGGTTGAAGAAAAAATAGTATATATTATTCGGACTAAAAGTGCCTATTTTAACTCGCAATTTTGCATTCGCTCGGCTACGCCTCGCAACTGCAAATTTTGCTCGTAAAAAAAAGATGCACTTTTAATCCTTATAATATAATATACTTTTTGTCAATCAAAATCGACGAAAAAATGCCAATTCGTGATAGTGGTCAGCTTTATTATTAATCAAACGTATTGGAAATCCAAAATCTAGGAGTTCTAAGATATCGAAATCATCGCCATATATCGTCGATTTCACCCAATAAGTTTAAAAGATCCATTATATGGAATAAAATAGTACACAATATCAAAGAGACAAAGAAATAACACACAACAGAATCATGTAGAAGCTCGTAATTCTGTTCTCGGTTTGAGGTTATGTTTACATGTCACAAGAATTTACTGTCATTGCGCTTGCTTAAGACGGCCTAAAGTCCATCTTAATTCTTAAGCCAACAAACATCATGGCTTAAAGTAAGAACATCTTAGCATGTGTTCAACCTGTGGTGCAAGATGAGTTGTGTCTTAAAGCCATCTTAAAATTTAAGATGCACCTAAGTCGTATCTTAATGCGACGGTGCAAGTGGCCATAAGGGAACACCCTGTACGATTTGGCTGGTTAACGTGCTTAATCGAGCCATTTGGGACCCAACCTCATCCTGGAAATTTTATGTCTTTGGAACAATCCCTTCTAAAGTTATTTTGCTAACGGACGGCCGAACGGTCCCAAGGACATAATTGAATTTGACTACGAATTCGTCATCAGGGAGTCTAACCTTTTCATTTGAAACCATTTTCAGCTTAAAATTCGCAAATCACAGACATTTGGGCGAAACAATATAGCACTCGTTCAAGTAGAACGAGCGCTCAAAAAATGACGTGAAGATGGAATATTCTTGGATCTTTGGGGGCCCGTAATTTCTAAACTACGACAGACCGCCACCTGTTGGTTTCGCTAATGTTGTTCAGGAAGACTTAATGAATACAATGACACCAAAATCTGTTCAATGTAATATACTGGTCACCAAAATTCAAACATTTACCAAATTAGAAAGAAGGAAAAAGAAGTACTTCAGTGTGGTAAATTTATTCTGTAAGAACCGAGCGCTTTCGGCCTAGGCCATCATCAGGGTTCTTACAGAATAAATTTGCCACACTGAAGTACTTCTTTTTCCTTCTTTCTATTTATCAAACTTAGTGTGCTCAACCTATTTGTTGATTTACCAAATTTTTATTTTGATATAACGAAAGACTTTTCAATGGTTGTATTAACGCGACTTCCACGAAATTTTGCGTACTGCTTTGAATTGGCATTGAACATTTTATTGCAGGGTTTCAGCTCGATCAATTTGACAATTTCTGAATTATTAGAAAAAGTTCATAATTTGAAAAAAAAATCAATTCTATGGTTCTGATGATGCATTCCTCTTGAAATTTTGCACGAAGATTCAGTATATCATCCTTTATTCGCAGAAAAAATTTCGCTCGAATCGGATATCTTGTCATGAAAATATAGTGATTCTTCCTTTCAATATACCGATTGAATTTTCTATGGTTCAGATGATGCGACCTTTTTGGAATTCAGCACGAACATTCAGTATATCAATCTTAATTCATAAAATAAATTTCTGTCGAATCGAATATCTTCTTATGGAAATAAGTTGCTTCTCTTCAATATTCCATGAATAATTAATTCTATGATTCTGTTCACACTATGGTAACCAAATTTTGCATGAGGCTTGTTATGAGCATCTTGCATTTGGCTGTAACATTTTCATTTCATCCTGAAAATTTCAATTCTCTAGGACAATCCCTTCGAAAGTCACTGTGCTAATGGAAGGCCGGACGGTTCCACGGACAGAATCGAATTTGACCACGAATTCGTCATCAGAGAGTCTAACCCTATCGTTTGAGACCATTTTCGGTTCAAAAGTCGAAAATATAGACATTTGAGCAAAACGATATAGCACTTGTTAAGGTATAACGAGCCTTCAAAAATGAATGGCAGTCTCCTCTAAGACTAGATTAGATAGATTAGATTAGATAGTGGTCGATCGGCACGTTGGTTACCCTTCTGCACTGCGACCAATAAGGTCTTTTGTGCGTTACCATACTAAAACTACGTTTTTCCCAGGAATCTAACCTCCTTAGCAAATCCTCTAAGACTAATAATTTATTTTGGATAGTTTTCGAATGAGATAATAAATACTGAATTTTTTCAATGTTTATAGTCACGATCTATCCAACTGCGGTGTGATTATAAAGTGAATTATCGAAATTTATTCTATGGTTGAGGTCATGAACATTGGGCCAGGATTACCGAAAGCCTAAACAGTTTTCGAATTTTTTTCCAGTCATTCTTGCTAAATGTAGATAACGATTGTTGAAGGTCCCACAGGTCTTTTCAATGATTTTTTGGCATTTTCCGTGAATGGTGTGAAAATCCGAATCGTGTTTGAATAACTTGGGTGAACTTATTTTTATGACATCCATGATATCGAACACTTTTTTATGATTTGAACCATATACTTCAATAATTTACCTCATAATCATAGAGCCAGTTCTTCGTGAACACGACTGTAGATCATAACTATAAATAGGTACTGAAGAATTTCAGTATTTTTCATCTCATTCAAAAACTATCCAAAATAAATATGTATATTTAACCGTATATTCCTGTGGCCAAAGGAAACACTTTTCCTCTACCAATTTTTCCGGATCGGCTCCGTTGAAAAGATACAAGCTGTTTAAAATCGATTTGCAGTCATATTTCAAACGATTCCATCGAATGAATGATTTTCGGAATATAGTTTTTCGTTGAGAAAAATATTATTCCAATACAAAATTCCATCCACACCCTCTAGTTTCTCTGAAATGACCAATATATCCCGTGAAAATACCAGAAATTGAAATAACCCAACTCTCAAAAGTGAGTTAAAAATATTATTTTGTGAATATTTGGCCATTTTGAAAAATAAAAGTATTCCTTATTTTTTTCGTATGATGAGTTGTTTTCGAGGTATTTGAATTTGAAAAAAGTCTGTGAAATTACAAAAATTGAATCCATTGGCTGAATACAACTCTGTTCAAAAGATTCACAGAATATTCACCGCGTTGACACATCTGAAACTCAAAAATGGATCTCTAGAACTTTTGAATCTGAAATAAGTATCGAATTTCCGGGATATCGTTCCGTTTTCTCAGTCGCCCCAATTTTTTACAATATTTCATGAGTGTTTCTTTCAACCATGATTCTTTCACAAAATGAATTTCACTCTAATCGGATATCCTGTTACGGAAATATGAAGTTTCTTCTTTTCAATATTCCAATTGAATTTGCTATGGTTCTATTAGCCTATTCGTTTTGAGAAATTTCGTGCTCCTGAGTAACTCAAAAGCTCGAAATACGGCTTGCCATTGGTTGCGCACCAGCACTGTAACAGCTCAGGAGCTCGAAACTCTTCAAAAGGAATACTATATATAGCCGCAATTTTTTGCATGAGGCTTATTATGAGCATCTTGCATGTGAGCACGAGATTTATTTCGATTTGTTCTGTCTGAGATATTAAGGAGCATACATTTTGAATGGCCATATTTTATAGGGCACCCCATAAGTGGAGATCAAAGGAAATTACGTACGATAACAGATGAATTAAGAGCAGTGTTGACAAAAATTCAAAATATTCACTTGAAATGAAGCGAATTGTGAAAAAAACTATATCAATTTGAACGGATGGTTTGATGGATATTAAGGATAATGTGAGTTATCAAAATAATGAAATTTCACATGTTGTTCACAATGCGGAGGTCCCTAAGATATTCTTAAAAAGCTCGATATGTAGAGGTCTCTGGCATCCCTGGCAGCTCGCAATGCGAAGGTTTTTGGGAAGTTCTCATACTTGTCACAATGGAAGGTTTATGCGAATATTCCATTGACATCCACAATGTGAGCAGTTTGAGGACTTCCACAAGGGATATCTTTGAGAGCTCACTGGAAATATACCCTGTTGCGGAAATTTGGGAGAGATATAGAGCTCCCAGTAACCTCTCAACGACATCACAAAAGTACTTACAATCTCCCGAAATGATATTGCTGGGATATCGAATAATATTATATTAAACGACCATATTAATGAATGACCTGAAAAATAACGTCCTTCAATATTCAGTTCGACTTCACCTGTAACCCTGTACAGGTTGTTTCAAAATCAAGTGCCCAAAATTCGGTATCTTCATCCCTAGACTCTATGACAAAAAAATTTTATGAACTTTGGGTCTCTGGCGCATTGTTTCTGAGACAATGTGTGTTGAAATTATTTCGGAAATATTTTCGACACCCTATAAGATTTTTGTTTGCCTTGTGGTAGGTCATGAAAACGCATCAAACACATTTATTTCAATATTAAATTATTACATTTCCATCAGTGTCGTCCGTACACATTTCTCTCCATGAAATTTGAAATAATTTTGGTTATCACCACATAAATTACAGTGAGAATGGTATCTTGAGTTTTGAACCTGCGACGAATACTATCTGAGATAAAGAATAAAATGTTATTTAATCCAAGTAAATTCGGATATTCCTTGACTACTTCCAAAGGTGTCTAGGCATAGATAAAAGCAGCTCAGCTCCCTCATTTTCATTTTTTTGGGCAGAGGATAATCCACACAAGATGAGAGAATCTCATTACGTGGACCAATTTACTATGAATGTATGGATTGGAATAATTGGTGATTATTTGGTTGGACTTTTTTTTCTGTCCAGTAGATTGATTGCCTTTTCATCTCAGAAACTATTCGCCGTGGGTAACACCTCATGATACCTTTCTCACTGTAAATTATGAGGGCATTAAATATGAAAACAATTTCAAATTTGGAGGAAGCATTGGCGTACAATTTTTTTCACCAAATTTATTCGGACAGAAGTCTGTACGGACGACACTGATGAAAACGAAATACTTTTATATTGAAACGGATGTGTTTTGATGCGTTCTCATAACCTTAAAGAAGGCAAACAAAAATCTTGTAGAGTGTCGAAAATATTATCGAAAAAACAACTACTTTTATAAATTTCAACACCGTGGATCCCAGAAACAACTCCTCTCATGCCTATAGTTCATTGAAACTTTATGTCATAAAATCATCTAAGGATGAAGATCCAGAATTTTGGACACCTTATTCTGAAACACCACTATATGAACGCACTCACACGATTATCTATGGTGACGCAACTTATTCAATCGATGCTTTCTTTTTGAGCGTTCGTTCTACTTGAACTAGTGCTATATCGTTTTGCTCAAATGTCTGTGATTTTGAGCAGCAAATGTTCTCAAACGATAGGGTTCGACTCCCTGGTGACGAATTCGTGGTCAAATTGAATTCTGTCCGTATATATTTCGAAGGGATTGTCCTAAAGACATGAAATTTCCAGCCTTTCAGGGTAAGTTCGGATCCCAAATGCTTCGGTTGAGTTCGTTTTCCGGCCATATCGTACATTTCATTAAATATGGCCATTTTTTTTATCTTCAATATGTCAGACAAAACGAAAGCAATCGAAATGAAATGTTGCGACCTCGTGAAAGATGCTAATAGTATGCTTTTTGCAAAATTCTTTGACCATAATGTTAACAGAACCTTAGAAAATTCAATTGGAATATCAAAAAGAAGAAACTTAAGATTTCCATAACAAGATATGTAATGTCTTCAATAAAACACCTTTGTACTGTGAACTCTTTATTCTCCTAAATCTCGACATTGAATGAATCAACGTTACAACCAACCTGTTATTTAATTCTTACACATTATTAGTCATCCACAGATGAGTGAGATATATTTCTAATACTCTACATCTCTATCTTTTTATAAGTATTGAAAATTTGAGAATAACCTTCCTACCATTTAACAATGAAAGAAAAAAACAACTTTATAAACATGAAATATTGCTTTTGAGAAATATGACAATAGTGAAAAATTTAATAATAACAATAATAAAAGAAAATAATTGAGGTATTGAGGTAATCATCTCGTAGGTGATGGCGTGGCAACTGACCATTCACCGTTAATTTTTTTCAAGTGAACGATATTTTTTCTAGAAGCTTGTCCAGCCTCATCATTCTCTATTTCAACGTCAGCCCCCTGTTTCTTGGTGATAGTATGGGGTGTTGGGTTAAATGTAGGTGTAAGTTTATTATTTTTAAAAATGTTTTTGACGAACACTTTGTCCCCACGTTCTAACTCGCTCCTTTGAGCTTTCCTCTTTTTGTCGGCGTAGATTTTTCCTTTTTCTTTTTCCCATATATCCTTATCCCAAATTTCTTCCTCCACAATATCCATTTTCAACTCATTGGATTGGGAAGGTAGAACGGGGAATTTATCGCGAAACTGCCTACAGAAAAATAACTCCGCTGGTGTTTTACCTGTTGTTGAATGCGGAGTACTATTATACATCATTAAATAATCTAATAAGTCATCTTTCCAATTTCTTTTGTTGATGTAACTGATTTTCAATCTTTTCAGTATATCCCGATTTTGACGTTCAACCTCCCCATTTTGTTGAGGCCAATAGGGTATACTGTGAAATAGAATGATATTGTGATTTATTTATATTTGCAAAACTCTTTGAATTCTTGACTAGCAAATTGTTTTCCATTATCAGCATTAATGGATTCGGGTATGCCTAGCCGGGAAAAAATTTATTTTAAAACTCGAATGGTTTCAGAAGATGTGCCTCATGCATTTCATTTCCTTATAACGACTATAATAATCTACAATTACGAATATATATTCATTACTTGGAAGAGGTCCCATGAAATCCATAGCTATATCTATCCATGGGCTTATTGGTAATTTTCGTCTCTTCATTGGTTCAGGCGGATTTGGTGCTGAGACTAGGGTACAGTCCTTACATTAATTCACAATTTTTTCAGCATCACTGTCTATCTTGGGCCACCATACTTTGCTCCTCAGTCGTTTTTTTATTGCTACAATACCCGGATGGCCCTCATGAGCCAGGTCCAACACTTTCTTCTTGAGTTTTCCTGGGATGACTATTTTATCACCCCGTAGTAAAATTTCAGAATAACATGAAAGCTCATTTTCAAAGATTTTGTACCTCTCAGTTCCTTCTGACCATTTACCTCCGTTAAGAGCTTCTTTAACCAATTTCATTTCAGTGTCACTTTTAGTGTGTTTTTCGAGTTCCTTTATAGTTATAGCAACAGGTTTTGTGTACCTACTCAATTAGTTGATGTATGAACTCTTTTTCAAAAGGCTGATCACTTTTGCTGTTAACGGTTAGACGTGATAAAGGATCAGCTATATTAGCTTTTCCAGAACGATAAACTATTTTATACTTAAAAGATTGAAGCCGTAAAACCCATCGTTCGATACGCGCACATGGTTTGGATTTTGGACCTAAAATGACCTCTAGCGGTTTGTGATCAGTCACTAATTCAAAGTTTTCCTTGCCAAATAAATATATTTTAAAGTGCTCAACCGCCCACACCAGGGCTAGAGCTTCTTTCTTCGTTTGGCAATAGCGCCGTTCACAATCTGTCAGACTTTTATTAGCGTAAGAGATAACTCTGACTCCTTTGCTGTCGAACTGTAATAAGATAGCACCTAAGCCCACGGGACTTGCGTCAGCTATCACTTGTGTTCGATCTTGTGGTTCATAGTAACCAAAGACAGATCTACTAGAAAGTAGATTTCTCAATTTAGACAATGCTTCTCTTTGTTCTTGCTTCCAGTGATTTTCTATATTGGCATTTTTTCCAAGTTTCAACCGTAAAAGTTTCCTCAGAGGTTCAGATACGGTTAGCAGATTTGGTATCCATTTACCCACAAAATTAAGCAATCCAAAAAACTCTGCAATTCATCAATTGTTTTTGGATCTCGAAAGTTTTTTATTGCTTCAATGTGAGTCTCTAAAAGCCTAATACCTTCCTTTGAAAGGACGTGTCCAAGAAAATTAACTCTCCCCATTTTGTACTGACACTTTTCTCTATTGAGAAGTATATCATGATTTCTTAGCGTATCTAATACTTTATTCAATCTTTCATCGTGCTGATTTTCATCTTCTCCAAAAACAATTATATCATCAATGAAGTTGATTGTACCTAGACAATTAATTAAAGTCTTTTCCATAATCTTTAGGAAAATGTCTGGGGCACAAGTGATGCCAAACATGAGTCTTTTGTATCTAAAAAGACCTCTTTTTGTGATGAAAGTAGTGATGAATCGAGAAGCTCCAGATATTTCCACTTGATGGAAAGCGTTCTTTATGTCAAGTCTCGAAATTAAGGTAGCTTTCCTTAACGGGGGCACAAGAATTTCCATTGTTGGTAGTGGATGATTTTCCCTGGAAATAGCCTGATTTGCACGTCGCATATCAATACGAACGTCACCATTTCCTTTGAGTACAGGAACAATAGGCGATATCCATTTTGAAGGCTCATTAACTTCTTCAATTATATCACTATCTAATAGATCTTTCAGTGCTTTGTCAACTTTTTGTTCTAAGGGTATCGGTATTCGCCTATAAGGTTGTACCACTGGTTTTACGTTTTCGTCGATTGGAATATCTACAACTATGCCTTTGATTTTAGGAAATGGAGACGTAACGCAGTTGATATTTGTCTCTATTTTCAAAATACCTAGTGAGATTGCAGTTATTTTGCCTAAAAGGTTGTGTTTGAATTTCCCTCCCTCAATTCAAATGCAAGTAACACTTGGCGCATGTTTCCACCTCTCCTCTCTTATATTAGTTCTGTACGTGTACAATATGTTGTTGAATTTTTAAGATTAAGATTTGACGCTCTGCTATTAACACATTTTGAATAACAAATAAAGAATTGTTATCGCTTCGTCTCAGAAGAATAGTTTTTATTTGTTACCCCCTTTTATGTACGATCAAATTCGTTACAGGTTGTTTTTACCGTTCCTTATGACGTAAAACTTAGCTTTCTCTTTTCTGTTATTTACCATGATTTCTGCTTCAAAATATCCTAATACTGTCAAAGGTTGATCACTGGCGTAGGAAATAAACTGTTTTTCTGTTCCCCTTACTTGTTCGCAAACTTTTATTTTACCCTGTTTCAAGTGCTTCCAAGTAGTCTCATCTATTATGTTATTTTTACTACCTGAATCAATGATAATCGGTATGGTAATACCACCTTCATTACAAAAAATAGTTGTATTTTCGTCTAAATGGAAGATATTATCCAAGTCTTCAGATAAACTGTCTAATTTATTAACTGAATTATGAGGCAAATCTGGATTATTTGAATTTCTACTAAATTTATTTCTTCGTTCATTCCTCAGAGGAGAAAGAGTCTTTCTCCTTCGGGATTTACAAAATTTCCTAAAATGTCCTTGGAAGTTACATTTTGTACCGGGTTTTTCACTATAATTTGACCCCCCCTTTAACTTTGTTACTGAATGAGATACAAAAAATGTTTCGTATAAAAGTTTCACGAAATCAACTGAGGTTTTTTAATATAAGACCAGAAACTGGAATATATATAGGGTGACCAACATATTGATGGCAACTTTTTTTTTTCAAATGGAACACCCTGTATATTTTTCCATGTTTGGCTTGCTCTTTTTCCCCTGATTTTGAATATGTAACATATGTTGGTCTATCTCTTTTATTCTGAGAACCACAGAGTTTCAAATTTTAAGAACCACCTACAAGGATCTGTAATCATTTTACAAGTGGCAGAGTGCGTTTACTGAAAATGCTCATTTTGGAGTTATAATAACGTCAATGGGAAGATATACACGGTGAATGCAACTATATTTCTTCAAATGGCACACCCTCTCCTGTATATTCTTCCATTTTTTGATAGGCTATTTCCTCCTGATCTCGAATATAAATTCGTATGTGGATGTGTCTCTTCAATTTTCAGAGTTTCAAAGTTTTGAAATGATGACACCGAATAAAAAATATTTGAAATACCTACGAAATTCTTTATATCCAAACAATCTACTTAAATTTATTATTTTAGAATGAATACCTAACAATTATTCAACCAATGAAAAATGATAAACTATGGTAGTAGTAAGAGTAACATAAACTAAATAAATTGCTCAGAATGACCACCTTAATTCAATACATATAGTTCATATAGTTGTCTCAAGTTGTTAAGACTATTTTTGATAGCATTATTATGTCTCTGATTCAAGTCAGAAATTAAAGCTTCAAAATTTGTTTCTAATCATTACAATATTATCATTATTCTTTGTGCGTTGACGGGATATGTTCCGAATTATGGGTTTAATATTGATTTTATATCATTAATATTATTTCTCTGCTTTCATTGATTGTCATCATTGCTGAAGTAATTTTTTTTCTTCAGGAACGGCTATAAAAACGTGTCCAATAGTGTTAAATCGGGACTATTTGGTGGCCATAAAATGAGTGCGCCATTACCAATCCAAACATCAAATTAGCCACCAACTTCCAAAACACTATGCCAGATGGTTATTGAAATTTGAAACCCTGTGGTGCTCAGAATAAGAAAGATAGACCAACATATGTTACATATTCGAAATCAGGGGAAAAAGAGCTAACCAAATATGGAAAAATATACAGGGTGTTCCATTTGAAGAAATGAAGTTGCCATCAATAAGTTGGTCACCCTGTATATATTTCAGTTTCTGGACTCATATCAAAAAACCTCAGTTGATTTCGTGAAACTTTTATACGAAACATTTTTTTGTATCTCCTTTAGTAACAAAGTTAAAGGGGGGGTCAAATCATAGTGAAAAACCCGGTACAAATGATATCCCTTGCTGGACACTTTGGATCCTGCGAATTGTGACGCAAATTTCCGCATCTAGAACACCCTTCTTTTTTCTTATTGTTGTTTTCTTGTTGTAGATGCAATCTATTAATTGTGTCGCTAGTGCTAGGAATATCTTTATCGGTGACGTCAAATTTTTGCATTTGCCGATTCACAGACTCCAAGCTCGACTCCAAGGTATTCGCTTCTAATATGATATCATCAAGTTTTACATTGTCTCCTAAAGATAAGATTTTTCGCCTCAGTTTTCTTGACTTGCATTTCTCTGTAATTTGGTCAATTAATTAAATGTTCCTCCAAGTTAGTGAATTGGCATTTGGAAGCTTGGTGTCTCAGTCGCACCAAAAACTTTTTTTTCGTCCTCTAGTTGTTGCATCATACGAAATGTATATCGTTCGAATAACTTATTTTGTTTAGGAAGAAAATATTCGTCAAGTTTTTGTAGAGCCAACTTGAAAACTTCTATACTTAGATTGCCCTCGACTGCGGGATCAGGGCCCGTACCAGGTAAATTATAGAATATTTCTTGTAACGCCATACCCCCCGAATGTAACAGGATAGCTTTCTTTCTCTCCGGTTGTGTAATGTCCGAGGCATCCAGATAAATTTGAAGAGCTCTCTTCCATTTCTCCCATCTAGACCCTAGAGACAGTGGATCACCTTCGCAGTGGAATTGCTCAAAACCCGAAAGTGTGGCCATCCTGAAAATCAGGCAACGAATTTTTTGTAGCTTACAAAACTAGTTCGGAAATCATTCAACTTGGATTGCGATGACAAACTCATTTTGAGCTTACTTGGAAATAATTCCAATTATTTTCACTGACAAGCTCATTCTGAGCTAACTTGGAAATTATTCCATTTATTTTCATTGACAAGCTCATTTTGAGCTAACTTGGAAATTATTCCATTTATTTTCATTGACTAGCTCATTTTGAGCTAACTTTTGGAAATTATTCTAGGTAATTTCTATTGACAAGCTCATTTTGAGCTAACTTGGAAATTATTTCATTTATTTTCATTGACAAGCTCATTTTGAGCTAACTTTTGGAAATTATTCCAAGAGATTTCTATTGACAAGCTCATTTTGAGCTAGCTTGGAAATTATTCTATTCTAGACTAAAAATCAAACAACAAATTTTCAAGTAAGCAATAAAACTAGCTCGAAATTAATTAATTAATGTTTTTGACAAGCTCATTTTGAGCTCCTTTGGAAAATGTCCCTTTTTTTCAGTTCATTACCGTGAAATGAAAATTCGATAATTTGATATACAGGGTTTTCCTTTTAAGTTGGCCTATTAGACGTTTAAGGAGAACTAGTGAATATTTCGTTCTGAATTTTTTGGGCAGCCTTGAGGGTGAAGGAACTCTTCGCCTAAAATATTTTCAAGTTGACAGTGTTGCCACGTCTATCTCAAACGCATATCTACTTTCTTATTTCAAATGGAACTACCTATATTTTCATTTATGTATCGATTCAATACCAAATTAGCAGTATACCCCACTAAAAAAAAATTCTCTGCTATGCACTGTTGCCAAGTTATTCACAAATTAGTGAAACTTTTGACATTTGCATTGCCAGTTTGGAAATGCAATATCTCGATTATTTTTTATGCGAACGGAACCAAACTCAGCATTCTCATAGTAAAGACTCCATGCATAAATGTGGTATATTCAGTATTTTGATACATAGTAAGGTTTTTCGAAGATATTGCTTCGAAAATGTGAAACTGAAAATTGAAATATTTCGAGATTTTCAAATGGCAACCCCATATTTATTTTCGAGTTTATTTCACAGCATTCGATTCAAAATTAAAAATTAATGGCAGTCTCCTTTCACACTAACTATTTATTTTGGATAGTTTTCGAATGAGATGAAAAATACTGAAATTTTTCAGTATTTATAATTCATGATCTATGGTCCTGTTTACGATGAAATGGTTCTATGATTATGGCGTGAATTGTTGAAGTAGATTCTATGGTTCAAATCATAAAAAGTATTCGATGATCATGGATGTCATAGAAAAAAGTTTACCCATATTATTCAAACACGATTCGGGTTGTTTCACAATTCACGGGAAATGCCAAGAAATTATTGAAAGGCACCTGTAGGATCTTTAACAATCGTTATTCACTTTTAGCAAGAATGACTTGAAAGAAATTCCGAAAATTGTTTAGGCTTTCTGTAATCCTGGCCTTATGTTCACTAATTATTTATTTGGGACAGTTTTCAAATGAGATGAAAAATACTGAAATTTCATAGTAAGAATTTTGTTGAGCAGCGTAGGATTTTGGTTGATAATGGATACCCCAAATTTTTGGTCAATCTCATTTTCCATTCCTCCGGTGGTTTGTCGTCTGATGTTGTGGTGTCTGGTGGGGAGTCTGATTTGGTGACGGAGAGAAAGTGTTTTGGTCTTGTGTATGTACCTGGGTTGACGGGTGAATTGGTGAGGTTGATGAAGTCAAATGAGAATAGGATATACAGTTATTATAGAAAAACAGTTAAGAATTTTTATAGTAGGTTGAAAGATCGTGATGAATTGGAAAAAACTTCTAATGTTGTTTATAGGGTGGATTGTCGGGATTGCAATGGTTGTTATATTGGTCAGACAAAGCAGTACTTGAAAACCAGAATGAGTCAACATAGTAGGGACTGTCGTAATTTATCGCAGGCTACTGCACTTTCTACACACGCGGTTGACAATGATCATTCGTTCGATTTCGATAATGTTAAGGTGTTGTGTACAGAGCAAAATTTGTCTAAAAGATTAATTAATGAAATGATTTTTATTAGACGCACACCTAACACAGTAAATTTCAGAACAGATGTAGATACGTTGAGCGCTGTATATTGCAATTTGATCAAAGAAGTCGGACTAAGACAGTGAACATATGTGTACCTGTCTTTCATTGTTGTTTGCCGCTTTGATTTCAAATGTTGTTATTTTATGTCACTATGTAATTTGCGTTAGAACCCTATTTTCCCTGTAGATTATGTATTCCTATATTTTATCATGTTTATAGTTTTTATTCTGATGTGGTGAGTTCTCTTTTCTTGTAATTTTTTAGATTTACAATAATTTTATATTTAATTGTACTTAATATTTTTATATGGTGTGAGTCTTTGAATATGTCCTTATTGTTCATTTTAATTTGAACTTCTTATAGATATTTATTTTTTATCTTTATGACGTATATGTATTCAACATTGTTATATTTTATATTTTTTTATTATTTTTTGACGTTTGTATTCCTTTTGATTCTCTCTGAGTGCTCGACTGATTGTATTTTATATATTTTTGTAGCCTGAAGAAGGAAATAAAATTTCCGAAACGTCGCTGAAAGAATAATAAGTTTTTGTTCTGGTTCCTTGTGCCGATAAAACTACTGAATTGTATTATTTTTTGGAACGATATAACCTTCGACGAAATGAAATTTTTCAGTTTTTATAGTCATGTTCAATGGACATAGGTAATGCTGTGTGATTATAAAGTGAATTATCGGAATGAATCCTATTGTTGAGGTCATGAACATAGGGCCAGGATTACAGAAAGCCTAAACAATTTTTGGAATTTCTTTCCGATCATTCGTGCTAAATATGAATAACGATTCTAATGCCCGATTGCACCGTTCGTCTAAGCAACGTTTAAGCCCTGAAATGACGTTTCATCAATGGAATAAACGTCAGTTAAGGGCTTAAACGTTGCTTAGACGAACGGTGCAATCGGGCATTAAGGTCCTACAGGTCCTTTCAATAATTTTTTGGCATTCCCCGTGAATTGTGAAACAACCCGAATCGTGTTTGAATAATATGGGTAAACTTTTTTCTATGACATCCATGATAATCGAACACTTTTTATGATTTCAACCATAGAATATACTTCAATAATTTACCCCATCATCATTGAGTCATTTCATCGTAAACAGAACCATAGATCATGAACTATAAATGCTGAAAAATTTCAGTATTTTTCATCTCATTCGAAAACTATACAAAATAAATAATTAGTGTAAAAGGTGACTGCCATTCATTTTTAATTTCGAATCGAATGCTGTAAAATAAACTCGAAAATAAATATGGGGTTGCCATTTGAAAATCTCGAAATATTTCAATTTTCAGTTTCACATTTTCGGAGTAATATCTTCGAGAAACCTTAATATGTATCAAAATACTGAATATACCACATGAATGCATGGAGTCTTCACTATGAGAATGCTGAGGTTGGTTTCGTTCGCATAAAAAATAATCGAGATATTGCATTTCCAAACTGACAATGCAAATGTCAAAAGTTTCAGGAATTTGTGAATAACTTGGCAACAGTGCATAGCAGAGATTTTTTTTTAGTGTGGTATACTGCTAATTTAGTATTGAATCGATACATAAATGAAAATATAGGTAGTTCCATTTGAAATAAGAAAGTAGATATGCGTTTGAGATAGACGTGGCAACACTGTCAACTTGAAAATATTTTAGGCGAAGAGTTCCTTCACTCTCAAGGCTGCACCAAAAAATTCAGAACGAAATATTTACTAGTTCTCCTTAAAAGGAAAACCCTGTATGTATATAAATGATTTTTTTCTACCTACTTTAAGTTCCTTTTTTTTTCCTCCCACAATTCAAATAATTCTTCTCTCACTTATTCACTAATCACTTTAATCTCGTCGCCAAATGTAATGTCTTCAATAAAACACCTTTGTACTGTGAACTCTATATTCTCCTAAATCTCGACATCGAATGAATCAACGTTACAACCAACCTGTTATTTAATTCGTACACATTATTAGTCATCCACAGATGAGTAAGATATATTAAATTTCTAAAGCGGCCTACAGACGATCAACTTAGTTGAAGACTATGTTGTCAACTAGGTTGTAAACCAAATGAAATTGAAAATAGCGGTTGTCAACCAAGTTGAAAACATCATTTCAGCGGTGGTTTCCGCCGAGTGAACTAGTCGGCTGATTCGGAGAAATGATCGAAACATAGAGGGAGATCTTTCATAATATGTTATTATAAACGATATATGCGACGATGTGGTGCAGCACATTCCTTAGAATGAAAGAATTTGGACGAAGGATCGGTACCACAATCGGTCTCGTTTTTTCCATTCCGGTTTAATGGAAGAACTTTTCGAATTTCTCCCTGATGACGAATCCGTGGTCAAATTCAATTCGATCTGTGGGGCAGTCAGGCCGTAAACACGATAACTTTCGAAGGGATTGTCCTTGAGACTTGAGGTTTTCAGGGGGAGTTCGGTTTCCAAATGTCAAAATTGAGTTCGTTAATCAGCCAAATCGTACAAGGTGGTCCATAAAATATGACCATTCCTAATGTTTGTTCCTTAATATCTCAGACAAAACGAAACCAATCGGAATAGAATTTTTCGGCCACATGCAAAATTTTGTGGCCATAGTGTAAACTGTTTCATAGAAAATTCGATTAGAATATTGAAAAGAAGAATCTTTATATTTCCATAACAAGATATCCAATTCGAGTGATATTCATTTTGTGAATGAAGATTAATATTCTGAATTTTCATGCAAAATGTCAAGGGAATCGCATCATCTGAAGCATATAATTGTATTTTCATTTAATTATTGATTTTTACATATTTCATTTTTAATTTCCATAATCTAAGTCTGATCATACTGAGATTTCACATTCATATACTTAGCATGAATCTCAAGTACTGTACAAAATTTTGAGGTAATAGCATTATTGCTCCACCAATGAATGTTCGCTCAAAGCATCTGGTCAGGGTTTTCTTTATATATCTCGGATTTTACTTTCCATTATTCGGGTAGATCTTTCAAACAATCAAAGAAATCTACCCAAATTTGAATATTTGGAATATTGCTCATATGGTCTAGTCAAATTACCACTTTTCCTGGAATATTTACGACGAATATTGAATACGCTATGCGATCTTCACTCTACAAGGTAGAATTCCAACTGGTGTTGTCAACCTAGTTGATGACTACCATACAGACGCTCCAACTTAGTCGTCAACATCGGGCTCCGCCCACCAAATATCAAATCGTTTTGATCTAGCATCAACCTAGTCTTCAACCTGGAATATCAACCACCAACCAGCCTACAGACGTTCAACTTGGTCGTCAACATGCCATGTTTACAACTTAGTCTTCAACTAGGTTGATCGTCTGTAGGCCCCTTAATACTCTACAAGATATCTGATTCGATTGAAATTCATTGGTGTATAAAGATTAATATACTGAATGTTCACGCGAAATTTTAAGATGATCGTAACAGAAAAATATGATTCAATTGATTATTTATATACACAGCGCAAAAAATTAACGCACATTATGAAAATCTCAAATTTATTCTACAACTGAAGGTGTTCTCAATGATAATTATTTTTATCAGAATTATGCATGCATATGTTATCCACTTTCGACGTTTTTCTCCAATACAGATAGATGTTTTTTCCCAGCAGGAATAAAAAAAGATGAGATTATCAGATTTTGAATGTATTGGCTTCATTCTGAAATCAGTTGTTCTCGATCAATTCTAGTGATCAATAGTTTGTCTTTCGTTTGATTCCCTACACTCGATCGCTATGCAATGCGAAACACGCAATTTGACCCAAGAGGAATGTGCCCAAGCGGTAGTTTTGCGAGAAGCAGGGTGGACATACACAAGAATTGCAGAAAGGTTTGGAGTTTCCCATACAAGTGTATCCAGAATGTTGCAGCGATTCAGAGAGACAGGTATTAATGTCCGAAGACCAGGACAGGGTAGACCACGGGTAACAACTGCCATTCAAGAACGTTACTTGAAAGTTTTTTCGTTAAGACAACGGTTTGCAACCGCTCGCCTCCTTCAAAATCAGCTTGAGCAAACTCAAGGGGTGCATGTTAGCACTCCGACAATAAGAAATCGCCTTAAAGAATATGATTTAAGGCCTCCTGTCGCAGCAAGAAGCCCATCGAATTGCGCGTTTGGATTTTGAGAGAGAGCATATCCATTGGGAAGAGGCTGATTGGGAAAGAGTTCTCTTCACAGATGAGTCTAGATTCTGCCTCTACCATTGTGATCGACGTTCCCTTGTATACAGACGTCATGAAAGATATACTCAGTGCAATTTCCTGAATACTACTGGTTTCGGGGGAGGATCGATTATTGTATGGGAAAATATGGAATATCTTTGACTGATCGCACAGACCTAGTGGTCGTTGATAATGGAGCTATGAATGCTGATAGGTATATAAGGAACATTCTTGAAGAGCATGTAATGCCATTTGCCCCATACATTGGTGAAAATTTCATTTTTATGGACGATAATGCCAGACCCCATCGTGCGCGCATCGTTCAGGAGTACCTTGAAGAGGTTGAAGTCTCTCGAATGGAATGGCCAGCAAGAAGTCCAGATCTCAATCCGACTAAGCAGGTTTCAGACAACCTCAATAGAAGGCTGAGAAGTTCAGAAAATCATCTAGCTATAGTTCGTTTCAAAACGATTGTCATCAGAGCAAGCCATGAAAGTCCAGTCCGGGCTTTATTTCTAGTTACTAAAAAGTCACTAAAAATTTCTGTGGGTTCATCAGTCAGAGAAGGGAAATAAATAAACATAACCTAAAAATATATTTAATACAATATTTTTATTTTCCAAAGCAAATTTCTGAGCTTGAGAATGTTCCTGATTCTTAAATAACATTAGGATTGTGTAAATCTCTAAACCTACCAGCAGTATATAATTTCTGACACTGTATTGACAAATTTTCGTATTTACCATCATTTGCAGCTAAAGAGTGAGGAAAGAATAGGTATAGCCCCTAAGCTTGTGAATATCATGAAAAATAAACACAGTCATTTATATTTCAGTCCAGTTCAATCAATGGGATTCAGGTTTTATTACTATGTCGCTGCCTCAATAAACAAAACTATAAACTATCAAAGTACAGGGTATCCCATTTTGGGCACTTTTACGGGATATCTCCGTTATTTTTAACGTTAGCGCGATGCGGTTTTCGCGACAGTGTGCTTCTTTTTTGTGAAACTAAAGATGGCGCAATCAGTTTTTGCATAGCTCTCTTAGAGCAAAAAGCTCTACAGGGCGGAAATGAAAAGTATCACTTTTTAATCACCTCCCGTATCTCAGTTGTGCTTAAACTTGGAGAAATGGTTGAAACGCATTCCTATAGATTTTTTTCCGTAGAATCCAGTGGCGTAGTCAGTTTTTCAATTAAACTCTCCGTTTTTGAGTTATTGAGCAAACATACGTTTTTTAAATTGGACACCCTGTATATTATTTTTTATTCTTATCAAGCACAATCTCAGCTTTTCAAAAACATATTATTTTATGCATTTATCTTCAAAACCAAGCTCAGAATTCAAGATTTTGTAATTAAATTGTCAATAACCAAGTAGTAGGCTATGACTGTTTATTAAAAACAAAAAATAAATGTCAAGATTTTGTCAGAAATCGAAAATAATGTTAACATAATATCTAGATTACAAACAAGCATGTCATATTTCTCGTAATTTTCGTAAGCAGCCGTAATGAGAAAAACTTAAAACTGAATCATTAATATGATATAATAAATAATAAAAACTGAGAGAACTGTAAACTTTTAAACCAACCGACAAAGCTTTGACATTTTTTTTGTTTTTAATAAACAGTCATAGAGCCTACTACTTAGTTATTCACAATTGAATTACAAAATCTTGAATTCTGAGCTTGGTTTTGAAAATAAATGCATAAAATAATATGTTTTTGAAAAGCTGAGATTGTGCTTAATAAGAATAAAAAATAATATACAGGGTGTCCAATTTAAAAAACATATGTTTGCCTAATAACTCAAAAACCGAAAGTTAAATTGAAAAACTGACTATGCCACTGGATTCTACGGAAAAAAATCTATAGGAATGCGTTTCAACCCTTTCTCCAAGTTTAAGCACAACTGAGATACGGGAGGTGATTAAAAAGTGATACTTTTCATTTCCGCCCTGTATAGCAAAAACTAAGAGAGCTATGCAAAAACTGATTGCGCCATCTTTAGTTTCACAAAAAAGTAGCACACTGTCGCGAAAACCGCATCCCGCTAACGTTAAAAATAACGGAGATATCCCGTAAAAGTGCCCAAAATGGGATACCCTGTACTCTAATGAGATGTCATTCATATAATTCATCGATGAAGATTGAGACTCTATTGAAGATAATTAAGATATATTTTCTTTTTCTCTGACAAATTTATTTGTAATTATAACTTAAAATGAGTGTGTTCAACTCAAATTCAACTGAGATAGCCAAACTGGTGAAACGAAACAAAAAGAACTTGTTGATACTTTGAAAGGTGTGGACCAATTTGTCATACATAATAAGACAAAAACACAAATTAAAGAATTTATTCAGTATGTATGTTAATTGTACTACATTGTATAACTTTAATAAACTTATCACCGATTCTGTCTGTTTTAGTAAGAGGAATATTTCATTAGCCAAAATATGAACAAAGTGTTTGTGGCAAAGGTGTTAAAATTAAATTGCACAGATTAAATAATGATTTCATTCATTCATATGCCTTGGTTACGTTTGATATGAATAATTGAGTATTTGTTTGTTGATTTAACATATCCATTATATTAATTAAGTACTATTTCTTCAGATCCCCAATAGATGACACACAGTTTTCCCTAAGTCTAGAATAGAGAAATGGTGAATATTTTGGCTTTTATTGGAAACGATTGTCAATTTAGCTTTTGTAGGTCTTGTCGGTGTCATTTTAGATAAAAGTTGATTAAGTTCCTTTGAGTGTTTGGAATTCAGAGAAAGCAAAAGTTAAAATTTTGTTTCAATCCTTACCGCATGGGTAAGGAACACACTTAATTTTGCTTAAAACTGACAATTTACAGTGAAAAACTAAAATAAGATTCTGTACAAAATTGAGAAAATTCATTCAGAACATTATTCAAAAATTTTATTGATAATTGGAGACAGAAATATTATATGCAATCATAGATTCATTGAAAATAATTATTAAAAGTACAGTGGAATACTTATAGACTTATACATTTTACTATTTATTTACATATTAGAATTATCTTCTGAATGCAGTGCTCCGAAGCGAACATAACATATGTAAAATAACTGTTAGAGTAAACATCAAAATTATATTAACAATTCAACTTTCTATAAAATCCAACAAAGGATTCAAGTATTTTTAAGTTTATCAATTATAGGAAACTTATGTTCTTGTAGCCATTGCCGAATTACTTTTTTATGAGAAGCAGTGGTAGGTATTTAATCAACTCTGATTGAATGATATGGTGCATTACCCATGATAATGATACACTTTGTATCAAATAACTGCAGAGAAGGTATTAATTGTTCAGTAATCCATTAATGAAATAGTTCCCCATTCATTGTTTTATGGTAATCCGTATCATTGATACCACTGTCAAGAATTAGATCACATCCAGGTAAAAATCCATCAAATTGTGTACCTCCTGCCTTCACCTATGAATTTTCTTGGCAAACCTTTAGGATTACTTTCTAATGTCCACTGGCGAATTTGACTACCATTTTCAAGTATCCATGTTTCATCTAAATAAACAAATTTTACATTTTCTCTTAAGTATTCAAGATATTCACCACAAAACCGTACTCTATTCACAATATGTTTATCAATAAGAATTTTCCTTTGATCAACTTTCTTGTACTTGTAACCACTTTTTTTGATTATTCTATAAAGTGTTGACTTGAAATGATCGCAATCCAGGTGCTTTTTAGCCAGTTCAAAAATGATATCCAAACTGATACACTCATTGTTTTTGATTTTAGAAAAAATAAAGTCGCTTAATGTCTCTTTGAAGGTATAATCATGTGGAATAGGTTTCCTTCCAGTGCTAACTCTGGCTCTAGCAACTTGTCTTCTACTTTGTTCTCCGAAATTCTTCGGACAGTTCTAGGAGAAATCTGAAATTTTAAAACTTACTTAATCAGAAAACACATTGTACATGATCGTTCACCTGAAAAACGAGCGCAATGCCATTAATACTAGCAGAAATATCTGCTGAATCCCTTAACAACTCGCAGTAACACCGATACACTGCCTGGCGTTCCCTTGCAGTAAAATGAAAGGAATCTGGTTGTATTCCGGCCGTTTTCAATTCAGTAATCAAATCAAAGTAGATTTAAGAGATATTTAAATCCACTTGTCGATTAAATCAAGAATATAAACTGATATTAACAATTAAATTCGAAATATCTTCAATAGGTTAACTCAAACTGGAAGAAGTCAAAGTCAGTGATATTTTCAACACCAACCTAAAATCGGCAAATCGAAATTCACCGAACGGACCGATACCAACATATTTTCGATTTCTCACAGCCGCCCGAGATGTCAATCATTTTGAAATGAACTATACTCTTAATGACTTAGGAATCCAACTCAGAGAAATCTGAGAAGGATTAGATCAGAACATTTTAAGATCACTCATTTTGAGTATGAACCGTCGTTGCCGAGCTTAATTAACGCAAGGGGTGGAAATACCAAGTATTAAATCAATTATCAACATTCCGGTATTTGAAAATTGTTTATGTCTCTTCTTTCACATAAGATTCGGTGAAATGCTGAATTGTTCTTCCATTTAATGTGTCTTGTTTAGCTCAAAACCTTCCCGAGAGAACATAAAAAATAAGTTATAAAGTCAATGTAGAGTTAACTTTCATTAAAATTGAGATTTTCAGAATGTGCGTTATTTTTTTTGCGCAGTGTATTTAGTATCACTCTTTACAAAATTTTGAGGTAATAGTCCCATTGCTCCACCAATGAACGAGGGCTCAAAAGCACATTCCGAGAGCTTTCTTAAATTTTTCCTGTGATTTTTTTCGAAATCTGTAATGAGTATCGAATTTTCAGGATATCTTTCCGTTTTCTCAGTCGCCCCCAATTTTTTTCAATATTTCATGAGAGTTCTTTTCAACCATGATTTTTTCTTTCATAATGTATCAGGAGCACATAAATGCCCACAAAGACATTTCAAAATGCTCTTTTTCGAAAAAAAATCACCTAACTCAAATATGAAATATTTAAGAACTGCGCGACGACTTAACTGCAAGGAAAGAACGATCGAACAATAAAGTCATTTTTTCCACACTCGTCTGAAATAATCGAGATTATAATATGCAAAGTTTGTTATTTCGTCCGAGCGCGGCAAATTCGAAAAAAAATTTAATTCGATCGATTCGAAAGATATTTAACCGATCACTCGAACGTAAAAAATCAAACTGGCACATAAATAACGATCGAAATACGTAATCAGGTACACTCGTTCGCAAAAATCGGGATTTCACGCGAAATTTTTTTTCGTCTGAATTAGGTAAATTCGAAAAAAAAGAAAAAAAGAAAGTTCTATCTGTTCGACGATCTTTAATCGATCACCGAAACGCCTTTATAATTTTTCAAAATCGTCCGTCATCCTTCAAAAAAAAACGGCGATTTTCTATAAGGTCCAAGTAGAGCTTTTGAGCGTTCGTTCATTGGTAGAGCAATAAGACTGTTAACTCAAAATTCCATATTGGACTTGAGATTGATACCAAATAAATAAATGCAGAATCTCAGCACAATCAGAATTATTTTCTGGGCATTATTCAAAAAATTAAATATGTAGAAATAAATAATTAAATAAAAATAAATTCTATTGTTCTGCTGATGCGAACCTGTTGAAATCTTGCATGAACATTCAGTATATTACACTTGATTCACAAAATGAATTTCACTCGAATCGGATATCCTGTTACGGAATTATGAAGTTTCTTCTTTTCAAAATTGCAATTGGATTTTCTATGGTTCTGTGTACCGCAAATTTTTTCATGTGCATTTTGCATGTCAGATTTTATTTCGATTTGTTCTGTCTGAGATATTGAGGAACAAACATTTTGAATGGCCATATTTTATAGAACACCTTGTACGATATGGCTGGTTGAAGAACTTAACCGAGGCATTTGGAAACCGAGCTGAAGCTGAAAATCTCAAGTCTTTAGGACAATCCCTTCTAAAGTTATCGTGCCAACGGACGGATGGCCGGACGACCGGCCCCACGGACAGAATTGAATTAGACTAAGGATTCGTCATCTGGGAGTCGAACCCTATCTGCTTCGAGATTTTTTCAACTGAATCCAAATTATTTTAACTGCCTCGAAATTTTTCAAAATGCTCCCAAAATTTTTTCGAATGTTTCGAAATTTTGTCAACTGATTCGAAAATTTACTAACTACTAAATAGATCAACTCCAAAGACATTTTTTCAACTGCTCCGAAATTTTTCCAAATATGTATTTCGAAAATTTTCCAACTGCTTCGAAGTTCTGTTAATTGCTTCGAAAAACTAACAACTAACAAAAATTGCCAACTCTGATCAATATTAGGCCTGGCCCTTGACAAACTCCATTGAAATTTTTCTGAGCATTTTGAAATTTTTCCAACTGCTGCGAAAATTTACCAACTGCTTTGAAAATCTGCCAACTCTGATGAACATTATCCCTGTATAAACTCCAATGAAATTTTTCAAACTGTTTGAAATTTGCTATACCCTTTCGTAGATTAAATGCGTGACTACCTTTTTTCGCTGCTGGTGAATTTCGGTTTCGGTTTCCTTTCGCTCGGGCGCCAGTTATGATGATTTTCTCAATGTGACTACTCGTTGATGATGTCGTACAATTATCTTATCCTGGGTAGCCTTTAGTCAGTTGGAAAAGGGCTCTGTTCAAGAGCTTAGTCTTAGCGATTGATTAATATAGTTTATCAGATAAATGAAAGTCAAGTTTGCTCACCCGCAGGCGAAAGGTAACACATAAAACAATGTTCAATTTTTTTATAATATTAACAGTATATACAGTATATATTCACAATAAAAACAAATAAATATTTCAAAATACAAAAAAAATTAAAAATCAATTCAGAAAGGAAAACGTATCACTGATGTTGTTCGTCCAACCTGAAATTCAGAATAACAAGTGGTATATACACAGGTAAACGGTAAACGGAAATATCGGTTGACTGTCTTAAAAAAACGGGCAACCTGCTGTGTTCCACAATGTACACGACAGAAACTTTTCCTTGTATCCACAAGTAAGAATAAATTATTGGGAACAGAAAAAATTATTTAAAATAAATTAAAGATATAAATGAACAATTATAACAGTTTTGCTCACACTCTTGCACCAGTTTAGGAGGGTTGCCACTTGCCAGTCGTGCTTAAGCCGCAATAGCCAACCACACCTCACTTAATGCCCTGAGGACGGACGGAAAAGAAACTATTACAAGAAAAAGTAAAAAAAAATCATTGGAGACATTCGGTATGAACGGAATAATCAACGGAATTCTGTCGTGTAAGATTTTACAGGAACGATGTCGAAAGAATGGAACACAGTAAAGCAAAGAAACAGCCAAATTAAATAATTCAAAGCCCCAAAGGGCCTTTATATCACTGGCACAAACTGATTTTAATTTTTTTTAAATAATGTTCACGTTTCGATGATTTTTAAAATTAATCTACCAATTTATAATTCAACTTTACTTCCAAAAATGCAAAATCCAAAAATCTCGAAAAAAACGAAAATTACTAATTGACAATAACGAGAACTCGGAGCTGAATAACTTAATTTTCGTGCGAATTCTGGTTTTAACGGAATGTCCCCCCTCAACAAAGACATGCTTCAAAATTCCAGAAAATTCGGCGGCGGGGCTAACGCGGTGCTCTCGGATTGACGACTTTTCCCAAAACTCCATTTTCGGTTTCGAGAAAATTCGGAATATTCGGTCATAATCGGAAGTAAAACGGCGGCAACGGTAAATGAGTATGTCATTTTTGGAGATTTGTTTGTTAGGAGCTTGCTCATGTAACCTTCGCTTTCGTACCGTTGCTTGAACAGTTTTCCGCTTGCACTCTCATTCGACAATATTTAATGCTTATTAATTCCGCTTGTATATAAAGGTTTTTCCAATAAGAGGTGTTATTTTGATATTCAAAGAAAAATGCCATTTTTTAATATAAGTGATCTGATGTTTATTTCATCATAAAGAAGAAGCTATGCCGTTAATATGATAGTAGCAAATAACATTATGAAAAAACATCAGGCAAATGACCACCACCACCACGATCACACTACCATATCCTTTCAATGAAATTTTCCATAACCAAATGGCAAAGAGGCTGCCCTATGTCCTCGATAGCCTCACGAATTCCATCTTTGAGGTCTTGAATCGACGCTGGACTATTAGCGTAGACCTTCTCTTTCACGTGGCCCCAAAGAAAGAAGTCACAAAGTGTTAAATCACAAGATCTCAGTGGCCAATTGTATCACCTCTTCGAGAGATAACACGGTCCGGAAACTTTTCCCGCAATGATCAATGGTTTCGTTGCTTATGTGGCACGTAGCGCCGTCTTGTTGAAAGAATACGTTGTCCAGATCAATACTATCCAATTTAGGTAAATATGGTATTAGGAAGAAAAAAATGACAGCCACACATGAATTCGTGCTGCATAAATTAACGTTATCAAAATTGCAAAGCAGTTTTGTCCAATGCCACTAATGAAGACAACAATTTGAATGGTTTATTTTACTGAATATCATTCAAACTAGCCAATGAAATCAAGATCTACCGGAGCTTTTTTGGATACCGGATAAAATCCTAACGAACACAATAAAACTCCAGATGAATTTAGAGCAGTGTAGACAGAAATACAAAATATTCACTTGAAATTAAGCGAATTATGAAAAAAACTATATCAATTTGAACGGATGGTTTGATGAATTTTAAGGATACTGAGAATTATCAAAATAATAAAATTTAACATGTTGTTCACAATGCGGAGGTCCCTGAGATATTCTTAAAAAGCTCGCTATGGGGAGGTCCCTGGCATATTCCCCAAAACCTCGCAATGCGAAGGTTTTTGGGAAGTTCTCATGGAAGGTTTATGCGAATATTCCATCGACATCCACAATGTAAGCAGTTCAAGGACTTCGACAAGGGATATCTTTGAGAGCTCGCTGGAAATATACCCTGTTGCGGGAATTTGGAAGAGATATATAGCTCCCAGTAACCTCTCAACGACAACACAAAAGTACTCACAATCTCTCGAAATGATATCGCTGGGATATTAGATATTATTATATTAAACCACCATATTAATTACAAATGACCTGAAAAATAACGTTATTCAATATTCAGTTCGACTTCACCTGTAACCCTGTATAGGGTGTTTCAAAATAAAGTGCCCACAATTCGGGATCTTCATCCTTGGATAACTCTATCACATAAAATTTTTATGAACTTTGGGTCTCTGACGCATTGTTTCTGAGATACCGGGTGTTGAAATTCAAAACAATTGTTTTTTCGGAAATATTTTCGACACCCTACAAGCTGTTACAATCATTTATAAAGACCCTGTATTTTATAAAATAAAAATATATATAAAATAATATTTTATGAAATAAAAATATATATAATATAAAATGAAAAAATCGCATAAACATGCTCATTTCTTACTCTTTAACATAAAATTAATTATTATTCCACATTAGATAATTGAGTTTTTGTTGAAATTATGAATTTGCTGACTTGTATCGAATGATAAATTTCGACATAATAAGAAATAATTTTTCTAAATTTGTATTCAATATAGATAGTTTTTTACTTTGTGAATAATTGAAATTCTATTGTCTTCCATTCATTTGAAAAATTCATTATGGAATTCGAGAGCTTTCCTTTTGATAAACACATATCATTTCTTCCTTTTCATTATTGATGAATAAATATTATACATTTCATTTGATTTACTGCAGCAGCATTCTTCGTTTCCTTAAATAATTGATATCAGGAAACATTTTATCTTTGGAATGAGTTAGATGAGTATCTTCCTTCTGCAGTTGACAAAGGTGAATGCCCAAAACTGATATTTTTCTGCTTATCGTCCTGGATGAATATGATCTGAACTTAATGAATAATTCGATGGGTCCATTTTCAGTCCCAGGAAATGAATTGGGAGCTAACGAAATACAAAACATGAAACAAAAAATTCCCTAGCTGAGGTTGGTGCAAAACGGGGTACCATACTATTCTGTCGTATGATACCAGAGCACAGGGAAAAACCTCAGTAGAAAAAAACCCTGCCTCGACGTTTTTACAAAATTGAAATTTAAAACTATTTGAATAAATACCTTCAATATTCAGATACAAAATACATAATTCTTGCTCGTGGGCCAGGAGGGTGTTTTAAACCAGGTCTGGCGTTCCAAGTGATGATTTCGAATCTTCTGTTCTGTTCTAAGACCGCTACAGGACCCTACTGAAGGGTAATCATCTCCCATAGATTTAAAAAGTGGTAATTCATCCTAAATATCGAATTTAATTTCGGAATAATGATATAAAACGTGTGACAAACTTATGTCAATAAATAAGTGCGTTCAACGGCGATAATTATTATTTATCAGTGGAGATTTCAAGTATGATGAAATGTGCTCTACGAGCTAAATGTATCATCGATATAGCCACAGGAAAGCAGCCAATTCGCAAAACGGAAAATGAAATCAACAAGTGGAATCAAAAAGACGCCGCCGCTATGTGCATGATTACAAGTTCAATGGAACTTCCTCAGATTTGTTTAATCGAAAATTGTACTACATCCAAGGATGTGCTTGATAAACTGGATTCAATTTTCGACCGAAAATCAGAAACAAATAAAATGCTGCTTCATGAAAGATTTTACCAATGCGTTATGGAGCCAACTAAATCTATCGCACAGTTTATTGCGAAAGTAGAGAGCATGTCACAACAAATTGAGGATTCTGAAGATGCCATTAGTTACACTGCCATAATCACAAAGATCCTTAGCTCATTACCCATGAAGTTTGGAATTTTCAGGCAAGCTCTAGATGAATCAAAGAAGACGGTGAGAAACCTCACTGCCAGATTGATTGACAAGGAGGCAAATATCTCTAGAGCCTTGTTCGCACTATGCTAGTAGCTTAGTCGAGTAGCTAAAAATTTTGTTACTAAAGGTGTGTGGACGCTAAGATTTCAGTCGAGTAGATTAGTGTGTAGTTTAGTCGAGTCGATCCATTTGGTTCTATTTTATCGGGCGAGTAGAGTACCCCACCACGCGATACTCTTCATTCGCTCACGGACTAGATAGGTCCGAACCGATCAGTTTAGTCGAGTGCATCAATATTATTATTTGCCGCCGACATGTCCCATAGATAACCTAAAATCATAGGTAAAATACTTGTTCTATGACGAAAATGTCTTTCCGTTGGAGCGAAGAAATCACCCTTAAATAAGTAACAAAATACTTCGAACATGAATGTTCGTTTCGCTTCGAAGAAAACGCGTAAAGATTTGTGCGTTGCGAGTTGTTCATTCGACAAAGCGCTTTTAACTTGTGAACTCTACTCGACCAAAGTGGGAACGATTGGATGGAAAGTAGCTACTAAATTTCTCAGTACTCGACTAAGCTACTAGCGTAATGCGAACAAGATTTAAGGTTGAAGTTCAACAAACCGCACTTGTTAGCTTAACTGCAAAAAATACCAGACCTCAGAAAGTTTCAAAGGTTAGGTGCTACAATTTCAATAAGACTGGTCATTTTGAAAGAGACTGTCGATTGCCAAAGAAAAACAAAGATAAAGGCACCAGTTCGGACACACAAAATCAACGTGAAAGCGCCTTTAACGTAGAGAACGAGAAAATGGATGAATCCCTAGAGGTACTGTTGGTTGACGTTGACAGTAACTCAACGTGGATATTAGATAGTGGTGCTTCACAGCATATGACACCCAACAGAGGTTTCTTACAAACGTTCCAGAACATTGAAGAAGTTGTTAATTGAGGAAACAATGACCAACTCTCTGTTAAAGGAATAGGATCAATTGAAATGGAAAAATGGATTGATGGAAAGTGGTATCCCGGAACCATTGAAAACGTTTGTTACGTCCCTGGTCTCCGAAGCAACCTATTCTCAGGAGGAGCTATTACAAGCAAAGGACTTTCAATAAACAAAAGCAAACATAATGCCCTAACAATCGAGTCGGGTGAAACAGTCGGTGTCGCAGTTCGTGATAAAAACAATCTGTACAAATTACTGTGTCGAACAAAGACAAATTGCAACGAAGTGAACTTGGTGACAACCAGAACTCTTAAACAGTTTCTCTGAGCAATAGTTGATCGAAATTGATATGGCACACTGAATTTGCAAAATTGATCATTTTTGTTCTGGATATTAAAATAACCTGCCCGTACCTTGTGAATGGACGATCTATGGCACAGTTGCTCTCCCTTCCAAGCGAAATGGTCGAATAAGTGTTCCTTTCTAGTCCAGTCAAATAATACATTTAACCTCGAAATTCGAGATACCCAGCTGAAAATCTGTAAATACTTTCATATTGGCTCCGTAAATATTGTCTCAAAACCTACATATTGTAGGGTGTGAGCAACTAGGGTAAAACCCGGATAGATGCCCCAGTTGGATAGATGCCCCATTTTCAATATACCTAACTTCCGAAACACGTATCAAAAAATTAATTTTATAAGTAGCTGCTACAGTCACCCTGAACCTTAGTTTTGTAAGGGTTATTGTAAAGTGAAGCCGTTTTTCGCTAGTGTGTGCGATCATCTCCGCAACGAACTTCACAAACATGCCAAAGTTTTAGAGGAAGGTATTTGCCGCTGTATAACTTTTGAAGTGGTAATAAATTCAGTAATTTTTTCCATTACGTCAATACTGTGTTTCATTGAGTGTACATCTGAGTACGAATATTTTTTGTTTTCTCCTTAATTTATCAAAAAAATTCATGGGCATCTATCCTAATCAAAAAGGATAGTTGCCTCCGGTCGAAAACGCGCAATATACAGTTGATGAACTATGGCTAAATCAATTCTTATGAATATTTGTCAATTTTTATTGACTGTTATGTTATATTTTATCATTTTTTTTCTTAACCTATCCACTGTTTCTTCAGTATCAATTAATTTAACAACACTTACCTGCCCATGTAATTGGAGAATTGTTAATGAAAATATAGGAATTCTATTTGAATTTTAACTTTATTGATAGTAATAACTTCTTACATGATGAAAAAAACAAATAAATAATGAATTAATCTTTTTGTTAAAAAATATCATTCAATTCATTTATTTTTATTGAAAGTAAAAAATGAAATGAAGGGTACAAAAACTACAATTTATAATTTAAATCATCTTCTTCCTCTTCATTGTCGTCTTCTGGCTGCTGGTAAATTTCAAAATGGTCTTCATTATCGTCTTCAACGACATTTGACTCAAGTTCTTCCATTATTTCGGGGTCAAAGGTTCCATCTTCGTCAATGTCGACTAAAAGTTTTGATAATTATCCCCATTCCAAAAAACATATTTTATTTCTGCACGCATTGTGACACAAATTCTGCGCTTTTTAAAAAGGAAAAAAAATTAAGTTTTTGAAAAACTGACAAATTTGGATGAACTAGCTGCAGCATTTGAGGAAGAAAATTGTTCGGCCCAGAAGTTATTAGAGAGTGGAACTCAAACCTTATTGGCAGTCTATAATGCTCCGAAATCGGTGAAAAGTCACGATCATCTTCGCAATATACATTACGTCAAGTTTACAAAACTTAATATTCCACCAACAAGTGCAGCTGCTCATCAACATTTCAAAAGAGTATATTATCAAGTTTAAACTTGGTTAGGACATGATTTGAAACCCCAAGTATGGGGTTGGGCAATGCGAAATGATTTTCTGGAGCCAATCATGAAAATTTTGACCATTTTGAAATTAACCAGCAGCCAGAAGACGACGATGAAGAGGAAGATGATTTAAATTATAAATTGTAGTTTTTGTACCCTTCATTTCATTTTTTACTTTCAATAAAAATAAATGAATTGAATGATATTTTTTAACAAAAAGATTAATTCGTTATTTATTTGTTTTTTTTTCATCATGTAAGAAGTTATTACTATCAATAAGGTTAAAGTTCAAAAAGAATTCCTATATTTTCATTAACAATTCTCCAATTACATGGGCAGGTAAGTGTTGTTAAATTAATTGATACTGAAGAAACAGTGGATAGGTTAAGAAAAAAAATGATAAAATATAACATAATAGTCAATAAAAATTGACAAATATTCATAAGAATTGATTTAGCGATAGTTCATCAACTGTATATTGCGCGTTTTCGACCGGAGGCGCCGGTTGACCTGAAGTGATGCTGTGACCGCGCATTCTGCGCCCTCTATCTCGAAAACGGTCAACCTTATCGAAATTTTTCTCAAACAAAATTTGTAGATAATTTTGTATTCTACAATATTGATAATAACTAAAAATAGGAAAAAACCTATAGGAAATGAGATATTTCCAAAAAAAGCGCAAAAACCCGATTTTTGTGACCTTTGACCTCAAAATTTAATAGTTGCTCACACCCTACCATATGTAGGTTTTGAGACAACATTTAGGGAGTCAATATAAAAGTACTTACAAATTTTCAGCTGGGTATCTCGAATTCCGAGATTTGGGCCAAATTTTGTATTATTTGACTGGACTATTCGGCTAATGTTCAGCTGCAAGCAGTACTTCAAGGTCTAAATCTCCGCTCCATAGCTTGAAAGACATTGGCATATGATATTATGTTTTCCGCGGTTGTAGCATCACTAAGGCACACAAATCAAATTTCTTTCTTTTGGAAAAAATAAAATAAAGATTTGAACAGAGATTCACATTTAAGGGAATTTTCGAAAAATTTGTTTTTAATTTTTTTCATTTTCGATAGTAGAGCACGCCATAGGCGCAAATATCGATGTAATTTTTTTTATGTGAGCAATATTTTAAAAAAATAATTGAAATGAACTCCCGGAAAACATCCAAATTCCTAAACATGACTAATCACAAAAAATTATTATTATCTGTTTGGAAATGATTTGAAAGCCGTATTTTCCATAAAGATTTGCTACAGTGTATTGATTTTTTGAGTCAAGTCTGAAAAAAACTTATAGACTAATAGATCCATAATGAATTGTTGCAGTAATACCTAAATCACTGAATGAAGATATTTTGATATGAAAGTGACTTACGTTCAACAATGAAAAAAATTTTGCAGAGCTACGACATACATATTTCGTAATTATTTCCAGGTATCTACAAAGTTTTCGAAACAGGAAATGGAGTCCTATTCCCAGGCTGGATCGATTGCCGAGGAGGTTTTTTTTGCAATAAGAACCGTTGTAGCTTTCGATGGTCAAAAAAAAGAAATCAAGAGATACGATCAACACTTAACCGATGCGCGAAACAACAACATCAGGCGAAATCTATTCAACGGTCTGAGTATGGGATTCTTATGGTTCTTTGTTTATGGGTGTTGTGCACTGTCAATGTGGTTTGGAGTTAAACTAATGATAGAGGAGAAATCTTTGCCAATTAGTGAAATAACATATACTCCAGGAACAGTCGTAGCGGTGGGTAAAAAACTTTATCTATGAGACCTATTTTTCATTTTCTTTTTGAATTCAGCGAATAATTTGTAGTTGTTTGGTATTTAATAATACTATATATTGTTGTTTATTCGAGTATTAGTTAAAACTATAGAAGGGCCGATGAGGCTAAGTATACCTCGCAGCACCTAGATATTAAGATTTATTGTGCAAATCCGCGCTGTTTACCATTTTGGCAGCTAATTCTTAATAAACCCTGCTACTTCCTGGCTGCTTCAAAAATCATTTTCTCGGGAATCAAGAAACACGAACCAAGATGTCACAGCCTCTTCCTTTGGACAGCTGAAATGTTGCATACAGTAACAGAATAGGTGGCTCCGTGTCTCCTTGGCAGAAGCGAGAGGAATCATCGGAAACCTTTTTCATGTTTCACACGGACAAAGTGCCGGGAGTATTCGTGCCATTTTCTGCACTTCTAATTTACTGAGTGGGAGAACTTTTTTGTTTCAGTCTCTCGAGTAGGATAGGAAAGATTTAGCCAGTTTTTGTCCATTGGCCATGTATCAGGATATGATCGTTTTCTTTTACTCCCATTCCTACCATCGTTTGATAACTAGCTGAAAAACACAGAATGGCTCTGGCTAGTCGTTCTGGCATTTTGTTGCCATGCACATCAAAAAAGGTTTACCTGATTGTATAGTCGGGGTGCATTGGGTGACAGTTTGTAAATGGTTGCAAAAGACTGCAACCAATTTCAGATGATAATTATTAGATTGAGCAATCTACTGAATTAATATGCATCCACTTACCTGGAGAATTGAAACAATAGGTGTCGGTGAAGATCGGTTTTCACAGATAAAAAGATGAAAATAGAATAGGTAAAAAGATGATGCTTATCAGGAATTGATAGATGAATTTGATAAATTATCAATAACTTAACGGTGAAATTGATTTTCCACAGTTTGATCACTTTTGGAACTTGAACGGATACCTCGATACTTTAGAAGTGTTAATATTGGCTATGTTTGTTTACCGACCGGGTTGACTCCGGGGACGCAGAAGACGCCAGCAATCGGGACAAATTACTTCAAGAGCTAGGCAACATTCACGACGTAACAGGCCACCCCTCCTGAAGAGTCCCTTCAGTGAGATCGATTGCAAGGAGTGAACAGACGAAAAAAAGGCTATCTACTGACTTGGAAAGGTACAGCTTGACATACAGCTCCTTAAATTATCCCAGAGGACGTTGATTATCTGCTACACGAGTTGTGGAGTCAGTTTCAGAAAAAAACAGATTATATACGGCTGATACTCAACGTCAGATGAGGAGGACTATCATCTCGAATGATGACCACAGAACCTGGAAGAATATGGGTAGATGTATGGAACCAATTGTGACATTGCTGCAAGGCATGCAAGTATTCCTGACGCCAACGCTTCCATAAGTCCTGCTGAAAGCGCTAGACTAGTTGCCAACGAGGCAAACGGTTTACAGATACAGAAATGACATCGTTGTCAGGAAGAGCTGTGAGGGAGCGGAAAACCAAGAAATGCCCTGGTTTGAGGACCCCAAAAGTAGAAGGATTAGATGATGGAAGATACAGAGCACGAGAGTTGAGGATGGCCTCAACATGAGTGCAGACAGTGAGAAACTCCTCGTAAGTGAGTTTCTGCTCTCCAATAACGCGATGTCAAATTAAGGACTGGAAGGGTGTATGCCAGTCAGTTCCGGAAGACGAGATGGAATCATAGAGACTTTGCTGATGTGGTGGAGCAAACAGTAAGCGACCAAGGTCACGAAGGTAGTTATGACTCAGCACAGACCCGTTGGTGATTGTTGTTGAAGTCAAGCGAATAGAGTAGAAGAAGTAATCAGATGCCGGATTCCATCCAAGTCCCAAAATCTTGAGACTTGGGTCACGGTTGAGGAGAAGTGGGTCAATGGAGGAGGATTCTATAAGATGATCAGAAGGAATACCGTCAAGCAGAGGAAGATTCAGATTCTGAAATTGCTGACGTAACTCAAGAGCTTCAACCTCGGATGAACAGCCTGTTTTGATGTCATCGATATAAATTTCATCTAAAAAGACCTACCTAGCAGCTGGAAACTCAGATCCGTCGACCGAAGCTAGCAGCTGTTTGGTGAAACGCCATACTATGCGTTGATGATCTTTTTGCGCAGGGCTTATCCAGATCTGTCGAAACATCTGTCTGATATCGACAGTGAAGACAAATCGATATAGACGAAAGCGAAGCAGAAGAGAAGAAATGTCCGCTTGCAGTTTCATGCCGGTAATCATAAGCTCGTTGAGGGCTTTGTCATTAGCAAATTTGCAAGAGAAAGGCGTTGAAGACCACTCTAATTTCATTAAGAGGATCATCAGGACAATGTACAGGATGATGAGGGATGTAATAGAGTTTATATCGTGGAAGATTCAGGAACCAATTTCAAGTGGCCACTCTCAAAATTATCACGCATGATCTCATAATGGGCGACGCGAAGAGCAGCGTTATTGTCTAGACGATATTTCAAGCCAATAAATTGCCTAGTCGCCACGGTGACGGAGGTGCCCAACCAAGAAGATGACAAGGGAAAACCAACGTTGTATCTCCCATTGGAGTTACATCAACAAGATACAGCATCTCACATTCTTTCTCGGCAGGGGTTAAAGGAAGAACTTCAGGTACCTTGTCGAGTTCCCAAAAGCGCCAAACGCGATGGGCAAGCTCCTGATCTGAATAATGCGATGGGCTCATGTTCATGGTTTGAAGATCAGTAACGACAGGAGGTTTTATCACGCCAAATTTGTGGAGATGAATAAAAAGAGTTAGTTTTGTTAGTTTTGTCAGAAGAGGAATGGTAGTTGATAACTGATAGGAGAGAATCAGGCTGCGCAAGTGACAGGGAAGGCACAGCAGCTGATGAAGATATGATGAAGAGATATGCAGTTGGGAGGCCTGAAGTCACTTTGAAGATGTCGAGACAGACCATTGACAATGTCAGCATAGAAAAAATCGTGTTTGCTCCTATTGCAATAATTTGCAAAGGGCTCATCGAGCACCCAACCTTAAGTATTAGATAAAGCCCCTTGAAGTTCAGACGATGGGCACCACGTGCCAAGAAGAATGTGAGGGAGGAGCACATCCGAGCCAATCAACATCCCTATGACACGAGGAAGATAGAAGAGTTGATCAGCTAGGCTGAATTGCCGAAACTCAGACCATCGGTCATTGAACGCTTGTACAGCAAGGGAATCTCGGTGGCCGTCTAGAACGTAGGCTTTAATGATAAGATTGGAAAGAATCTCTTGTATACAGAGAGTGACGAAAGCCTACCCTTGGATGCGTAACTGATCCGCGTTACTTAAGATGCAAAGATGCACGGAGCTTGGTAACCCAATTTTGGGTGATGAGGGTGTGTTGGCAACCTGAATCACGGCCAAAAACGATATTCCACCTGTTGTCTAGACGGATCCAAGCGGTAGTCATAAGGTAGTCGGGATTATTAGTCTGTCCGAGGCAGACCGCGCAGATGAAGCAGATGAAGAGGAGATAACAGAGGAGAAGGTGTAGACGGGTGTGTTAGACGGGGTGAGTCAGCCGCAAGCTGATCACACTCGCAGTATCTCCGAACCATTTCCAGAAGATGCTGAATCTGCCCCCCCAAGAAGACGGGGGCGTCATCGCGAGACTCGTTCTTCGACCTGTTATTGAACCCTGAGAGGCGGAAGAAAGAGTTGGCTGCTCTGATGGAATAGAAGGCAGAGAGGCGAGTTGTTCTGTCGACTGCTCCTTCGTACGAGAAACAGAAGGAAACGTAGTGGCAGCAGAGGCCAGGTATAAAATCGTATGGTGACAGCACTGACTTGAACCGCATTCAGCAGTGGAGTAGAATTATGACATGCAATTTCTGTGTAATTGTCTCTTCGCTGACAATTTTCCAAGCAGAACATACACGCGGACAAAGGACTAGACTATGTAATGAGCGCGCACCAGCGTATGCCCGAGGACCAGTGAATGGACCGAAGGATGAAGGCATAGCCGATGAAAGAATAGACGCTGAGCTTACCAGTAATGGTGGTCTTGATGACCACTTCGGCACAGACGAACGGGATGAGGTGATAGAAGTGCCTTCCAACACTCGCAACTGTCTATTGGCGAATTCGAGCCGTTAAGGGTGATTAGGAAAGTCATCCGAGGATAAGTGCCCCTCGAACAACTGGCGAAGTGGCCCCTCGAACAAATGGCGAGGTTGTGCAAAGCCAGGGAAAACAGAAGATAGTCCGGCCAATCTGGTATAGGCAGCGCCTTGATGGAATTAATCGCATTTTGATGCGTGGTGGCGAACTGTTTCAGCTGAGACAAGGAAGAAACAGACGCAGGCCGTGAATCCAATATCTGGTTTATACAGGGTGAGTCTTTGATTAGTACATATATTTTAACCGTAGGTTCCTGAGGTCAAAAGAAACACTTTTTTCCTCTACCATTTTTTCCGATTCGGCCTAAAAAAGAAGATATAGCCCTTTTTTGTTTTCAGAATGAGCTATGCCGCCACTGGTAAACTAACCACTGAATTTTTGCAAGTACGAGATATATAGCATCCAAACCTTTGAAATGAGCTATTGTATCAAAGAAACGAATATACCATTCGAAATTTTCAAATAAGCTGCTGTATTAATGAAAGAAATATGAACTTACTTTTTCAATACCAGTTGTATATTTTCTAATGAAATGATTGATTCATCCAAAATTTTGCTAGTGATGAAAAGCAGAATAATCTCTTCTTGATGTATAGATACTTCATTTTTGATTATATCGGATTAACTTTTAAACCACCTATTCTAGCTATTGCATTCATTTCCAATATCTCTTGAAATCTTCCGTGCAAGAGTTTCTTAAATCGAAATAACAACTCAACCATAACACGCATGACATTTCACGTTCATAAACACCAGTTGGGCGATTGAATTTCAAGGGGTGTCCGCATGGTAAAGTCACAGACACGACACTAGATTCTTTGACATCGGTGTTCTGTGGTCAGTTTGTTTTGCAAAATCATACGACTTCATGAATAATAACTTATTAAGGTCATTTTAGTAGTAATAAATATGATGAATAAATGAGAAATGAATGTATTCTAACGTAATGTGAATTTGGATCAACGTATGTCAAAGCTCAACGAAACAAGATTGCAATAGGTATATACTTCGAAAGTGGTGTGGAAATTTGCTTGAATAAATAAGGATTTACACTGAAGAAGTATAGAGGTGAGCTTATTCATTTTTACCCCATTTTTGAAGAAAATCCGCTAGTTCTCTTACCATTCATCATTCCAGATAAGAAATTCTCGAAATATTCTTGAAATTTGTCAAAGTGACCACATAGGGAAAATTGAACTCTGTGAATATTTCCGACAGAGTTGCATTCAGCCAAAGTACCCAATTTTTCGAATTTTTAAGATTTTTTCTCTCTTTCAACATCGAATTACTCGGAATTTTGTAGTCAGGAAAGATTAATCATATTCATGAAAAACTATGTTTCAAAAATCATTTCATTTGAAGGAATCGTTTGCGAGATATTACTGAAAATTTATGCTTTTCATGGATTTTCAACAGCCTGTATCTTTTTAACCAGGCCGAATGGGAAAAAATGGTAGAGGAAAAAAGTGTTTCTTTTGACCTCAGGAATCTACGGTTAAAATATATATACAAGTCAAAGACTCACCCTGTATACAGGTCAGAGAGCCGTCGAGGATTTTGAAAGCGGATGGAGAGTGCTCGATAGGTGAGAGGGTAATTTACCGAATTCATCTCGAAGCCGGAGATGACAGAAGCCGCCTCACGTATAAGGAAAATGCCAGAAGATAAAACTTCTGGACGGTCGCCAGGGAGTATTTTGATGCAGTAGGGCATCAAATAGCGCGACGAAGCCGGTCCATTCCTCGATCCTCGAAATCAACAGAAGATGGCTTCGCAGTCAAAGGAGACACAGTTAGATGGCTGTGAGCGGCAAATCCCAAAAAAAGCCGCGAACTTTGAGGGTGACTCGTCCCGTTTCCCTACCACTTGAAAGTTGAGCTTTATGATCGACTCGTCAGCCTCCTTGGAGGTCTTCTCCATCTTGAACATCTCGGCCAAGCACATGTTGAAAACATCTGCTTTGGTGGTCAAACATTTGATCAATTTGAGCAGGAGAGGCCGCTACGTATGCATTTTCACGCTCAACAACCGCCTCAGAGAATTATGCCTCAAATTTATCCAGTGACGACATTTTAAATTTTAGAACGACTCCGGTGTGCAAGAATTGAAATTATAAACAAAATTATTGTTCGAAAAGTGAGCGAACGACATTTATCTTGATCGACAAGATAATGAACAGATGACGCGCGATAAGATGTCACTGAATTTTCCACTTGATTCGTTGGAAAGAAAATTGAATGACGAATTAAAAATAAAAAATCAGATGAACATAAATGGAAATTAGACTGAATTCAGGGAATTGCAATACGACGATTCCCGGGTTTCGGCACCAAAAAATGGTTGCAAATGACTGCAACCAATAGCAGATGATAGTTATCACAAAACTGAGCAATCTACTGAATGAATATGCATGCACTCACCTCGAGAATTGAAACAAAAGGTGTCGGTGAAGTCACCCCCAAACTGGTAGCAGAAAAGCGTCGGGATTGGGAAAATAAAATTGATGATTCAGCCTTTTATGCATCGGCTTCGTGGTTATCACTCAGCTTGTCAAAATACAGGTACTCCGCTAACGAAGAATTGCTATATCAGATTTTACAGAACAACATATGAAATCAAAATAGGTGAAAAGATAATGCTTGTCAGAAGATGATAGACGAATTTGTTAAATTATCAAAAATTCGACGATAAAATAAATTTGCCACAGTTTGATCACTTTTGTAATTTATTGGGACCTAGGAAAAATATTCATCAGTACAAAAAAAATTTCATCAATAAAAATTCATGACGGAAAAATAAATCAACCCAAGACTATCCGTATTCTTTGGACGATTCAAAAATATTTCCCTTCTCCGTAAATTTGGCGTTACAAGGAATCATCGATCATTTCTCAAGGAAAAAGCTTGAAGACTCGATATTTGAGTCTTTTCTCATTGATATGTGCGGGGAGACCAGAATTGGTGATCCCTGAACTAAAGCTTTTCAACTGTATGAGGTGAAGAAGAGTGAATGGAGCATTACTTTGGTCTTTTTTCGAAAAACTCACTTTGCTGTAAACCGCATTGCTCTATCGTCTTCTGTTTTCGAGTTATAAGCCAAAATTGACATTCGGGAAATTTCTGATTTGGTCATTGTATCCGTTACTGCTTGTGCTATAAACTTGAAACAAAAATATTATACACTTTTTTGATAGGAATCCAGTGGCTCAATCTTATTTTTCCTTTCTGACTTATTACATCAAATTTTGGTTTTGTATGGAAAAATATTTTATTTCTACTCAAAAATAATAATCAACATTTTTTCCTCGATTCAAAAATATATAACATCTCATATATCGCTCCTAGGTCAGTGGCGACGAAAGTTGGGGCGGTTAACCCTGGCACCCTCTGAAATTATGGCCTATGCTCGACAAAATTGTTCCAATTCATTGATCACTACCCACTCTCAAAATTCTGGCTGCACCCTCTAGCGTCGCCACTGACCTAATAGCGATATATCACAAGTTATATATTTTTGAAATGAGTAAAAACGGTGATTATTTTCAAGTAGAAATAAATGTCTCCGTAAGAAAAAACAAAATTTTATGTAATAAGTTAGGAAGGAAACCCCTCAGCAAAAATTAGATTAAGCCACTGGATTCCTATAAAAAAAGTGTTTGTATAATGTTCGTGTTTTAAGTTTATAGCACAAACAGAAGCGGAGATAATAACCAAATTAGAAATTTTCTAAATTTCAATTCCGACTCGAAAACAAAAGACGATAGAGCAATGCGGTTGACGGCAAAATAAGTCTCTCGAAAAGAGACCAATGTCATTTTTTTTCGATCTCGTACGGAAAGTTTTAGTTCAGTGATCACCAATTCTGGTCAACCTGTACGCATGGCTTTTTTGTATGATCCAACTAAATAATGCAGTTTTCAATAATTTTTTGTTGCTGTTTTCGTTTGTTCTTCATATTTTATTATGAATATGTTTCTATATTCATCCAGGAACTTTTTTATGTAGGTAAATGCTTTTTGCTGAACTGATATCGAAAATTATTATCAATTCGTTTTAATTATCATCTAAAATGGTCATTTTCGATAGGTATTTTAGTTGTTATCCGACTCTGAATACATTAAAACGTATCGTAGCGGAGTTGTCGAACACGAGAGGAGGTAGTCAGGTTGGCTTTGTTCGTCAAGTCGACGACGTTATCTCTGAGACGTGCTTGGTTTGCGATGTTTCCATGCTCCACGACTCACGAGGCATTTTACTGCAACCTTGTCCAGTCTCGATAAACTGTCATGCACGATGTCTGCCGACTCCGACCAAACAAGAGAGGCGATAGTATGATCGGCTTCGTTGTCCAGTCGACGACATTTTGTCTCCTCCATATTACTCCTTTGGTGTGCTATGGTTCCATTCACCACTAAGCTTTTCACTGCTACCTCGACGAGTCCCGACAGATTATCTCGTCGAGGACTGTTTGTCGACTCCGGTGTTCGCCCAGCCTTATGGGATTTCGTTTCATGGCAGGCAAAATATGATTTTAAAAATGAATTTTCATCGAAATCTATCAGCGTGAACAGAACAGCTACGATATTTCTTGACAAAATATTTTTATGCAGAGAAAATTCCTTACAAAAAATGATTTATTGGGCTATTTCAACAATTATTCACCTCGACCTTATCAAATATGTTAATGTAATATTTAATCGAAAATATTTTATTCCCATAGGTTTTCTTCAATACCCTCGTAGCTTCTTGGAATTTCAGTATGGGTGCTCCCTTCCTTCAAATATTTGGAGTGGCTTGCGGTGCAGCTGGAAAAGTATTTAAAGTTCTAGATAGTGAGCCAACAATCAATTTGTCACTCAAAAGAGGACAGAAACTTAAGAGCCTTAGGGGAGAAATATCCTTCGATAACATTTACTTTAGGTACCCATCAAGACCAGATGTGAAGGTATTCAATAAAACAGATAATAATTTCGTTCATTCAGAATTAAAATAGATGATTTCAGATATTAAATGGTTTATCACTGAAAATAGAACCAGGAGAAAGTGTTGCGTTTGTTGGTAGTTCGGGTTGTGGTAAATCGACTTGCATCCAGTTACTTCAACGGTTTTATGATCCCATAGCAGGAGAAGTGAGTACAATGAAGAAAATTCAGAATAATATCAAACTAACTGTATTGTAAATAAGTCTAAGTATAAAGTAAGCGCGTCAAAAAATGTTCATTGATCATTGAAGTACACATATTGACAATTCACTTCGTTAATAGCTATTTATGATATGAGTGTTAAAAGTGACGTTTCATTTTGCGAGTGAAAAAGTTCATAATTTCACGAACAAAATAAAATCACTTTTGACACAAATACCATAATATATTGTTTTTTGTACAACTGCCCTATAAGTCTAAGATCCGAACCTAAATCGACCTTCACCGAGCTGATAATAGAATAAAACTTATTTTATAATGAATTTAGTATATTAGAAAATATATTAAAAATGGGTTGTCAAAAAAAATTCTGGACAAAATATTTTTAATTATTTTAAAAAAAATTATTTTTCATTAAATGTTGCAACATCGAGATAGTTGCAACCCTTTAAATTTTTTAAATTCGCAAACCCCTATTAGGACCAATTTTTTTGCAGACAATCCTATATCAACGGGTTCGTGATAAAACAGCGCTTATGCTGATATGAATTTTTCTTTATTATCAAACGACCTGTTTATACCTGGCAACCTAGTAGCTTGTCCAGGTAAATTGTAGACAACCCTACGTCTGCACATTCTATATGTTTAATACCATAAGTCCAGTATAAAATTTTCTTATTATCTTGATGTTGCAACATTTGATGAAAACATAATTTTTGAAAAATAATTGAAAATATTTTGTTCAGAATTTTTTTTGACTACTCATTTTTAATATACAGGGTGGTCCAGATCGTAACCAAGAAATTTTAACCACGTATTCTACATCAAAAATAAGCCCTAGTTTGTCATATAAACATATGTCGAGAAATGTTTCCTCTCCGAGATACGGGGGTGTTGAAATTATTGAAAAGATAATGTTATTATTAATAACTTTCACACTGCTTGATATATTTTTATGAAATTCGAGACATAGGTTTTGAGCATTGAGGAGCACTTTTTGCATAACATCATTTCTTTTCTATTCTACCAGTGGCTTCCGTACTGCTACGGACTGAATATTTTCAAGTAAAAAAATGATACGCCACTGATTTTTCCGACAATAAAAATTACTATTTCAATCCTTATTTAATTTGGAGCAAATTCGGTATCTTGACTTTTTGCTGTACGACGCACCGTTTCCGATTAAAGAAATAAAACACATTTTCATGCATGAAGAAATCGCACATATTTAGTTCACAAAAATAGTCTTATTATTATTATGTACCTATACCTTATCGAATTTTGGCGATTTCTTCATGCATGAGAATGTGTTTTATTTGTTTAACCGAAAACGGTGTCTCGTACAGCAAAAAGTCGGAGACCAAATTAGCTCAAAATCAAATAAGGATTTAAATAGTAATTTTTATTGTCGGAAAAAGCAGTGGCGTATCATTTTTTATCTGAAAATATTCAGTCTCGCTGCAGTACGGACGCCACTGGTAGAATAGAAAAGAGATGATATTATGCAAAAAGTGCTCCTTGGCGCTCGAAACCAATGTCTCGAATTTCATAAAATTATTTCAAGCAGTGTGAAAGTTGTTAATAAAAAACATTGTTTTTCTATAATTTTAACACCCTGTATCTCGGAGAGGAAACATTTCTCGACATATAACGGGTTATCCATTTCGCGGTTTCAAAAGTATACGGCTGGAATTCGATATCTGTCGAACGAAGTTTTTTAAAAAAAAGTATTTTGTTTAGTTGAAAGTCTGACATTTATTAAAATCGATCGCTTGACTATCGCACAACGCATGAAAATTGTAAAAACATAATACCAAAATGGCGATTCTGCCACAGCCACATATCGTGCTTTAAGAGCAGATTTTGGTTTTCATAATCGTCCAACTACGCAAGCAATTGGTAAAATTGTGAAGAAATTTGAAGAGACTGGATTGGTTGCAGATATTGTAAGCCCTGTGCATCATCGTTTTGCTCGTACCACTGAAAATATCGCTACTGTAAGTGAAAGTGTTGCCGAAGAGCCGAATCTGTCGATTCCTCGTCATTCTCAGGAATAAGGACTGTCTTACGGCACATTATGGCGTATTTTGCATTAAGATCTACACCTACACCCAAATAAAATCCAGCTCACACAACAACTGAAGCCAGCCAACCATTCACATCAACATCGTGGATACGTCGAATGGGTGCTTGAACAACCGGCGGTGGACGGTGATATCAACTGGCCACCGAGATCATGCGATTTGACACTGCTTGACTTTTTTTGTGGGGCTACGCGAAAGACCGTGTTTATGCAGATAAACCTTCAACTCTTGAGTAGTTACAAACCAATATTCGTCAAGTTATGGCTGAGATACCTCCCAATATGTGTCAAAAGGTGGTCGAAAATTACCTCAAAAAAATCGATGCTTGCAACAATTCGGGTGGTTGTCATTTAAATGATGTAGTGTTTCACACAAATGTCAACGTTCAAACTTCATAATAAAAAAGAAATATCATGATAAAAAATATTTTTTTTCTCCAACCTTCAAAAAATGTTGATATTTTTGTACTATTTTCAGGTGCAAAAGTCATAAATTTCCTTACCGTACAAAAATTCACTCGTTACTTAGCAACACTTTTAATCCTAGGATTAAAAACGCTACTTTTAATCCTTAGATTAAAAGTAAACGCATTTGAAGTCTACTTGACAATCACTGTCATGATTCTGTGTTCAAATTCATAACCAAATTATGAACGATTTTTCACTAAAACCAATTTTTATTGTAATTTTGACTTGGTTGGAGAAAAAATAGTATATATTATTCGGACTAAAAGTGCCTATTTTAACTCGCAATTTTGCATTCGCTCGGCTACGCCTCGCAACTGCAAATATTGCTCGTAAAAAAAGAAACACTTTTAATCCTTATAATATAATATACTATTTTCTGTGACGGGAAAAAATGTGACATTTTATATCCATTGACGGGTCACAAAATATGACTTTTTACGAAATTACTTTTTTTCCTGTCAAAAAAATGATTCTCTATGTAGCCGGGAAAAAAGTACTCACTTTTTTCCCGGGGAAAAAAGTAATTTTGTGAAGAGTTACATTTCTTTCACTATTAAATGGTCGTTTTTCCTGTCACAGAAAAAAATAGTGTATTATACACGGGAAAAATATTAGATTTTAGCTCTCGGCTTTTTGTCTCCCTCTGCTTCGCGTCGGGAAACAATATAACCTCGAGCTAAAATCTATTACTTTTTTCCCTTGTATAATATAGCTATTATTACAACTAGGGAAATATGAATAGTATATTTCCCGAGGTTGCCCTAGTTACATCCCGAGGGCGAAGCCCGAGGGATGTATAGACAACCGTGGGAAATGTATTCATATTTCCCGTGTTGTAATCAATAGTTTTTTTCTGATCGAAACAATATCGTTCTTAAAATGGAAAAATTAATACTATATTGTAAATTTATGATTTAATTGGATTTTTAACGTTGCTATGGGCCGTGATTGTGAGAATCATGGCTGTCTGGTTTTATTTTGACGTCTTGTCAAAAATAAAATTTTTGAAATAATGTCGAACTACGTCGAAACTCAAGCGGCGAAACCCCGTGAATTTTTGATTCCGGCCAAATCTAAAGCTGTCTATAATAGTAATGAGTAAGGTTTTCGGGAGTGGAAAAGAAAAAGTTTGATGGACGGTGTCAGCCAAAATATTTTGCTAGCATATTTTGAAGATTTGGTATGATACTCTGATTCTTGTTCTTTTCAATATATGATTAATTCATTCCATTACTAATTGCAGGAATATTCATCAAACGTTATGGCCAAAATTATCGATTTTAAGATCCATGCTACATTTGAAAGAAAAAACGAATGTCAAATTATTCGATGAAATGGAAGTATTTGTTAAGAACAAAAATAAAGGATACGTTCCCAAAAAATCAGCAGTGTTGTCCCGAGAGCAGATCAAGAAATTTTGATAGAAGCTCCAAATACCTGACTTTTTTTTGATGTATAAGGTTGCATATTATACGATTTTTAGTAAAATGTTACTTGACGTTTCATATTTCTCTTGGGACAATAAGACTTGACGTTTCATATTTCCCTTGGGAAATATGAATGTGTTATGAAATATGGTAACTAAAGCGATAAGACTCAATATTGATTCGATCAGAAAAAAAAATAACTATTTTTCTCCAACCATCAAAAAATGTTGATTTTTCTGTACTATTTTCAGGTGCAAAAGTCATAAATTCTCTTACCGTACAAAAATTTGCTCGTTGCTTAGCAACACTTTTAATCCTAGGATTAAAAACGCTACTTTTAATCCTTGGATTAAAAGTAAATGCATTTGAAGTCTACTTGACAATCACTGTCATGATTCTGTGTTCAAATTCATAACCAAATTATGAACGGTTTTTCACTAAAACCAATTTTATTGTAATTTTGACTTGGTTGGAGAAAAAATAGTATATATTATTCGGATTAAAAGTGCCTATTTTAACTCGCAATTTTGCATTCGCTCGGCTACGCCTCGCAACTGCAAATATTGCTCGTAAAAAAAGATGCACTTTTAATCCTTATAATATAATATACTATTATGTGTTTTATTTACGTTTACTTTTGAAACCGCAAAATCGATAACCCTGTATTTATACGACAAACTAGGGCTTATTTTTGATGTAGAATACGTGGTTAAAATTTCTTGGTTACGATCTGGACCACCATGTATTTTCTATTATACTGAATTTATTATAAAATAAGTTTTATTCCTTTATCAGTTCAGTGAAGGGCAATTTAGGTTCGGATCTTCTACAATATTTTGATAATGCAATGGTCGAATTTGCAAATGACAATAACCTTCAAAATGCATTTCAATATTTAAATAATCGAAAGGTTTTTGTGAATGGCAAACGTTGCCAACGCTATGATTACGAACAAATGAGAAAAGACGCTGTCATTTGAATTTCGTGCCTGTCCAATTTTCGGGCTTGATATGTTTGTCGAGAGCCCAATTATTTATAAAAGTGACGATTTGGTTGTTCCTGTGGATTTTGAAGAGTCTGCATCAAGAAGAGCAAATCTGGAACTCCTACCTAAAAATCTGTTCAGAAGTACGATATTGCAATTTCCTGGCCTGATGTAAATTGAAAAATGTAGAAGGGGCATAATTAGAAGAAAAATCAAAAATATGGAGCAAATTCTCAATGATAAAGTCAAGCGCCATGGTAAAAAATGGTGTGGATGTTAGTAAATATTTTAAGGAAATAGCATATTTAAAACGAAAGAGTGAAGGATAACGTCCCAAAAAAATCGAAAATTCTCATACGTGAACAAGTTGAAAAGTTTATAAATGAGGCACCAGATGGGAAATACTTAATGGTTAAGGTTTCAACTATTTTCGGATCATTTGGAGCCTGTCCGCGTGAAGAATTGCTGACTTTAGAAAAGTATGATTATGAAAAGATTTTAAATGTCTCACTCGAGGAGATTAAGTACTCAACTCGATGAAAGTGATTTTTTAAAAACACGGTTTTTCTCCCTAAAAACATAATTGGCGACGAGGTGATGGGATTGTGGCTGTCTTCGTGAAACGAATACAGACTGTTAAGGTGCAACCAAGAACTGGAAGCGAAAATACCAGAAGCACTGGTCAACCGAGTAGCGCCCTTCGACAAGTTCATCAAATGAAAATCAGGAACTTCAGAGGTGAGCAAGAGCAAATCCTTCACTTTTTTCCTCAGTCATTTTAACCTGGCCCAATTCTTTTTCCGTACAGTTTTGAGAGTTAAACCTAGTTTTTCCTAGGTTTTATTTTGGTATCTCCAAAATGCCCAAATATTTAAAAATGAAAATTATTTGGAATTCCTGAAAAAAATTGTTGATTAAAAAAAATATGACTATCAGGTGGAGTTATCCGAATTGAGTATAGTTGAAAGAAAAACAAAAAAAAATATAGCATCGAGAGTACCCACTAGAGTTTTGTTAAACAACATTAACCCTGAACTAAAAACTGCACTGAGAGGTCATGGTATAATGAATTGCGATGACATGGTCAATTTCATTAGGCAAGATTTTTGCTATCACCAGCAACTTTTTCTATATAATAAAGCACAAGTTCTTCAAAAACCTAACAATTTTCTAAATTTAAATAAGCGACAAACGCAAAATCCAATGCAGTACCCAATGCAAAGAAATTTTTCTAATCAATTACAAGCACATTTCAAAACCACCACAAAATACCAATCAATTTCACAACCTATCCAATTTACATAACGCCCAGTTAATCATCATTTCCCCACCAGTCAACAAGTTTTCGGACCTAGTATTTCGAAGCAAGTAAATGTATTCAAACCTAATCCGCATCAAAGACTTTTGACACTACCGGAAAATATGTCTATAAAGACGCGAAATTATCCTGATAAACATTCATTTCAAAATTTCAAAAATGTGACAAATCAACAAAAAATATAGAAAACTTTACTGGCACGAGTGTCGCCGACGTACGCGATGGCATAAACTGTCATAATTGTTTTTGAACGCATTCACAGACACCGAGTTCACAACTGCCGACGGCAAACTATTCCACGCACCAAAAACCCGGTTGGAGATGAAGTTTCGCCTCTGCGACGATCTAAAATTTTCCTTAGACAGCTTATATGCATGACCACGTAGACGACCATCAGAGTTCAAAGTGAAAAGGCTGCTTAGGTCAGCTCCAAAGAGAAGGTGAAGAGCACGGTGGGTTGTGATTAGGTCGCCTCGAATCCTTCTGTCAGCAAACGACGGTAATTTCATGAGTGATAGCCTCTCCTCATAACTTGGTCGCAAAAACCCATATGGCAGACGCGACGCTCGACGCTGGACACCCTCCAACAAAGCCAAATCCCTATTCAGTACCGGACACCATACAGGGCCAGCAAACTCCAAGATGGGGCGGATATATGTCTTAAACAGGACAGCACATGTTGAGGGCTCGCATCCGTTGAAGGCCTTCTGTATCATGAACAGAGATCTTTCCGCTTTATTTACAATGGAAATGATATGATCGGACCAGCTGAGATTCTCGTTAATAATCACACCGAGATCAAAATGACTGCTTCAGGTGTTGATGGGGACATCGTTCAGATAGTACTGATGACGGGGATTGAGGGAACCTAGAACCTAGGTGTAGTTGATAGTTTAAAGAGGGGTTACAGTTCACTGCGACCTTGAGGTCTATTGTGCCCAACCTAGGTGTAAGACAGCACATTTCTCCTGGTTGAGGGGCAGTTGCCACTCTCGGCACCAATGAGTCAGCGCCTCCAGGTCCTCCTGAAGTTCTACAGCGGCTGTAACAGGGTTTCCGAACAATTTCGTGTCTTCGGCAAATTGGGAGCACTTTGATTTGAGGATCTTAGGCCAATCAGATATAAAAAGTAGAAAAAGAAGTGGCCCTTATAGAGATCCTTGCGAAACTCCGCTCAAAACTTGCCTCGGCGAAGACAAAGATTTGCCAACCCGAAATTGGAAAACCCTGTCAGTGAGAAACGCCTCCATCCAACGAAGAAGACGGCCACGAATTCCCAAATGCTTCACCTTATGAAGGAGGAGCTTATGAGGTACACGGTCAAAAGCTCGTGAGAAATCTAGATAGATAACGTCAACTGGAGGGGACTTATCTAGGGACTTGGACCAGGAATTGATACAGTCGAGAAGGTTGGTAGTGACTGAACGACCTCGTAGGAAACCGTGTTGACTGTCCAGTAAAAGGCGGTTTTCAACAGCTAATTGGAGGACCTTCTCATGAATGATCTTCTCGCACACCTAGGATATGATCGGAACCAAACTGAAAACTTTGAAGATGAAAACCTATAAAATTTTCACGAACTAGCCTCGAACAATTTATCAACCTAAATTCTGCTTTCGACAATAAAAATCAATTACCTTACATTGAATTCCAAAATCCTCTGTGCAAACTTTTGAGACATGACCAAATTCAGAATAAAAAATAAAAAACCAACTGACAAAAAGCCTCCAAACAAACAAAGATGTTTTACAACTACCGGATCAACCACATAAATTTTCTAGCAACATTAAACACAAAATTAGAACGACTGACAAAATTTCTGTACACTGTATACTGTATAAATATCCAGAAATTCATAAAGTACAAAGACAAATTGAAGACATGTTAAGGAAAAGAATAATTAGACCTAGTATTTCCCCATGGTAATTTCCCGTTGTCATAGTTCCTAAAAAACAGGACGAATCCGGAAAAACGAAATGAGGAATTGCCATAGACTATAGAAAACGGAATGACAAAACCATAAACGAAAAATATCCCTTAACCCAAATCAACAGCATATTAGATAAATTAGGCAACAAAAATTACTTCACGACACTTGATTTAGCATTCGGTTTTGACCAGATATAACTGGACGAAGAATCGGTAGTAAAAACGGACACTACGAATTCCTTAGAATGCCTTTCGAACTCAAAACGCCCCATAAACTTTCCAGCGGCTAATGAAAAATGTATTGAAAAAGTACATAGGTATAATCTGTTATGTATACATGGACGATGAAGTTATTTTTTCGGATACGGAAGAACAACATTTGGCAGATATTCATTCCATCTTAGAAGCACTCAACATTGATAATTCAAAAATTCAACTTGACAAATGCCACTTTCTCAAAACTGAAATTGAATTTTTAGGTCACATTATTACAGCTAAAGGAATTAAACCAAATCCTAATAAATTAAGAGCCACTACTGATTTTCCTATTCCAAAGACTCGATGAGAAATTAAATCGTTCTTTGCATTGATAGGTCATTACAGATAATTCATTCTAAATTTCGCAAAAATATCGAAACTTCTAACTTTATGCCTGAGAAAAGATGCAAAAATTAACGTTGCAGATTTAAATTACATCGAAGCATTTCCCAAGTAGCATTTTTTGTTTTATAAAAGTGCGTATTCACTCTTCGACACTGCCGTATAAAATTAAAAGTTATATAATAAAGTCACAAAACATTTTCTCTGACCACTATATATCCTTTATTTGCCCTAAATGATATAATTTATTACTGTTCTACAAGTGTCGAAAAAGACTTATGGTTTTTCTTATAACCATCTGAACACTTTTACAACACTATCTATTCAACTCTTATAGAACTCCCAATTGGAGACGGTATCGTCCTCGTTACTGAAAAAGGCGGATTGTCTTAAGATTTATATGTGGCACGGCAACAGATCTGGTAGTTGTTTACATTACCTTCCTGATGAAAACACGCATGCGCTCAACTCTGTCTGTTTCACTCTAGTTCAACTTCAAATATTATATTCATCCTTTTTTATCTGTTAGTGTCGTTAGCGGTGAAGTCGAAGTGAGGTACCTATATAATTGGAATGATGGATAGTTTTAGTAATATAACTATTCATTTCTTGAACGTGCGAAGAAAATCTAGAAGGTAAGTGGAAAAACACTAGCGATTTTGTCTGCTCTGTATGAAATCGCATTATACCTCTTAATAACAAGTGCGCCCTCGATATACGAAGGTTTTGAATTTTTCATAAATAAATATCCGAATCATTAAAATTTTTTTTTCTGTATGTAACCATTTTCGATTCGAAAACACAGAGTTTCGAATCATACTATATCAAAATGAACGAAAAAATACAATTTTAGTCTCAATTCAACTTTTTTGGTTCATAATCAATTTAAACGAAGCTGAGAAATCACGACATTTTGAATAACAATATGGCCACGTAGAATATTTAGTCATAGTCAACACTTGGATTTTCATAAAATATTTCACGTCCCTTATATAAATATCGTAACTTTTTATTCTTTAATGATTTTTGACGTATTCATAATCACCAATTGAAGTGATAAAACAATATACGTGGGAGCCTTATAAAAGCTGAGTGATTTATACCACCATCATCTCCGTATTATAACTAATGGTAACTCAGAAAACCTTCAAATAATCCAGAGTTCTCACGCATGCGTATTGATTGCTCTCTGAATGAAAACATAACCTTCACGCATTTCCACTGTCAAAAATATTGTTTAATATTTTCAATGTTTCAATGTTTAGGTGCAGATGTCTTTCAAAATTATGCAAACCGATGAACCAGGAAGAGATTAAGAGATAATCCTTCTCTCACAATTGTTCCTGAGGCTTGGGAAGAAAACGGCATCCTTTATTGGCCAAAAACAAGAAATGCAGCGAGTGCCGTGAGATATCCTTATTCGATGCCTCAAAAAGACTGGAAACAGTATCCTTGTATAAGGAAGAGTGATAAATTTTTGTCATATAAATCTGCTGAAGAAGAAATGGCTGCAATGCTGCAATATAACGACAGTGATATGGATTATACAATGAATTTTCCTGGAAAAAGGGACCAACTGAAGAGAGTTTGAATCACCTTTGTTCTTCATTTTTCTCAAATTAAGAAGAGTTCTCCTTTTGTAACAATAACTGTTTCTGAATAAGGGACATTTGTTCCTCTTATTCTCCATTCCGATAATAAATAATTTGAATGAGAACCTTTAGTAATTTCTTGCTCGAATGTTTTTGTGAATATTGAGGTTAATTTTATAGGTTATCAAGTAGTTATGTAGTCGCATTTAAAAATCTCCCTATCAGTGGCGGCTTGTGACAGAATAAAGTGATGAGGCACATCAAAACAAAATATTAATCTCATAAAAATTTTTTTGTCTGCTGCATACTTATCATTATGAAAAAATCCTTCGGTATTAATGCTCCAATGATTCTATAGCGTTTTATTGGGTGGTAATTGCCCTGAGATGAGTTTTTCAACCAGTTTTTCACTAAACCCTATCGGATTATGTATTATTGACACTGCCAAAAAATAATTTGATTAGAGTTACACTGCCAGTAGGCCAGTAGTACTCTCATTTTGAAACCTCCGATTCGATTTTCCTACCTCACAGATAGTGAAGATTTGGAATAGGTTGTATAACTTCTTCAATTGTACATATTTTATACTCATAGGAATGACTCAAGAACTGTTTCTGTTTTATTGAAAACTCTGCAATATCACGAGTACTGCACAAACCCAATAAACCAAAACCAGAGTGAAATTTCACTATCTTCCGCTTCACGATTAACCCGAATATGTGCAGTTTGCCGATGAAACGAAACGAAACGATCACGGATCAAGGGTAGATAGTCCGGTCAATCTAGACCAAAAAATTAGGGTGAAGTTACATAAAATCCCAGCAAGCTGAAAATCGGTAAAATTGTTCAAAACATGATAATAAATAATATATAAAAGTTCCCAAACATTCCCGTGGATGGACAAAAATTTATTCAAGTTCAAAGGTCGAAAAATGAGTTTTTCGCGATTTTCAGCAAAAGGGTGAGTTTCATCAAAAAAGTAATTCAGACAAAAATGTAGATGTTAAAATTATCTTCAAGAAATGTATCAATACTTTTTTTCCTACGAGCCACCGTTTCTGAGATAAAACCTTCAAATGTTCTAAAAGTTGTTACTGAGGCTAGCCTCAAATTCACCTTAGAAGCCGCAATAGATAAACAACGAAGGGAAGGTTCATGATCTCGTCACGTCGATGTGAATAGCGCGCTAGACAAGGAAGCGCGTGAGGCAAGCCTCACCTGACCGTTTACGCCTTGAAGAGGAAGTGAGATGAATGTACAAAAATCGGACCTTAACGCCTGTAACATGTAACGTTACGGTCCGATTTTTGTGCATTCATCGTAACGTCAGTAACGTGTAATGTTACAGACGTCTGTAGCTGTACTGTACCCGGCTTGAGATTGAGCTCGGATATTATGGAAGACGAGTGCAGTATCGTACAAAAAATTGAGACTGAAGAACATAATGGGATGATGAAATTGATTAATAAAATATTGGATTAATTCGCTTGATATTATTTGTGATTTCCGTAATTTATTTGGTGAGGCACTGCCTCACCTGCCTCATAGGACAAACCGCCACTGCTCCCTATATCACAAATTCTCATCATGTTTTATAGGGGTACTCAGTTGAACGTTATATGATTTTTACGTATATAAAATACTTGACAATACTTGAAAACACTGAACACTATTAGTTATATTACGAAGTTGCCGACACCTTTATAGAACGCCCTATGATAACTGTTATATCTCCTTACTCCTGATGTTTCATAGGCTAGTTCTCCACACTTCTATAAACCCGTATTATGAAACTTTTGGTTATATAACCTGAAGTTTTTATGAACAGTTTACAATCTATAGTTTGTGGGAAGTTTTGAGAATCAATAATTTTTGCAACCCTTATATGAACTGAAACACTCCAGGTTTTTAGCACTCCTATTATGAATCCCTAATAACACCAATTTCAAATTTATAAATCTTCCGGTCACCAGAAATGTTACTTGGGTTGAAACGTCCAAGCGGAATCTAATGAACGATCCACTATTAAGTTACCCTGACTTTGATAAACTTTTTATTCTCACAGCAGACGCATCCGGTTATGCAGAAAGGTCTGTTTTATCACAAGGAAATTACCCGAATGACCTTCCGATTGCATTCGCGAGTATAACGATAAATGGCGCCGAAACAAGATATAGTACGATAGAAAAGGAACTCTTGGCGATCGTATGGTCATGCGATTATTTCCGACAATATCTCTACGGACGCAAATTCATGATATACATAGACCGCAAACCTTCATGTTGCTAATTTTCTTCGAAAGAGTCAAATTCCCGACTAATGAGATGGTGTATTCAGTTAGACAAATTCGATTAAGAAATTAAATGCAAAAAAGGTTCTTCTGGACTCAATTGCAAATCAAATTACGACCGAAGAATAAGACAAGACGATTGATTGAATTCACTCAATGCAGATAACCAGACTGAAACCCCTTGTACTAGTCAGAAAGACAATATTATAGATTTCGAAACAGATTGCATAACTGTTCACAGTACTTCAGAAAATCCCAGTACCCAAAAAATCATACACATTATATTTTGCCTCTCAAGAATAAGAAAAACCACTTATAAGAATTTCTTGGGACTGATCTGCCTACTCCTGATTAAACCGGGATAATAACAAAACCATTCTCTAGCTAGGCCTCTATCTGCCTACTCCTAGCTAGAGGAAAGATGCGGGTGTTCTAACTAGGCCTCAATCTGCCTACTCCTAGTTAGATGGGAATATAAAATAGACCAGTGAAAACATGTAGAAATAGAAATATAATGAAAACACAAATATAATACAAATATAACACCACTCTATCTACTCTGTCTGTCGTTCGACAAAACACGTGATATAGGAATTTAGGGAAGGCAACTTGTAGATATATCCCGTCCGTGGAGCCATCTATTCGCTACTGTCCGTAGTGCTGAGACTAGTGCTCGTGACGCTCTCTGTTGGAGGGTAGCGACAACATGGTTGGTAGCGCCAATGCAGTGATCTCTAATTTGTTGTGGGAACAGATAATCCCCACAGTACCCCCCACCGTGCCTGGTGCCGCTGACTGGTCGGAGCGCCTGAAAGTGCTGGCGCAGGTCGCGAACAAAATCGTCGGAGTTATCCACGTTCAAGGTAGACGATGAAACCAGGAACTCGCCAGGAAGACGGAGTGGTTCTCCGTATATCATTTCAGCAGCAGTGGATTGGAGATCTTCTTTCCAAGCGGCGCGGATCCCCAGTAGTGCAGTGGGTAGTGTGTGGACCCACGTGTCGGAGTCCAAGCATTTGATGGAAGCTTTGAGCTGACGGTGGAGTCGCTCGACCATTCCGTTGGCGCTCGACAATCTTTGGAGATGGAGGGCCAGACGTATCGTTGCTTCATCAGCTTTGTGGTGGCCTTGGCGCCTGGATGGGACAGACCGTGGATGGCGTCAAAAGCTGGTTTCCGGAATGGAGCTGTCAGGAAGGGTCGTGCCTTTGTGGTGGATATATCGCAGAAGACGGCGACGTTGGATCTAGGTATCGTGACTTGGCGCAGAAGTAAGCCAGAGTCTTGCTTCTGGCGGAACTCTTGTAGCTCTGGGTCACATTGCTGGTGTAGTATGTGTCAGTACACACAGCCTGTATAATTATCATACGTGAGCCGCATCATCTCAAATGTTATTGAAATATCACATAGAGTAATCTTTGAATGTATAACCATTGCCGACTATGTTTATTTGTTAAGTATAAACACTAACAATTGGATTGTTTAAATAAACACGTATCAATTGTTCAGAAGAGAGTCCGATTACATGTTACTACGGTCATTCAGTGAAATTAATTAAACACCTTTAATGAGCCCAAGTGTATTATTCCACCATCCCTCTACGGTATAGGCGATTGGCCGAACCTACCCTAGTTGGGTACATTACACTGGGATGCTGCGAGGGCCTCCGGGCATGAAACGCCTGTAGAAGTTCAACATGCCCAGGAATTGTCGGAGACCTTTTGCTGTTGTTGGCTTAGGATATTCGCGGGTGGCAGCGACTTTCTCGGGGAGTGGTTTTGTTCCATCACCGGATACTAGGTACCCCAAGAACTTTACTTCCTTAGCACCAGAACAACATTTCGCTGAATTAACGACAATTCCGTACTGCTGGAGACGTTCGAAAAGAATGCGAAGCTGTTCATGATGCTCTTCTTCGGACGAGGAGGCCACAAGTAGGTCGTCAATATATACATACACGAAGTTGAGTCCCCGGGTAACCTCGTCGATGAACCGCTGGAATGTTTGGGCGGCGTTTCGTAGTCCAAAACTCATTGCCGGGAATTCGAACAATCCGAACGGAGTGGTGATGGCTGTCTTCAGGGGCCACCGGGATATGATGGTACGCTCGTACCAGGTCAATGGTGGAAAAAATTGACTTTCCACGGAATGTTGAGGCGAAGTCTTGGATGTGGCGTACTGGATATCGGTCCGGTAGGGTGCGCGCGTTTAGTCCACGGTAGTCTCCACAAGAACGCCATTCGTCTCCCTTCTTTGGCACCATGTGGAGTGGCGAAGCCCAACTGCTCTTCGATGGGCGACAAATACCCAATCGTAGCATAGACTCGAATTCCTTCCTAGCGGCGAGGTAGCGGTCCGTGGCTAGGCGACGTGGCTTCTGTGAGACGGGTTGTCCTGGTGTGGTGTTAATGTGATGCACTGTACGGTGTTTTGCATCAGCTGCTTTACAAGCGCCATCGGGGCGCGTCAGCTCCGGGAACTGTTGTAGCAACGCGTGATAGCGGGTATCACCCGCGGATGTCCGAATTCCGTCGATAGTCGCGCACTTGGAGTCCCGTCCTGTGACACTGAGATTGGTGGATCGGTCAAGTAAGCGTCCGTTGCGCAGATCCACGAGGAGGTCGTAATGGGTAAGAAAATCTACCCCGATGATGGCCTTGGACACGTCCGCGATGACGAAATTCCACGCAAAATTACGGCGTAGACCGAGGTTGAGTGTTAGCGGAATTGAACCACCCGTCGGCCTTTCACTAAACGTCGCGAAAATACGCACAAGTCAGCGCCGATGTCGATCAAAAAGTCTACTCCACTGCTTCGGTCCGTCAAAAACAAGCGGCGTGTGTTGGGACAGCTGTCGCCCGTCGCGTTCAGCGACTGCCCTTGCCGTTTCCCTGATTCGGCTCGTCGGTGCCTGCGTAGGTGCACGGTTTTTCGCACTTAGGCGCGTTGGCCCCGAACCGATTGTGGTAGTAGCACATACCACCGACACGGGAACTGGAGCGACGACGCGATGTAGAACCATCGCGGTTCTGTACGCGTTTGCGCCATTCCGCCCGTAGCTCGTTTAACTCGCGGGTTTGTTCGTCCAAGCGCACTGTCAACCTCTCCAACACTTCACATAACTGGGCCCTGTTACGATCGTCCATGGTGACGTGGTTGGGCGGCCTGTGCGGCAATGCTGGCGCGAGCAAGTGGGTTTAGGGCATCTTGTCGACTGGAACCATGTTCGCGAGCAAATCGTCCCTGTCACCTATAAAGTTGACGTTGATCACGTCGGGGTCACCAGTGTTGGGACTGGGTGACGATCTGCTCGATACCGCGGTTTAACCAGGCCTCTATCTGCCTACTCCTGATCAAACCGGGATAATAACAAAACCATTCTCTAGCTAGGCCTCTATCTGCCTACTCCTAGCTAGAGGAAAGATGCGTAACACCCTAACTAGGCCTCAATCTGCCTACTCAACTCAACATGGACAAAGACATTAGGAACTATATAAATTCTTGTGAATTATGTTGGAAAAATAAATACGATTGCACCCCAATCCAAATTCAATTTAGTCCCAACCCTATCGGAAAAAACCATTTACTCGCGTTTACTGCGAAACTATTAGGTTCAATCAAACTTATTGACTTAGTATCGTAGACTCATTTTCAAGATTAGGACATTGTTATACATTGCTACAAAAAACAGGAACAGAAATTTCAGATAAGTTATTGATTTTGTTTAGCCATTACGGAATTCCCAACAAAATTACTTGTGATAACGGTCTCGAATTCAAGAACAACGTGATTAGAAATTTTTGTGAAGTGCACAAAATCGAAATTCACTACATTACAAACTATAACCCCAATTCCAATGCCATAGTTGAACGATTCCATTCCACATTAATAGAACAATATGAGGACAGTAACAGACAAAAATTTAACTTTCCAGAATAGACTATCTCAAGCAATTCTAAGTTATAATATATTATTGTTGTTGTTGTTAATATTATTGTGTGTTCGGCCATGGCAACACGCGTACGCGGAATAAGTTGTTCTAGATGTAATAACAAAATTGATAGATACGATGATCCTATCAAATGTATAAATTGTGAAAAATGTTTTCACATAAGTTGCCTTAACATTTCTATTGATTCTTTCAATGAAATGCGTACAAACGGACTAGTTAATGGGTGGTTATGTGAAAGTTGCCAGTTAGTGGATGCTTCAGGATCTTTTCCACCAGAATCCCCAGAAGAGTCGACAAAGGGTGAGAGTCAGCTGATGATTACCATTCGTACTGTTATGACCGAAATAGTCGGCCCTTTGAGATCGGAGATTTTCAAGTTGAGGAATCTCGTTCAATCTCAAAATAAAAATATCTTATCACTCGTCGAGGAGATACAATCATTAAAAACGAACGACGGAGTGTCTACGCTCGATCCTGCCCGCAATGAACCGCTATCTAAAGTACGTTCCACTACAGACGGAGCGGCGACGCTTGATCCTGGTCCATCCAGGGATGTCTCGGTTTCCGGGGATGTTTCCGGCGTGCCTGAGGGGTCAGTGCAGTCAGATTCGGACCCTAATGAGTGGAGTGTCATTGTTGGCAGAAAGAATACAACCAAAAGTAGATCAAGGATCTCTCGTGTTGAAAAAGAACGTAGAACTAATCTAATATATAAATATAAGTGCCAATTTTCGTTGTGATTTAATAACTCAACAACGCCTTCACCGATTTGGCTAATTTTGGTCTTGAATTATTCATGGAAGTCTAGGGAAGAATTTTACGTATAGAAAATTCAAAGGAAATCTTGGAAAAGTGTAAAATCAACATTACAGGTTTTTCATTTTCAGTGCCATCTGTAGTCGTTTTCGAGTACTACGAATGCAAGGCAGTTTCCTATTTTTCATACTCCATATAATCTTTGATTAAATTGTCATAGATGGCGAACCTGTAAAAACTATTAGAGATTTCAATTTTCAACGAATTGAAATATTAAAATTACCGACATTACACTTCAGTGTATCATCATCAAAATGGTACATTATTGTAATAACTAATCAAAGAAATCTGAAATATTTATTATTTGACCGTAATTTCAGAGTTCACAGAACACTAATATACAGAGTTCGTTCTTCATCACTTCTTTCAAAGGAACGTCTATGTTTCAATAAAAATTCGAGTACAGATGGCATAGAATTATATTATCAACATATTCGCCATCAAATCAAATATATTTTATGTTCTGTGATCAAATCCAAAAATTATGGAATAAAAGCAAATATAAGCATTATATGGCAGAAGATATTTTAAATCGTATTCGTCATCATGCAAGAAATCCCGATTTGTTGATAACCTTGGAAATGTACAACGAAGCTTTGATAAGATATGTGTTCTACTATTGGAAATAAAGCATTAGAACAATTGGGTATCACCCCACCAAATCGTGAGATACATGATTTGTTTGATCGTGAATTGCAACGTGAGCAGTAGTTCAATTCTAATGATTAACGTTTATTTATACAATCGAATATAACCAAACTGAATATTCAAGAAAAACATGTATATGACACAATCATTCAAGCCGTTTCCAATAATGCAGGTGGATTACATTTCTTGGATGCACCTGGTGGTAGAGGCAAAACTTTCGTTGTATCATATATTTTAGCGACATCGAAACAGAAAACTGCATTGGCACTTGCATCTTCGGGAATTGCTGCTACATTATAAGAAGGTGGTCGGACCGCACACTCTGCATTGAAATTGCCATTGAATGTACAGGTGATTGAAACTCCAAATTGCAATATTTCGAGAAATTCTGCTATAGCAAAAGTTCTTCGATTAATGTCAATTATTTTATGGGATGAGTGCACAATTGCGAATAAAAATAAATTACTAGAAGCATTTAATCGAACAATGCAAGATTTACAGGGTAATCAACAGCTTTTAGGTGGTGCTCTGTATTGCTGTCAGGAGACTTTCGTCAAACATTGCCTGTCATTCCTCGATCAACTACTGTTGATGAAATAAATGCCTGTTTGAAGTCATCAGTTCTTTGGAGATATGTACGAAAATTGACACTGAATATTGATATGCGTTTTCAACTAAATAATGATGCAACTGCCTATGAGTTTTCAAAACAATTGTTAGAAATTGATGATGGCAAAATACAAATGGACAGTACCAACGGACTGCTCACCATATTACTGGTAAATCAAAAGGAGAAGTGTGTTTGATACCGCGTATCCCTATGATTCCAACGGATATGCCATTTGAATTCAAACGGTTACAATATCCCGTGCGTTTATCATTTGCGATGTCCATAAACAAGGCCCTAGGGCGAACACTTCACGTTTGTGGTGTGAATTTGAAGGAATCTGGTTTTTCACATGGCCAACTTTATGTTGCCTGTTCCAGAGTCGGTACTCCCAATTGTTTATTTATTCATGCTGAAAATGGAAAAACAAAAAATATTGTTTATCCAATTGTTTTAGACTAACACCTACCATAGTGAGAGTACCCAATTCTTATTAATTTTTTAGTTTTTACTCCTTGCAGTCTTCATCATTTAGAAGGCATTGGCAATTGGGAATCGGACATCGTCTTTAGAATGTTTTACCTCGAATGTATATAATATAGTTTTTACTCTTTGTCATAGTTGAGAAATAACATTTAATAGTGTATCTTTGTGTTTATTTCTGATAAATATAATATAAACATTTACATTATGTTTTTGTAGTGAGTTTTGATGAGCAGTTCCATACATTCGAAATTAGACTAAGTAAGAAATTTTATTTTTTTGTTATATTTCTAAGTTTATTACTATGCCTTATACGTAGCGAAGCACGTACCGGGCAGCTAGTAAACCTATAATTGGATCATCAGCCTCAAATGCTTCCACCAGTGTCCCCAAGAAACAGCTCTCTTACATTCATGTGTCTAGACTGAGTCCTGCAACATCTATAGCTGATATCGAAAAAATTTTGAATAACACGATTCCTAATCTTGTCTGTGAGAAGCTGAACTCGAAACAACCTGAGGTTTATTCTTCCTTTAAGCTGTCATTTCCGTCCGAGTTTCAATCCCAGCTACTGGATCCTGCTTTTTGACCGGAAGGTATCACAGTAAATAACTTTTATCGAAAACCATTTGGTACAGCAACCAGGGCGAAGCAATAGCCCTCCAGAGTCAACCTCAGCAATCAGGTACGCCACTGTAAAGAACTTATCGGATCATGGAGTCGACGAAGGTGGTGGACCCATCAAGTTCAAATTGCTACTAATAAATGCACAAAGCATTGCCAATAAAATATCTTCTTTGGAGGTTTTACTCAGCTCTTGCAGCCCAGACTTACTGAGTGTGGCCGAGCATTGGTGTTCTTCTGTGCGATTACCCTACATGTCACTGGCTGGTTATCAGATAGCTTCCTTTTATACCAGGCCCAACCGTGAACATGGTGGTATTGTTATTTATGTCAAATTAGGAATTCAAGTGTATCAGCTTAATGTGGCTAAATACTCGGTGGAAATGCACTGTGAACTGTGTGCAGTTAAGATAACATTTGGTGAAAATACTTTTTGTGTTATTAGTGTTTATAGACCTCCTTCAGGTGACTTTAATTTGTTTATTAAATCCTTAGAATATGTACTTGCCTACTGCAGTTCTGTCTCTAATGTAATTTTCTTGTGTGGAGACGTCAACATAGATTATCTCGCCCAGTCACCACAATCTCGATCTTTAAATGATTTGTTTTCTTGTCATAATTTACTGGTTACCTCGAGAAAGCCAACTAGAGTTATTACTAATATTAATTGCCTTACCTCCTCCACAAAGGTTGACTATGTAGCTACTAGTGCCGACTTGCAGCTAGTTACCACAACTGTATTTGAAGCTTTAATTAGTGACCATAGATCAATTTTATTAGAATATATTTGTCGTCGTTGTAAGTCATGTGCCCCTAGCCCTAGAGGAAAAATGATTAGAACTATGTCGGATAATAACTGGAAGACTTTCTATTCATTGATAGAGAGTACTGATTTTCATTGGATCCTTGCTGTTCTGACACTTGAAGAAAAGTTTGAGACTTTTGTTACTTTGTTGAAGTCCGCATTTGACGCAGCTTTTCCACTTAAATATGTAAATTTATCTTCTTCTCAACAAAAACCCGGCTGGATCGATAGAACAATTATTGCAGCCAGAGACAATTTGAGGGACCTTCACTGGCTCACTAAAAACTTGCATACGCCTGAAACTTCGCACTTATGAAAAAAAGCAAAGACTGAGTACAACCAATTATTAAGAAACTCTAAATTGAATTATAATACAAAAATTATACTTAATTCTGATAATGTTTGCAAAACAGTTTGGAAATTAGTTAACGACGAATTAAATACTAAAGTTAAATCTCAGAACAACATTACACTGCGGGTTGATGGAGAACTTATTTCATGTCCCCGGAAGGTTTCGGAGGCTTTTGCTCGATATTTTACTGAGGTGAATGTTGCCTCTGTGCTTGATCATTTTGGCGTTTTCTTGTCTAGTTTATGTACTTTGCAGAAGTGCCTAAATAGTAACTTCTTCTTCTTTCCCGCTACTGCTGAGGAAATTTCATCCACCATTTGCTGTCTAAAGAATAGTAGTAGCGCGGGTCCTGATATGATATCGGCCAAGGGCCTCAAATTCTTGTCTCCTTTGATATCTGAACCCTTAGCTGCTCTGCTAAATGAATCAGTGTCATCTGGTCATTTCCCAACTATACTCAAATTGGCGAGGATTATACCGGTCCATAAAAAGGGGGACGCCCAAGATATGACTAACTATCGACCTATCTCTATCCTTAGCCAGCTATCAAAGATTTTAGAGAAGATCATGTATGGTCGCATGTGCAATTATTTATCAAAGTACTCAATATTATCGAATCAGCAACATGGCTTCAGGCATGGCAGGTCTACCCAATCGGCCAGTTGTGAGTTTTTCGAATTTGTTCACAGCTGCCTGGATGGGGGTGACTATGTGGCAGGTATTTTTTTCGATCTATCAAGGGCATTCGACACTCTGCAAAACAAGTTTATTTTGGATAAGATGTATCAGATGGGATTCAGGGGTGTGTTTCTTGATTGGGTCAAGAGTTATCTATCTGATCGAAGAGTCTATGTGAGTTTAAATGGCGTTTCATCTGACGAGTATACCGGCAACATGGGAGTCGCTCAGGGATCTGTTTTGGGCCCGCTGCTGTTCTTGTTATTCATTAACGATCTTCCTGCATACTTGGTAGCCGTTATACTAATAATGTTCGCTGATGATTCTATCGCTATTAGAGCAAAAAGTTGGTAGGAATTGAGGTCGCTGTGCGAAACGATAGTACAGTGTTTCATTGATTGGTGCCACAAAAAGGCACTTATTCTCAACCTGACGAAGACAGTAATAGTCCGGTTTAGGAATCAAGATAATCCGAGTGAAGAACCTCTCGTTATAAAACACCAACAAGCAGAATTGAGGCCAATCGACGACGTGAAATTTCTGGGCCTGTATGTGGACGGAAACCTTAGGTGGCATCTCCACATTGACCATGCTTGTGGGAGACTCAACAATGCTTACTATGCCTTATTGCGTCTTAGGAGTTGTCTCCCTGTCGAAGAACTACTGACCATTTATACAGCATGGTTTACAGTCATTTAAATTACAACGTAGTTCTTTGGGGCTCCTCGGCAGGGTCTGGTTGGCTGTTCATTTCACTATTTTCAGACTTCGGCCGTGTGATTCATGTCGTCCGATTTTCCGTCAATTTGGTATCTTAATTGTCTTAATTATATCCACTTCAACATCAGTAAATACAAGAGATGCTCTGACTTTCATAGGTATGAAACACGTCACACTGATACTATAGCCTTCCCCAGACACCGCACAGCTAAATATGAGTCCTCACCAAGCTTTATAGGTATTAAATTGTACAATCATTTGCCCAGTAAGTTGAAATCAATGAATGGAAGTTCTTTCAAGCGAGGAGTAAAGCTAATATTAATCAAAGGATGCTACTATAGTATTGATGAGTTCCTTAAAGATTCCATCCATTAAACCTTTATTTTTTGTTTTCTCTAAGTGTGTATGCTATTTTGTATGACTTATCCTATACATTTGTTAAATGTCGAAAAGGATCAATAAAATTTATTATTATTATTATTATTATTATTATAATTCAAACCATACGAGCTTAGAAATGACCTCTATGCAAATAATTAAGGCGAACTTGAACTACTCATTACCTATTGAACAAACACATAACGAACAGTTACAAAATTACGTGGAAAATTACGTCGACAATTTAAATGACATATCAAAACATTTAGAACAAAATATACAAAAAAATATTCAACCCTTAGAAAAAACTAATGGAAAAACGTTCAGCAGAGGAGACCACCCTTTGAACAAAAACCCAACCAACATAAAAAATCCTATGACACGAAAATTAGATCCCCGATTCAAAAGAATTGATGCCTGTGAAAAAGATAAAGATCGAATCCAAGATAAGAAAAACAAGCACATCTACCAGGAAAAAATCTTGAAGCAGAGAAAAGCTTAGTTCCAAAATTTTTTTACCGATCCAAAATGGAATACACTACCATACTTTTCATATTTTTCGAAATAATAACCATTTCGATATACCTTGAAATTATCCAAATCCAAAACAGCATACGACCGATTTCACTAGGTAGAGCCTACGTAACTCACAAAAACTTGCAACTTTATACCACATTGACCTAGCCAAAATCGAACGAATAATAATCAATTATTAAACTGAAATAGACAAGTACAAAAACTCAAAATTGAATTTCGCACGAACTGCAAATTTACGATATTTAAGACACGAAATAAACATGAATGCATCAGAAAAACTTTTAAACGAAAAAATGCGAATCAACAGAGATAAAAACACCATAGCGAATGACTTAAAAATAAGTATATCAGTAAATTATAGAAAATGTCAGAAAATCTTAAATTGTTTCAGATAGTACCTGAACTGCATGAAGTACTACAAACGCACCTTTTTATTTTCGAATTAAAATATTTTAGACGAAATACAAACAACTGTTAGCTTTCCTAGGTTACATTTATTGCACGAATCAGTTTTACCATATTACAAATTTCTAGAATTGATCAAAAACGAAAATAATATCACCTGAAAGACTATTATCAATTGTGTCACACGAAAGTTTTTTTCAAAAACGAAGTTTTGTTATTTCTGATTTCAATTCAATTAGTCCAAAAAAAATATTATGACCTATACAAATTTTACTATCTCTCACAAAATAATGAATCCCTTCCATATACCAATCCTTATTTGCTCTCGCAAGAAAAAAAGCTGAAATGGTCCACCAAACATTGCCATCCAGTAAAAAACGACTACTTATGCGATCAAGAATCACTAGAAACAATTCCTAAGTACCTAGAAAATTGGCAGAGAATACCAAAAAGTTCAACCCGCCTCTGAAGATCCTAGAAGATGGGAGCATTCTCTCAATTCAAAATGGAAAAATATTCGAAAAATGTCCATTACAAGCAAAGCATCATTTCCCTCCTACGATGGCCATTTTACGTACCAAATGTACCATCAGTAACAAAGAAAAGGTAATAGTTCCAACCACAAATATTAGCGAAGAGAGAATTGTCCTTCTACAAACACCACACAAGTTACCTTAGGAATACACAAAAGAAGAACATCAACCAGAAGAAGACATCCGTGACATCGAATTGGAAGAAACCAACCAGTGACTACATTTACTTTATTTTCTATTTGCTAATTGTAAAAATAATAATAAATACTTTTCACTTAATATTCAAGCTTGCTTTCTCCAAAAATATTTATTCAATAATAAAGCTACACCCACAGGTAATACCTTCAACCAAAATGTGGAGGTATTAAGTAATTCCAACCCTGGATTCCCTTAACCAAGATAATATTATTACAGCTTTTCTAATTCATATACCAATGTTATAACGTGAATAATTGCAAGTATTGCAACTCCTATTTTGCTGACTTCAGAAAGTATGATTATAAAAAGATTGTAAAGACCTCCCTCGAGGAGATTAAGTATCGAGATATTGTACGCTTTACTCAACTCAATAAAGTTGATTTTTTAAAAACGCGGTTTTTCTTCCAAAAAGCATAATTGAATATTATATTTTTACTGAACTTGGCATTCTGCTCAGTGGAGAGAGAATCAATAATATCCGGTACGCTGACGATACGGTGATTTTCGCGGACAGTCTGGAGGCACTGCAGAAGCTGATGGATAAACTCACAGCATCTAGTCAACTATATGGCCTCGACATAAACATAAAGGAGACGAAAATGATGTCATCAGTAAGAAATACATAAATACTGGTCAGCTTAACATCAATCAACAACCAATAGAACGAGTACGTAGCTTCACTTACCTTGGAACAAATGTGAATGAAGAATGGGATCATTCGCGGGAAATACGCTGCAGAATCGAGAAAGCCAGATCGGCGTTCGGCAGGATGAAAAGTTTGTTTACAAGCCATCACATAACACTGAACACCAAAATAAGACTCCTGCGTTGTTATGTCTTTTCCGTCTTGTTCTACGGTGTAGAGTCGTGGACTCTCACTCAAGCCACAACAAAGAAGCTTGAGGCATTCGAGATGTGGTTGTATCGGAGGATCTTGAAGATATCATGGACGGATCACATAACTAACCAGGAAGTTCTCAGAAGGTTGGGTAAAAACATAGAAGTGGTAGAAACAGTGAAAATTCGGAAACTCCAATACCTTGGGCACATAATGAGAAATGAAGAAAGATTTCAGTTACTGCAGACCATATTGCAGGGCAAAGTGATGGGAAAACGGGGTGTTGGAAGGAGACGAATTTCATGGTTGAAAAATCTTAGAACCTGGTATGATGTGAACACTACCGAGCTATTCCGAGCAGCAGTCAGCAAGGTGAAGATAGCGTGTATGATAGCCAACATCCGGAACGGATAGGCACTAGAAGAAGAAGATATTTCCACTGTTTTCCTATATGCTGAGATCAGAATATTCCATTGAAACAACCATTCCTTCTTCTAGCCTGTGTTACCCTTTTTCTGATCTCATTATCGTCTTTCCCTGTACTATCGAAGATAACTTCCAGATAGGTGTATTCGTTGGGTCCGTGAAGTTAGCGAAAAGTTGGAATCACTAATTCTGAAACTATGTCCAATATTTACTGCCTAATTAGTGACTATTAGTGCTTCATCGTCCACTTTCAGCACCACTATAGTTTTTGAGAAATTGACATTTATAGTTTCTGGTGCTGACTTCACGCTCAGCACCAAAACTTTCAAATTACCATGAAATTAATACACCAATATTCAGTGCTTAATCGGTGCTTATTAGTGCTTTTGGAACCAATGGAAAAAATTTACCGTTTTTATAATATCAGAGATTATTTACCTCAATGCTGACTTCACGGTCCGCACCAACATATTAGAATTTCGTAAAAAATTTTTGTTTGTTAATTAGTGCTTAATTAGTTCCTATTAGTGCTTTTGAAACGGCTGTGATATCATTTTTAGTTTTACAGTAATGGAGTGTTGTTTTCGACCAAGCGTGAAGTTAGCGAAAAGTTGGAAGCACTAATTCTGAAATTTTGACAAATATTAAGTGCTTAGCTAGAGTGTATTAGTGCTTCATAACAGCATAACAGCACCATTGTTGTTTTTGTGATTCACGCAATTATATGTATTTTCACCGTGTCGCCATCTATGTACCTAAAGTTATCAGAGTCGCTTTGTCTAAAGCCTGGTTCTCAGAGCTTCGACGTGAAGCCAGCGACAATCCCCACTACTCCTATTTTCTCCCTCGCTGTCGAAGAAAGTGAAGTTGGTTTATTTCAACTACAAAAGAGGCGTGTCGCGACAGATTTTGACAACCAGAAACCAGAAGGAGGGGGTCAGGGGAAGTTTTGTTGATATTCTCTGATTGGTTGAATTGCTGTCGCTGGCTTCACGTCGAAGCTCTGAGAACCAGGCTTAATAGAATCGTAGCGTCTTATTACCTAAAGCGTCTCACAGGCGTATGAGTCGTATGAGGATTGCAAAAGTCGGTATGTTCCGCAACGCTGGTTGAGAATACCCAAGTTATATGAATACATGTCATTCATCTAACTTTTCTCACTTTCATTCGTCTTCGCGCAATGACGTCACGTGCAGGGGAACAGAAGACGAAAGTAGCAAGCAAAAGCTCGTTATTTTGAAGAATTTTCGTCGTTTTTTTGGCTACTATGAATAAGTAGTAGTGTATTGAAACATATTTAAACTATCCAAACTAGTAAATTGTAAAAATATATTTGAAAGACAATTCGCAAATGATGATGATTTGGCGAAGCACTGGATTACTTCAAGCAGGAGAAAGGTCAATTTTAATTTGGAAAATGGAATAATTCTATCACAAATTTCCAAAGGTATTTCAGATATTATTACATGAGTTCGAATTCAATATTGTTCCTCATTTTAGGGTTATATCACTAATCCTTAACTTGTTAAAAATAATGTGATAATCCAATCGGCATGGCTCTCATCGTACCAAGGATTATAATTTAATATCCTTAAATCAAAAACTAATTTTCTGTTGAACAAAGAGCTTTTTTTCATATTCCAATTTCCTCAATATGTTCATGCCCTCCTAAAATGCGCTACCTTGGTGTCCTTATTTTAGCAATATCCACAATACCAATTTCACGTTGTTTTTTTCGGTTTAAAAACGAAGGTTGGATTTCGGAACCCGAACTAACTATCCAAATTTAATCCTAACTTAATCCGTTCGGGAGTTATCTTGTTCACGACTGATCATAATTTTCATTGGCCATAGATCGTCATCAAACTAGTCGTTTTGAGACCACACCCGGCCCAAAATTCGAAAATACTGACAATTTGGAAAATTAATAGGATGCTGCTCCTACACCTATCGTTATGATTTCATCCATTTTTTCACTCATATAATACACTCCCATTTTCAATTCATTTGGATGACCCAAAAAGTATTTGTGAATAAGTACATTACTTCATATAATCGATATATAAATATTGCAGAATTCCGCTCAATAATTCCTTTGTTTAACAAACTCAAACAATGCTTATTCCATTCTTCGATATCGAGATTTGCTTTGCAATCCAACTCGGACGTCTGTGAGACGATTTAGGTAATATGACAGCGATTCTATTAGACAAAGCGACTCTGATAAATCTACATAGATGGCGACACGGTATAAATACATATAATTGAGTGTGTCTCAAAAACAACAATAGTGCTGTTATAATGTTATGAAGCACTAATTCACTCTAGCTAAGCACTAAATATTTATCTAAGTTTCAGAATTAGTGCTTCCAACTTTTCACTAACTTCACGCTTGTGCTGAAAGTAATTCAGCATTAATTTTTTACACCGTGATTCATGTCTGCTCATATTCTGTAAAATACATTTTCTATGTGCCACCTCGAGCGTACTCTGTGTTCGTTAACAATAAAGTCAGACTTAAGTTGAATCTCAACGAGTGCGTTTCTATTCCTTATAAGTTCCTACAATAATTCTTCCACTTTTACATCATTAGGTTATGAGCCCAGACTCTTTAATGTGAATAAATTCAATTGTTTTCCGAACTCTTGAAAAAGGAATTGTTTAAACAGTTAACATTCTGAAAGTTGTTGTTCAAAGACTCAACAGTCGTACCACGTGTTGTATTGTGTAGTGCAAACGTTAAATCCAAAAATAGCCGTTAATTATATGTCGAGCATCCCCAAGTTACTCGGTCGCGAGAATTACGCGGAGTGGAGTTTCGCTATCGAAAACTTCTTTGTTTAAGAAGGACTAACAGATTGTTTAAACGGAAAGCAAACCGACATAGTGAAAATAAATCAGGCCAAGGCGAAATTGATCCTGACATTGGACCCCTCAATCTATGTGCACATCTGGGATAAAACCACGTGTAAAGATGTTTGGGATACCATTCGGAATATGTATGAAGATAATGTATTTTCTCGGAAAATTGGACTACTTCGAAATTTAATTTCTTTGAGGTACGAGAATTGTTCATCCATGGAATCATACGTGACCCAGGTAATAGAAACTTCCAGGAAGCTGAACAGAACGGGTTTCCAGATAACGGAAGAATGGAATGGATCACTTTTATTAGCAGGTTTACCTGAACGGTTTGGTCCCATGATTATGGCCTTAGAGCATTCCGGACTGGCTGTACCTTCGGGCCAGATAAAAACCAAGCTACTCGACATGGAAATAGATGGCGATGGGCAAAGCCAGGTAGCGAACGCTTTCAGTAATAAAGTAAAACACCGCCAAAAGCTGAAAGGTGGCAGCAGCAGCGCGGAACAAAATGTTAAAGGAGAAAATGGACACAATGGCCGACTTATTGTTTGCTATAAGTGTAAACCAGGTCATTTTAAAAACAAATGTCCCACTCTTCAGCAGAAGCATGAGCAGCAAAAGAAAAAGGAAAGTACTTCAAATGCCTTTAGTGCAGTTTTCTTTTCAGGCAATTATAGTACAAATGACTGGTATTTGTATTCCGCAGCAACCCATCACGTATCTTCCAGAAATGATTGGTTGGTTGATATCAGAAATACAGAAACTGAAAACATAACTGTTGCCAATAATGGAAGTTTGAAAGTCGAACACTTAGGACAAGTGAACATCTCAACCATAGTCAATAAACGACAGTTTGATATAGTCGTTCATGATGTTTTATACGTACCTAAACTGTCTACGAACCTTTTGTCAGAATCACAACTAAGAGAGGAAACAAAGTTATGTTTAGTGATAAAGGTTGCCAAATATAAACCATAATGGAGAATTGATTTCAACAGCTAATATAGAAAATAATATGTATAGATTAAATTTGTGTAAACCAGATCAATCTTTTGTAGCTACTGCTGTTTCAAGCGGCATAGACGCTTTGGTCATATGAATTTCAGGGACCTTTTCCTCATTAAAGACGTTGTTTAAGACATGGAAATCAAAGGAAAGGTGGAAACAACTGAAACATGCAATGTATGCTGTGAAGATAAACAGTACCGTCTACCATTCAAGCACAAAAGTTCAAGAGCAACAAAACTTCTGGAGATTATACACGGAGATTTATGTGGACCTATGGAAGTTAATTCTCTATGAGGTTCGAGGTATTATTGTCTTCTCGAGGATGATTTGAGTATAATGACTTTTGTTGATTTCTTGAAAGAAAAGAATGAAGCTTTCAAATACTTTAAAGTTTTTAAAGCATTTGTTGAAAACCAAGTGAATTCAAAAATTAAAATTTTTAGGACAGATAATGGTGGAGAATTCTGGTCTTCAATCGATTCCTTTCAGAACAGGGTATAGTTCATCAAAAGACTAACCCTTACACACCACACCAACATGGTATGTGTGAAAGGATGAATCGGACCCTAGTAAAGAAATCCGGATGCCTTCTTTTCGACGCAGGCTTGGAAAAGTGTTTTTGGGCAGAAGCAGTCAATACTGTGGTGTACCTACGAAATAGGTCATATGTAACCGCCCTAAGAAAAACACCTCTAGAAGTATGGTCCGGCAAGAAACCCGATGTGAGTAACATCAGAATCTTTGGAAGTGAGGTGATAACTTTAATACCTGCAGAAAAAAAAAGAAATTTGATAAAAAATCTAAGCAAATGATCTTAGTTGGTTTCTGTGGAACAACCAAGGGCTATAGACTTTATGGTGCAAAATTTAAAGTCATAATAACCAGCAGAGATGTCATCATCAAGGAAAGTATAGCCAAAACAAATGTAATTGAAATTTTTCCAACCAGCAGCACACCTACACTGGAGAGGATGAATTAGTTTTAGTGGGGGCAGACGATAGTTGTACATATGAAGATGAAGAACCATCCCGAAGACACCGTCTGCAGTGATTCTTCGTGTTTTAATGGCTATGTTGAAGAGGATCCACCAACAGCAAGACGATCAAGTAGAAAGAGGAAGCCACGAGTGTTTGAGGACTATGTGGCATATGCATGTCAAGTAGTCGATAACATTGACGATCTTCCAACGACAGTACATGAAGCACTTGCTAGACCAGATGCCGAAATGTGGAAAGAGGCCATCACCACAGAGCTGAATTCGTTCAAGGAAAACAATGCATGGGAACTGGTAGTGAAACCAAAAGATGCTAGGGTAGTGCAGTGTAGGAGGGTTTTTAAGAGAAATTTTGATTGTGCGGGAAATACAACCTATCGAGCTCGTTTAGTGGCTAAAGGCTTCACTCAAAAGAAAGGAATGGACTACGATGAAACCTTCTCACTTGTTGTGAGACATTCTAGCCTTAGGTTACTCATTGCATTGTCTGTCTATTTAGAATTAAGAATTATACATTTAGACGTGACAACTGCCTTCTTAAATGGAACTTTATCTGAAACTGTTTATATGGTCCAGCCTGATGGTTTCTGTAAAACCAAGGACAAAAAAAAATACTTAGATTAAATAAGGCTATCTATGGTCTAAAGCAGTCGTCACGGGTGTGGTATGAAATAGTACAGGAAATACTCATAATATTAGGCTTCATAAAATCTAAATTTGAGCCCTGTTTTTCCATCAAAAAGGCTAAGAACTTCATGGTCATAATTGCATTATATGTGGATGATTTTTTATTTTTTCGAATTCTGATGCGGAAACCATAAAAATTGAAAATGAACCTAGTTCAAAATTTAAAATCGAAGATTTAGGTGAAATCAAACAATGTCTTGGTTTCAGAATAAAAGTAAATAAAAACAAAGGGCAGATTAGCATGGACCAAGAACAGTATATCGATTCACTTCTATTAAAATTCAATATGTATAATTGTGAGCCTGTAAGCACTCCTATGAAACCTAACTCAAAATTAGAAAAAGGTCAAGGAGAAAACGTGAACCTTTCTTACCGACAACTGATTGGTGGGTTGATGTACTTAGCGGTGCTTACAAGGCCTGATATAGCATTCAGCGTGAGCTACTTGACTCAGTTCAATAATTGTTTTGACCAGATACATTGGAAAAGTGCTAAAAGGGTACTGCGTTACATTAAGGGCACTAAAAGCAAAGATCTTGTATTTAGAAAATCGGACACAATAAGGCTAGAGGGTTTTGCTGATGCCGATAGGGCAGCAAATGTTGTGGACAGAAAATCATATAGTGGATACTGTTTTAAACTCTCTGGGGCTATTGTGTCTTGGAAGATCAGAAAACAGTGCTCTGTATCTCTTTCAAGTACTGAAGCGGAGTACATAGCCATTTCTGAAGCCTCGAAAGAAGTTGTTTGTTTTTATAATATGCTTGGGGAGTTGATAGGAATTTTTGAATGCATTTCATTATACAATGATAATCGAAGTGCACAGAAGTTGTGCCTAAACCCATCGTCTCATAAACGAACCGAGCCTATTGACATGAAATAACATTTTATTAGGGAAACAATAGGTAAAAATATTGTTGCTGTTGAATATTTAGCGTGTAGTGATATGCCACCAGACATTTTAACAAAAAGTTTAAGTTCTGCTAAACATAGCAATTTTTCAAATAAATTAGGAGTATGTAATGTTAAATAAATTTGATTTAGTGGGGGTGTTGAAAGTAAATCAGCATTTATTTCTCACACCGTGATTCATGTCTGCTCATATTCTGTGGGATACCTTTTCTATGTTCCACCTCGAGCGTACTCTATGTTCGTTAACAATAAAGTCAGTCTTAAGTTGAATCTCAACGAGTGTGTTTCTATTCCTTATAAGTTCCTACAATAATTCTTCCACTTTTACATCATTAGCTTGGTCGAAAACAACACTCAATTACTGTGAAACTATGAATGATATTACAGCCGTTTTAAAAGCACTAATAGGCACTAATTAAGCAATAATTAATAAAACAAACATCTTGAAGAAATTAGAATAGGTAAATAATCTCTGATATTATAAAAACGGTACGTTTTTTCCATTGGTTCCAAAAGCACCAATAGGCACCAATTATGCACTAAATATTGGTATATCAATTTCATAGTAATTTGAAAGTTTTGGTGCTGAGCGTGAAGTCAGCAACAGAAACTATAAATGCCAATTTCTCAAAAACTATAGTGGTGCTGAAAGTGGATGATGAAGCACTAATAGGTACTAATTAGGCACTAAAAATTGGACATAGTTTCAGAATTAGTGCTTTCAACTTTTCGCTAACTTCACGGACCCGTATTCGTTGCATGCTGTAATTGTCTCGTTGTTATCTAGCTGGATATTCGAGAGGGCCATTCCTATGGGAAGGTATTTCGTCTTTCTTTTATTAATTTGTAAGCCCCATAAACGAAACTTTTCTTGTAATTTTCGGTTCTTCAAATTGTAGTGTGTACATGCACATCTCTTCAAAGTCTATTCCTATCCCTCTGCATTTTTTACGTTTCCACTAATTTAAGGCTTTTGCAATATAGATCTTAAATAGGGTGTGTGACACGTAGCAACCTTGTCGTTGACCATCATAAACCAGAAATTTTCGTGACAGTTTATTGCCCACTTTTATTTGGGATGTTGTCATCTCAAACGTGTTATTAAGGGCTTTGATAGTGATCTGGTGTCCGGCTCATGCGGATATACCTGGTAACGTCAAGGCAGATGAACTGGCTAGGCGGGGAGCCGGATTAGCATTTGTTGGTCCGGAGCCTTCGCTGCCAATCTGTCGCACATCTGTCAGAAGTTTCTTCAGGAACTGGCTGAACAGGGAATTTTTCTCGGAATGGAGTGCAGGGGTGGGCCTGAGGTGGTCGAGGATTCTCATTGAGAGACCGTCCTCGCGATCTGAGGTCAATAGGCTTCTGCTGCTGGAGAGGAAACAACTCAGTCTGGTGACTGGTGCATTGACTGGTCACCTGTTTAACAAGCATTTGAAGAGAATGGGATTGACGAGCTGCTCCCTATGCCGGTGGTGCAGGAGTACTGATGAAACGGTTGAGCATATTTTGTTCAACTGTGAAAACCTTACTGAGTTCAGGTCAACACACCTAGGAAATCCAACACCTTCTATTCCTATGGTAAGAGGGACCACTCCTGGCAGGCTCGCGACATTTCTGTCTTCGTGTCTGAGGAGCTGAGTCTCTGTAGAATGATGCGGGTGAACAATGGGCCACTAGGCCTCAGTTCGGCCGGTAAGACACCGCACAGAGAAGAAGGGCTTTGATGGCTGTTTGATTCAGGTTCGTTTCCTGTAATACTTTCCATAATTTATTCAGCGGAACAGTATCATACGCTTTATGTAGATCGATAAACATCAGATGGATTTCCTGACCCATTGCCAACTTTTTCTCTATTGGTTATTTGAGACAGAATAGGTTGTCGTTGGTGTATCTTCTGGCTCAAATACCTGATTGTTCTTCCCCCTTCTGTGTTTTGTTTTCTGTCTCAGTTAGATCTCTAATAATTTTTCCGTATAGTCTATACAGTGTACTGATTTGCTTTCCTTTTTGTGGACAGATGTCGAATATGAGTTCTTCCTTTCATGGAGTATTTCATTCAGATACTGATTTATACAGTAAGTACTTCAAATAGTTTTCTGAACCATTTTCTTTAAGCTCAGCAGGTATTCCTTCCGGAGCTGGAGATCGCCATGATTTATATCCAAATCAAATTATATGGCACAAACAACATAATACAGTAGAAAGCCTTTTTTGCTTTTTTAAATAGAAGAGAAGATAATTCAAGTTTGAATGTCCTCGGAAATAAGGTTTAATACATGGTTTCATTCATGAATTAAAATGTTTTTTATAAATCAACCTCAGATGGTGGAATCCATCACACGAATGCCGAGTATCGCAGCTGTTGTAGTGACTTGGTTCCCCAGACTCTTGCCGGTTCGAAAAGTTTTAGGAATTGATCTACTAAATTGAATACAAGATTTATCAAGAAGGTTTTTATTGAGAAAACAAACATTCAAAGAATAATATCCAGTGAGCTATAAATTTCATTCTATAGATTTATGAACTCAATTTTTCCGTTCAAATTTTAAACATAGGTATCTGAAATTTTCGAGACTAAAAAATGTTTTTGTCGAACGTCATCATTTTCAATTCCCGGAAAAAAACTTTTGGTTCCACGCCGAAGGTTTTTAAAATTTGTTGGATTTTGTATTTCACTTGAATATACGCCAATTGCTGTATCGTCACTGAGCAGCTGAACATAAAATTTGAGAGCTATCAAATTCCTAGCCTTGAAAATATTGAAAAAATTTAATTTCAGGTCATCATAGCTCGACAACTCTTTAACCGATTGATGAACTCACGAGAAAATTCTGACCACGCACAAATATGAATATTTTCAATTTCTAGCTCACCTCGTTCGAATGAAAGGAAGAAGTCCATACCCTAACTTTATTTTTTCAATAATTTGGGTGCAGAAATTTGTTAATTGTTTCACTGACTTTCTAAGAAAATCGTTCAGTTCACGATGTATATTATTCGTATTCACATGATTCACATGATTCAGGATTTTCTATTAAACATCGATTGTTCATTTCTAAAAAACTTTATGAGTCTTCACTTCCAGTCTTTGAAACAGAAATAATTAAAAAAAATTTAATTAAGAGACTGGGAGTGAAAATCTATGAAGTTTTTTAAAAATGCAGAATTCTCCCAGATTCTATTTCAATCGATATCGATTGTTCAGTTCACGTTTTTATTCCAATAGATTGAAAATATTTTATGTTTATAATGAGTTTGTAAAAAAGACATCGTTTGGCAATACGTCAATGTTTTGCAATTTTTGTCGATCATTATGTAGATAGTTTATTTTTTTCAAGGAGGATTTCTGATGATTATAATATTGATAGCTTTTGTAGATTGGTGTCCTACTGAGAGGCACATTCCCAATTATTTCGACTTTTATTTCGATATAGGTTTTTTCAGATTACCATAGATGGGTCAGATATGAAAGATCTAAATCTTTCTTGGCTGAGAAGCAGAATAGGCGTGGTTGGTCAAGAACCAACACTCTTCGCAACTACTATTGCCGAAAATATACGTTACGGAAAGTTGTCTGCAAGTCAAGAGGATATTGAACGAGCAGCAAAAAAAGCAAAAGTACATAAATTTATCAAAAGTCTACCGAATGGTTATGATAGCATTATAGGAGAAAGAGGAACTCAGCTTTCTGGGGGGCAAAAACAGAGAATAGCCATTGCTAGAGCTTTGATCAGAAAACCTTCCATTTTACTTTTAGATGAGGCAACATCTGCTTTAGATACAACAAGTGAAGCTGAGGTTCAAGCTGCTTTAGATTCGGTGAGTACTTGTATGGACTAAAATATTGCTAGGATTTCCACAGCTCTGCTAGCTCATATCTAAAGAGACTTGGTCTATGTCATTTTATACTGGATGAAGCCAAATCTGTTTTTTTTTACTCTAACTTTGAAACAACCTGTGGTATGATCCACTTGTACCATCATGTGATTTCTCATTTTATCATCAAGACACATGTTTTCTCAACATTTTGTTTAATATTATTTTTATTATTACAAGTGATTAGAGTAAAGAATATTCTATATTGCCCTTTGAAATAAACACAGCATGCACACAACAGAGTTATTTTCAAAAGGACAAAAAATATTAAAATTTCAACAATGAAGATAAGCGCCCAGGCGGGTCTTGAACACATTGACATTGTTTGCCATCACGACTTCTACAGGAAGTGAATTCCACTGATGAAAACCTTTACGTGGGAGAAATTAATCACGGCACGTAATTGAAGATCTTTCGTTTCAACTTGAACGGGCGTCCTTTCAGACGATAGTCATCCACTAACGAAAAGAGGTCTTTGCTTGTGTTGGAGCTCCCGTGGATAGCTTTATACGTTGCCATGAGATTCCTCTAAGCTGTCTATACGCGAGGACCGTCAAGTTGGCCAAAAGTTCCGGCATTTCTTGGAGAAAAAATTCCACGGTATATGCTAGCTTGATGCTGGGAGATGCTGAAGAAAAATCGAAATATCTTCAACCCTAGTGGAAGAATCGACGATTGAATTTTCCGGGCCAACTTCTTTGCAGCCCAAAGACATCAGCATTTTTCATCGGGATGCTTAGAGAGTTTAATGCTTGCTAGGGGCTGAGAGATGCTGAAACAAAATCGGAATATTTCCAACCATAGTGAAAAAATTCACGATAGAATTTTCCTGGCCAACTTATGTGCAAGCCGGAAACATCAGTTTTTTTCATCAAAATGCTTACAAAGCTTAATGCTAGCTAGATGCTGAGAGATGCTTCAAAAATATCGAAATACCTTCAACCTTAGTGGAAAAATCGATGATTGAATTTTCCTGGCCAACTTATGTGTAGCCTGGAGGCATCATCATTTTTCGTCGAAATGCTTACAAAGTGTAATGCTAGCTAGATGCTGAAATAGGAATCGAAATATCTTCAACCGTAGTGGAAAAATTGACGGATGCTTTTTCCTGGCCACCGTATGTAAAGCCTAAAGACATTAGCATTTTTCATGGAAATACTTACAAATATTAATGCTAGCTAGATAAAATAGAAATATCCATAACCGTAGTGGAAAAATCAACAGTTCCATATTTCGGGCCAATCGAATTGCTCATGAAAATTAATGCTGTCAAATGCTGAAAGAAACATCGAAAGTGAAAAATCGGAGGTAGAATTTTCCGGCTCAACTTTTTTGCAGCCCAAAGAAAACTGCACTTTCAATCGAAATGCTGACCAAAATTAATGCAAGCTGAATGCTGGCGAATGATGCAGAAAATGTCGAAATATCTTCGACGGCAGAGGAATAATCGTCGATTTAATTTTCTGAGACAATCAATTTTCAGACCAGCAACAAGGACATTTTACTTCGAAATGCTCACCTAAATACTGCTGAATGCTAAAGAAAAAGTTGAAATCTCTTAAACAGAAGTGAAATAGTCGATGATTATTTTATATGCTGCAGGTATAAATAAGTGGGCTCGACTGAAAAAAAATTTTTTGGGTGAGTTATGTACGGTCCAGGGGCCTATTGCACGAAAATACTTCACACTTTGCACTTTGACAAATTTGCAGAGTGAAAATTAATTATGTTGTTCAACTTTCCTCCCAAGATTCAATTTTTTAGAAGTATTTTTCACTTTGCACTTGCGTTTCCACATTGCTCTTTTCAATTATGAATACGTTTCGTTCAACATCATTCATTTGAAAAGTGAAAAGTGCAAAATGGAGAGTTGCAAATAGTTGCAATAGGCCCCAGGTGAATAAATAAATGAGAAATTCACTTTACCCATTTTTCAATAGAAATTATTACTCCCTCTCTACAGGGACAGTAATAATCTGATTTATCAACTGAAATTATATCAGCTTCATGGGGCGGATTGTAATGATTGCTAAATCAGATTATTACTGTCCCTGTAGAGAGGGAGTAATAATTTCTATTGAAAAATGGGTAAAGTGAATTTCTCATTACAGGGGACTGGTGACGTAAGGGACAACTGCTAACTGGATATAGAGGACCTCAAACTGAATGAGAATTGTGGGTCTAAGTGTCAGTTGCAGGAACGTCCATTAAAATTTAAAGGTCCATTAAACTCTTAATCCTCCATTATTACAAGGAACTAATGGAGGATTAAGGGTTTAATGGACCTTTAAATTTTAATGGACGTTCCTGCAACTGAGCATAAATGTCCCATAAAGCTATTAGTTTCAGATATACAGGGTGTTTACCAAAAATGCTAAAACTATAAACTCTCATAATATGGGAAGATATTATCTTCGTCAATATGGCAAATTTTCCGCTGATATTTGGTTTGCTTGTTACTATACATATTCCTCATCAGGTCGAGAAAAACAAATCCAAAAATTGAAGGTCCGTGTTCAAAAATTTCAATTTCCGTGTCAGGTGAGAAATATCACTTGAAATATGAGATAACAAAAATTGAAATGGAAAATTGAAATTTGCAAAAAACACTGAGTGAAAATCTGTTTTCAGTTTGAATAGCACCAATTTTATATAGCCTTTATGATATGTTGAAAGTCGATTATAACAATTAATTCATATTCACTAGAAAAAACATATTATTCCTGATAGAAAAAAAGACTGAATTCGAGATGATTGAATAATCCTACCGCATTTTAAATATTCCTTCACATCTTAAAATACTTGTTTTCAGTTAATATATAAATATTATAAGAAAAATTCAGAAAACAATACGAACACTAAAAGAGAAACAGTGGCACATATCATTCATAAAAAAAATCAAATAAACAAAGACTTGAAATGAGAGCCATTCCCCTCACACACTTATTGGCTCTTTTCAACAATTGAAGTACTTCTCATATCCACAAGATGAAAAATTATACTCTTGATAGAACAGAAACACTGGATTTCAGCTCGAGAAAAGTTTGACTTAAATTTATCACTCTCAGAACCCCTCAACAATAATCCATCTGGTACTTACGTTTTCAACAGAATTTATTCTTCAATGAAATAATGTAGAAATTTTGAGAACTTTTTTTCCTCTAATTTGTATATATGTATGTATGTGTAGCAAGTTCACAATCTTTTGGGAGGCATATGAATTTCTTTAATGCTTTATATTAGAAACACAAGTTATTCTCCAGAATAAGGTGTTTATTATTCATTTTAAATAAAATACATCCAACCACTCAGAGTAAGCATATTTCGAAAAATGACGTTTAAATTCATGATTGGTTGTGAATTGTTGGATATTGTGTCGTTTGTTTATCTACTGAAAAATGCCTTCAGTATTCACAAATGAAGAATATGTAGATGATAAATGTTTATGTTTATGGATTCCGCAAAATGAATGGACTAGCTGCTGAAAGAAAGTATCGCAGGCTATATACACCCGCCACGGCATAAATAACGATCATATTTGGTCTCAGAAAAATCCTCATTTCAAAAGAAAAGGAATTCATCAAAGTTCAAGAGAGTGTGGAAGCAAATTCCTCTCATTTCGAGCATTCGCTTAGTTGATTTTTTTATGAATCATATGTGCTTCTGTTCTTCTTTTTGTGTTTGTATTTTATTTTGAATTTTTCTTATAATATTGATAGATTAATTAGTAAAACAGATTTCAAGATGTAAAGGAATATTTAAAATGCGTCAGGATTATTTAAGCCTCTCGAATTCAGTTTTTTTTCTGTCAGGAATAGTATGTTTTTTCAAGTGAATATGAATAAATTATAATATTCGACTTTCAACATATCATAAATACTATAAAAAAATTGTGCCCTTCAAACTGAAAACAGATTTTTACATAGTGTTTTTTGCAGATTTCAATTTTCCATTCAAATCTCATATATATACATTCAGGTTAAAACATCCTAAAGACCATGTCCGATTCCCAATTGCTAATGCCTTCTATTGTTGCAGTCCTCTTTCACTCATTGATTTTCTTATTCCATTAATCCATGTCGTTCTTGGTCTTCCTCTTTTTCTGTTTTCCAGAGGCATCCATCTCATTACTTCCTTTGGTAATCTATTCTTCGCCATTCTTTGCACATGTCCATACCATACCAGTTGCTTCCTATCTATCTCTTATCTGTCTCTTTTATTTCCATATTTTCCCCTATTATCAAATTCGGTACCCTCTCTCTTCTCGAAGTTCTGGATGCTCTTCGTATTGCATCCAATTCTGAATGATTTTTCTCATCTGACACGAAAACTGAAATTTTTGAATGCGGACCTGCAATTTAGAAAAAAAATTTCTTGATCTGATGAGGAATGTACATAGTAACAAGCATTGATGAAGAAATGGGAGTTTATAGTTTTAGAACTTTCGCAAAAAACACCTTGTATCTCTGAAACTAATAGCCTTATGGGACAATTAAACCCACAATCCTCATTCAGTTTGAGGTCCTCTATTTTCAGTTAGCCGTTGTCCCTTACGTCACCAGTATGTAAAAATTCGTATTGTCGAAATATCTCGAAAGCTCCGATTGAAGAGTTTATCGGCTCAAATTGTACACAATTGAATTACAAATAATCTAATGTATTAATCATTTCAAGCCACCCCAAAGGGCTGGTTTAACTTCGGTTGAAATATGGATAGAAATGAATTTTGCATGTCCAATAAATTCTTATGAAATAACTCGAAAACGATATTCCCAAATGAAAAGATTTTCTGCTCGAATTGTACTCGATTAATTGACGACTAATCTGAATCATCAATCATTTTGATTCGCCTCATATAGCGGGAGTAGTTTCAGTTGAAATATGGAAACAGTGAAGTTTTAATGTCTGATAAATTCTTATCTCCGAAATATCCCAAACACGAAAGCCTCAGATTAAAAATTTTCTGCTCAAATTGTACGTACACTATTAGGTGATGAGTTCTCTAGGGCATCATTAAATCTGTTATTGCCAGAATTTTTTGTTTTCAAGTTGTTCAGTTTTTTAATTTCATATTTTTTAAGTTCCTTTGCACCTTATTTCCTCAGTGCCTTGGTTTTATCAAGCTATACCAGTAGTTTTTCAATTTCTAACGGTTTTTATTTTCCTTGTTTCCTAGTTCCTTAAAGTCTTTGTTTCTTAGTTTACCGGTTGATTTTATAATGGGCTTTTTGTTCTTGAGATGTTTCGAAAATAATAATTTGGGGCTATCGTTTCTCTGATATTCGAAAAATAAGAATTTTTCGGACATGAAAAATATTATTAGAACCTTAAAAAGTTCTAATGAATTAGGATCCTCAGTTTTTGAGGTATTTCAAAAATAAAATTTTCATTTTTTCAACTGAAATTACTCCCGATCTATGAGACAGATCGAAATGAATGATACCTAGGTTATTCGTCACTCAAGTAAGTACAAATTAACTAGATATACTTTTCATTTGGGGCTCTCATTTTTGAGATTTTCCGAAAATGAGAATTTTTTGAAAATGTCAATTTAATTTTTTTCATATTTCAACTGAAATTACACCGTATCTATGAGGCGGATTAATACCTCAGATTATTGGTCCATTAATTGTGTACAGGGTGGGCAAAATTCGTTGTCTATACTGAAGGGATCTTATAAATTATATCAGCTAGAAGAAAACTGATAACAAATTTTCATTTTTTTCCTGACTTATCCAAATATGAGAACAGATTCATCCTATCTTTCATGGACTTTGAGTTATGAATGAAAATTGAGAAATTGTCACTTTCAATAATGCGGAATAACCAGCTCATTTGAACTCTTATTCGAAATTCGTACATTCTACAGGTACTTTTTAAGGGGAATTGAATATACCTAATATTATTGTTTTCTTTAGTCCAGCCATTTTCGAGCAATGAGTTGGGTTTTCGATATTTCAAATGTAAACTATAGTTTACTAGCGACCCGCCCCGGCTTCGCACGGGTGCCTCGTACGCGCTATTTATAGGCACGCTCTTGCCACCACATGGCTTCGTTTTATGTAAAATTGCGTTTGGTGATTAAAAGATGAAGAGAAAATTTTTTTTCATATTTGAAAAGAAAAATTTTTATTTCATTTCACAACAGTAATGAATTCATTTCGATTACAAAAATGAAGTGTTATTTTGTTGAATTTCTCTAAGTAAATGAAAGTGAATCCAAAGTAAATACTGAATCGAAGCGTTATACGTGTCCGAAAACTATCCGTTTTTGTGAAGTGCTCTTGGTAAACCATATTTTTGTTTTTGGTCTGACGTTAACACAAACAAAGCGGATGGTTTCCCAACTCGTGAACACGCAACGTATAACTGCCCATGTGAAAAACAATGATTTTCTAGTCAGGCCAGTAGATCTACATCTTCAAGTAGATTTGTGAAACCGGTAGATCTACCTTTCTAAGTAGAATAATTTAACCGGTAGATCAATTGAACCGATAGATCAGATTAATAGTAAGGTGAAGTGGGGTAAATGTGATATAGTATTTGATTAGTTCATAAACAAAGTGTTATAAGTAACAGTTTGAATAAAGCTGAACATTCCAAAAAATGCAAGCATGATCACAATATAGTTCTCTATTGATTGTATTCTGGTTACTCTTTGAAATCTTTTCTGAGAAATGTTGGGTAAAATAAAAAAAAATGATGCCGGTCAATCACAATTGCCCCAGAATTTGGGGTAAATGTGATAAAAGCTTTCAGATTCCTATGACTAAGTTATTTGGAAAGGATTGGGGTAAATGTATAAAAATCTTACATTATTGAATACTTTGTTTTTTACAAAAATAAAATATTTCACTTAATGAAAAATTGATGACCTTATTTCAGTCGACGCCAAAAATTTGAAATTAACTTCAGCTTCTGAACAAAACGGAAGTAAAAACAAATTAGGCAGAAACAACTATATAATAATAAACATTATATTTTAATTAAACTTTATTTTTCCATCATTAAGATAAATTATATCCGTTTAAAGACACTTCAAATATGAAAGAACCACGCCTATTCATATTATCACAATTGCCCCAAATGTATATGTCACATTTACCCCAAAAAGCATTTCGTGCGGGGCAAATGTGATATATACAAAAAAAAATCACCAGCGCAATTTATGAGTTAAAAGTATTTAAAAACACATTATAAAACTGTTAATAATAAGTCTGAAAATAATAAAACAGACTTAACTCATCAATTAAAAAATTTACACCAAATAAAGTAGAGAGAAATTTAAGGTTGCGTTATGAGAAATAATATTCAGGTGCCTTACAACCATACTGACAAGTAATTTCGTTCGTTCTAGTGTTTTGGTGGTTCGCTTGCAATTTTGAAGACGTGTTAGATAGATGGCAGCAGTATTAATGAATTTGATCTGAATATATAGTCCGTTATCACAATTGCCCCATTATCACATTTACCCCACTTCACCTTAGGTCATTTGAACCGTTTTGTATACGTCGATAGATCATCATTGGTTATTGATGTTATAGATATTTGATCTATTTCTGGGTATCTGTCTGACTACACTACACACCCTGTATATACTCAGAGCGTCTATTGAACATTTATAATGAAAGTTATACAAATGTGTTATGAAGTGAAAAATTACAATATTTGACATTTTACGGAAACACCCTGTATAAATCCGAAGCATAATATATTTTAAATCCCACCATCGATAGTAAATCATTTGAAATGCAAAAACTTCTTCATTTCTGTTGAAATTTCCCCGCAATAATGCAGAAATTCAAAATATTCGACATGTTTATAGGAGCACCCCGTATGAATCCGTAGCATAGTATCTATATTTAAAATCCCACCTCCTATAACAAATCACTTGAAATTCAAAAGCCCCTTCAATTTCATTGAAAGCTTTCTGTTATAACGTAGAAATGTGAAATAATTGATCGATTTATAAAAACACCCTGTATATATCTAAAACGTACCTATATAAAATATGCACATGAAAATTTTGAATTATTTTCATCAGCTTTCTTTGAACCTGGTAACAATTTTCTTATCCAGAATAAACAGAACATGCCACGATGGGGATTCGAACCCGGTACACTACCGGGTCCACACGTTAGTCGTTGCACCACTTGCCTGGTTACACGTGACGACTGTTTACAGCAGACTTCAACGGGTTTTATTAGGAATCAAAATACATGTAAATATATCAGGAAATCGAAAAAATATATTGAAATATCGATAATTATCATAATACATACTGTTTAATAATAATATAATACGAAAAATCCCCGAATTTTGTTCTCATTACGTTATTTGTCAGTGAAAAAAGAAATTCGGTTTAGTAGAAGCCTCAAATATCACTGCGACCTGAAATGATGCTTTTGATTGCTGAAATGTTAGGAATTCGTTGAATGAACGTTGAAGTTGATGATTTCATATGGACTTACCTATTCAAATAACGTTTTCCACTCGAAACGAACAAATGTTTACATCAGACGTACCTATGTCCAAAATATTTTGTTACATATATCTGGTTATTTCAGAATTCCTGGAACATATAATATCTTCATTAATAAACGTTATAGAACTACTCAAAAACGATATTCGTACCTAGTTTGATTCGGATCTGTTCGTTTTTCTTCTCAAAATTGCAAATTTCCTAGAGCTTTTTTGACCTCTCATAAGGAGACTTGACAGTTGTCATTGAATTCGATGTCATAACCAAGGAAATTTTCAGAAATGTCAGAAATTTACCAATTTCTTATATACGTTATTCTTAATATCTTGAAATTTTTCCTGAATTTTCTTTGCTACAAACCTTCCTCTTGAATCACTCTATCTATTAAAAAAAGACGCATCCAAATCCGTTGCGTAGTTTCAAAGATCTAAGCATACATTGGGACAGAGGGACAGAGGGACATAGGGACATAAGGACAGAGAAATCGACTTTATTTTATACTATGTAGTGATGGAACTTCGACTATAGTCGAAGTTCCATCATCTGGCTACAAAGTTTTTGCTGATTTATAAAATTCATCACATATCGATTTTCATATATTACATGAGAAAAACTTGAAAATTTTTTCTGCTTTTCAGTTCACTGTGGAATTATATGTAGGCTGGCTTACCATAGCGACCGTTGAATATGCATTATCTGTTGAGCCTCTATGAGTGAAATAACAGATTGCTGAATTAATTCCTCAAAGTTTTCAAAGTGAATGAATGATTTGTCATCGTTCTTCTTGATATTAAAAGTAGTCAATTAATCCCTGTCGTAAACAGACTTTTTTTCGAAGGACCTTGATGATTATTGTGTAAAAAATGAATGAAAAAAATTTTCTGACAGCGATACACTCTCTAACTTCTTGGACTCACCCAGCTGGTGGTGTTGTAATCCTTGAGAGCGCTCTCACCATACACTGCAGAACTCCACTTCAAACTCGTATGACTGTTGAATCAAAATGAAATATTTCTCAAAATTTGGAATCTGTGTATTGTATAATTGTTTGCATTCAAAAATTTCGAAGCATACTGATTGTTTCTTGGCTTAGCGTATCGCAACACATATTCGTTTCACAAAATAAAGAAAAGCGTTTCGCATGTTTATAAAGAACAAACCCGAAATTCAAATTAACAAATGAAAGAAAATGAGGGAGAACCCTGTTTATAACATTTTCCACGCACCAAAAACTTGTTAGTTTTTCCTAGTTATAAAATATAAAAATTAATTTAAAAAAATAGAATAGGTATTAAAATTTTTGAAATTGAAATATTATCTGAAATGATGAAAGAGAAATGAATACCCTATGAAAAATGACCGGGTAAAGGGCACAACTCTATGACAGGACGCTGGTGTGTTCCATTTTGTGTTTTTGAAGTAACTACCCGAACTACTTCGTCTTCACTAAAGTGTAATTTGACAACTCGGCCGAGAGACCATTCTGAAGGAGGTCTGGACTCATGTTTCACGACAACTAACATACCCAATACGATATTGGTCGAAGATTTCAACCACTTTGAACGCTGCTGTAACGTGTGCAAATATAATACTCTTCCTTAGACCGTTTTCAAAAATCGGAGTTCATTCTCTGCACCATTCTCCAGCGCGACAACCGATTTAAAGAAATGTTTGACAAATCTCGTTCCGGAAAACTATTGAGTGTCTCCATAGTCAAGGAATGACCTGGAGTCAAAAGGGGTTAGATCGTTCGGATCTTCACTAACGTTAGAAAGTGGCTGAGATTTCAAAAGTACCTCAATCTGAGTAAGCAACGTATATAGAACTCTTCGGACGTCATTATTTGCTCACCTAAAGTTTTTTGGCAGCAGTTTGCTCAAGTAATACGAGCTGATTATAAGCACCCTTGAAATTCGTACTTTGATTTGAATATATATCCGGTACTCTGCCTCTCCGATCAATAAAACGACGAAAGCTTGCTATAAAAGTATCAGTCGATAAATCTGAAGACTACTGTAGATGTATTGCCTGCGTAGGACAGCATGCAAAAAGACAAATATATGCCTTGAAGGTTTTTGCACCTCTATGTTTTCCCAGGCGTACATTGAAAGTGCCATAGTCTAACGACACCTGAGAGAATGCCTTTACTTGTGAAATTCTGAAAGATGGCAAATCTGCCATAAACGGTACATGTATTTGCGTTTAAGTACGGAAACAATTGCACTACGTGGAGAAAATATCCAGAAAGTGTGTACCAGAATATTATGGAGAGTTTTGAGCCCCGTATGTAAGTTCTCATAGTGGGTTTTTTTGTATTACAAGGTCTGTGAACCTATGACGGTTTGGCAGCAGAATGGGGTGCTTAACCCCAAAGAGAAAAGTTGACTTTCTGAGACGACATTCCACCCTGATCAAACCTGCTCCATCAATAAAGAAAGCGAATTTTCCGACAGGTTTAGACAGACAAGTATTTCTTTGACAAGCTGTGAAAATGTCAGGGAAAAATTCGTTCTGAACATGTTTGACCAACACCGTGGAACTCTTCCTCCTTCGTCAAAAAGTATAAACCTTCCATTTAGTCTTCACTGCAATAAAACTTGAGATATAACAAAAATTTGTTGATTTTTTCTCAGAAAAGAGAATCCTGTGAGTAAACTTGCTATAGGGAAAGTCATAACCGAAACATGCAAAACAGTTTGTGGTCTCTTCTCTGGTAAAAAGTCTATATTTCGATTAAGGAAAGGCTGTTCAGGCCAATTTTCTTCAGCGTCTTGAAGAAAACTAGGCCCTTGCCACCACAAAACATTCTCTAATAATTAAGAGGGAAACATTCCTCTATTTACAGAGTCAGCAGAATTGAATTAAGTAGGGACAAATATTATGATGGGTATGATATCCTGTTATCGCTTCCATATCTGATGAGTCTCGTCCTTAACTGTTTAATTGAGGGAATATTTCTTGGCTTCAGGACTGTGGGGTGAATTATACACAGTTTTTTAAATCGCCGACGTTTCGATCCTTTTTTGGATCTTCGTCAGGGCTGCAAGAATATTTATTTCTTAGTCTTGAGAGAGTTTACAAATATGTGTAAAATACAATTTAAACTTTACGATTCACGAACTCAATTAGGTATATGAGACACTATTACAAACAAGCTACAAGACACAGATTAGAAAGAGACCAACATTCAGGTGGAAATTGCAATTATAAACTTTTTTTTGTATTATTGTATGTGTTTTATTAAATTTATTTTTCCTTTATAATTTTATTTATATTTTTGTATCATACAAACTCATTCCCCATTATTGATTACATAATTGCATTTCAATTCTTACCAAATTTGGTCTGGTGTATTTGGACACGGTGGATGTTTAGTTTCATTTATTCGTCTTTGTTTACGTGTCTTGTTGGTGGTATGTTTCCGTGGCCAGTCACTATGATACTGATCGACGGAGTTCTCCGTCTCCTGTTATCAATTCTTGAATACGTTTTTTTTTCCGTTAGTTCATCATAATACCCTTTTCAATTATATTTCTCTTAACAGGCCGTTATAAATATTATTCAAACCTTGTATGTCTGATCTGACGTTTACTGTTTTATTAATGGATATATGTATCATTTCGCTAATACATCTTTTTTGATAGTTTTTTTCTGTGTCAAGTATTTTTACTGCATCAAAATCGAAGTCGTGTTTTTCGTTGAAATGGTGTATAACAAGAGCAGTTTTCTCGTTTTTGTCCTTGTTATTTTCTCCGCAGTCGTATTTGTGTTGGTATATTCTGTTTTTCAAATATTGTTTTGTCATGCCAATATAAGATAAATTGCAACCTTTACAGGGGATTTGATAGACTAAGTGTCAGTTGCAGAAACGTCCATTAAAATTTAAAGGTCCATTAAACTCTTAATCCTCCATTATTACAAGGAACTAATGGAGGATTAAGGGTGTAATGGACCTTTAAATTTTAATGGACGTTCCTGCAACTGAGCATAAGTTAGATTTTGTTAACTTTGGGTAGGGGTCTTTTAATTTTGAGTATATGGTGTTAAGTTTTCCCAGGGGGTAAAAAGCTAGTTTAATGTTGGTAGCGTTGTTTTTTATGAGGTTTTCAACTTTTTCTGACAGTCCTTTTATGTATGGGAATTTATAATATTTGATGTTCTCTCTTTCGGTTTGCCCGTTATTCTCGAAACCCGAATTTGTAAATTTCCGCTTGTACTGTTGTATAGTTTGGTTGACTAATGTTTTGGGGTAGTTGTTCACTCTTAAAATTTCTTTAATCTTGATTTCATTACTATGCCAGTACTCTCTATTGCTCAGACTATAACATCTAAATAAAAGGTTTTTTATTGTGTTCATGTTTTGTGTTTGTGGATGAAATGACAAGTAATTTAAAATTCTGTTAGATGAGGTGGGTTTTGTATACAAATTCGTTGAGATTGACCCATCGTTGTTTCTAGTGAGCTGAACATCTAAGAACGATATTTTATTTTCTATTTCTGTCTCTATGGTGAATTGTATTCTTTCATGAAAAGCATTGAAGGTGTTTAAAAGTTCGTCTATTTTGTCGTGTGGGACTGCAAATATCGTATCATCCATGTATAGTTTCAAAATTGGTATTAGAAATGAAAGCTTGCGTACGCTTGTTGAAATTAGTTTGTTCATTATTATGTTAGCTAATGTTGCACTGGCAGGGTTTCCCATCGCTGCGCCCTCTGTCTGTAGATATATTTGCCCGTTTAAAATAAAATAACTGGAGTCGAATATGAATTCTATTATCTCGCATAAAAACGCTTTGTTCAGTTCTGTGTAAGCTGAAATGTGTGACCAATTTTCTTTTATTATCTGTAAAACGAGCTGTTTCGGTATATTTGTGTATAATGAGGTTACGTCTAGTGATACTAGGACGTAGTTTGGGGGGAGTTTTATTGTCTTTATATATATTCAACCAGTTCTAACGAATTTTTTATATTGTAGTCGAAGGTTGTGAATCGTGAAGGAACACAGACAGACTATATGTAGGTGAACCCTGACAACTATAATAATAATAATTACATTGTGGAAGTTGAAAAGGCTTGAAAAAGAAAAATCTTTAATCAAAGCTAAAATCGATAGTCTATTGCCAACAAATATTTCTACATTATTTTTTAGAAAATCAAGCGAGTCCTATGAAATAAACTTTAAGCTAATTAGAAAGAATAACTTAAAAAAAATTCAAAATTTATGTAAAGAGAAGGCTACATTCAGTAGCAGCAAAAATAACTGCATCAAATCAAGAAAAAATTACAATAAAAAAAGCATATTCCAAAGCAACCTTGCCGCGACAAAAAAATTCCTAAATGACCATCCCGAGTGCATTGTATCTAGAGCTGACAAGGGTAATAGTACAATTATAATGTAGAAATGTGACTACATTGAAGCCATGAACAACTTGGCAAAAGACGAGTCTACCTATAAAACCGCCAACAAAGATCCTACAGCTATATTCCAGACAAAAAACAACGAACTTGTTAAAGAATTATACAAACAGAACATGATAAGCGACCAAACGATGAAAAAACTTCACAATGCGGTTCCACCAAGAATGTATGGACTAAGAAAAACACATAAAGATACTCTCTTCATGAGACCAATTGTTAGTTGTCAGGGTTCACTTACATATAGTCTGTCTGTGTTCCTTCACGATATTTTATTCCCCTGGACCACAACCTTGGACTACAATATAAAAAATTCGTTAGAACTGGTTGAATATATAAAGACAATAAAACTCCCCCCAAACTACGTCCTAGTATCACTAGACGTAATCTCATTATACACAAATATACCGAAACAGCTCGTTTTACAGATAATAAAAGAAAATTGGTCACACATTTCAGCTTACACAGAACTGAACAAAGCGTTTTTATGCGAGATAATAGAATTCATATTCGACTCCAGTTATTTTTTTTTTAAACGGACAAATATATCTACAGACAGAGGGCGCAGCGATGAGAAACCCTGCCAGTGCAACATTAGCTAACATAATAATGAACAAACTAATTTCAACAAGCGTCCGCAAGCTTTCATTTCTAATACCAATTTTGAAACTATACGTGGATGATACGATATTTGCAGTCCCACACGACAAAATAGACGAACTTTTAAACACCTTCAATGCTTTTCATGAAAGAATACAATTCACCATAGAGACAGAAATAGAAAATAAAATATCGTTCTTAGATGTTCAGCTCACTAGAAACAACGATGGGTCAATCTCAACGAATTGGTATACAAAACCCACCTCATCTAACAGAATTTTAAATTACTTGTCATTTCATCCACAAACACAAAAAATTAACACAATAAAAAACCTTTTATTTAGATGTTATAGTCTGAGCAAAAGAGTGTACTGGCATAGTAATGAAATCAAGATTAAAAAAATTTTAAGAGTGAACAACTACCCCAAAACATTAGTCAACCAAACTATACAACAGTACAAGCGGAAATCTACAAATTCGGGTTTCGAGAATAACGCGCAAACCGAAAGAGAGAACATCAAATATTATAAATTCCCATACATAAAAGGACTGTCAGAAAAAGTTGAAAACCTCATAAAAAACAACGCTACCAACATTAAACTAGCTTTTTACCATATACTCAAAATTAAAAGACCCCTACCCAAAGTTAACCAAATCTAACTTAGTCTATCAAATCCCCAGTAAAGGTTGCAATTTATCTTATGTTGGCATGACAAAACAATATTTGAAAACAGATATACCAACACAAATACGACTGCGGAGAAAATAACAGGACAAAAACAAGAAAACGATCTGCTCTTGCATACACCATTCAACGAAAAACACGACTTCGATTTTGATGCAGTAAAAATACTTGACACAGAAAAAAACTATCAAAAAAGATGCTTAGCGAAATGATACATACAGGGTTGGGATAGTTCGGCACCAATTTAATATCTTTAAAACGGAACGAACGATACTTTTGAAATTGGCAGCAGAGTGTAATGGACCACAATGCATTTGATGAGCATATTCTCATTAATGAGATACTTCCGGTTTAACCGGAAATGACCAATTTTTTTTTAATTTAAATGGGACACCCTGTATATTTCTGCAGATTCTGAAAGAGCCCTTTTTTCGGATCTGTCCATACCAGGTTCCATGTAAAAATTATTTGTAAAAAGAAGAATTGAGACAACGATTCTTGATGAATGTGCATTAATACATGGAGAAGTCTGAGAAATTTACTCAAGAATTTGTTAATAGACTGCATATTGTCAGGAGGTGAATGGCAAGCACTTCGAACATTTAAAATGATTTTTTAAAAATATTTCTAATAATTTTTTTCTACTAGTAAAAGCTGAATTTTCTTCTTTTTAGATTTCATGAAAATACGTCATGAAAAGCAGAAAGAGTTATCTACTACAAAGTATTTCGTTTTATTTCTCACTATTGATACAAATAACAACGATTTATTTATTTGAATGGATTTTTTCTCAAATGTACAAAAAGACTGAATTTCTTTTTTAACAGAGAATTTTTACATGGAACCCGATATGGACAGATCCGAAACAAGGTGCACTTATAGAATCTGCAGAAATATACAGGGTGTCCCATTTAAATAAAAAATTTTTTAATCATTTCCGGTTAAACCGGAAGTATCTCATTAATGCAAATATGCTCATCAGATGCATTGTGGTCCATTACACTCAGCTGCCAAATTTCAAAATTATCGTCCGTTCCGTTTTAAAGATATTAATTTGGTGCCGAACTTTATCCCAACCCTGTATATCCATTAATAAAACAGTAAACGTCAGATCAGACATACAAGGTTTGAATAATATTTATAACGGCCTGTTAAGAGAAATATAATTGAAAAGGGTATTATGACGAACTAACGGAAAAAGAAACGTATTCAAGAATTGATAACAGGAGACGGAGAACTCCGTCGATCAGTATCATAGTGACTGGCCACGGAAACATACCACCAACAAGACACGTAAACAAAGACGAATAAATGAAACTAAACATCCACCGTGTCCAAATACACCAGACCAAATTGGTAAGAATTGAAATGCAATTATGTAATCAATAATGGGAAATGAGTTTGTATGATACAAAAATATAAACAAAATTATAAAGGAAAAAAAAATTTAATAAAACAATACAATAACACAAAAAAAAGAAAAAGTTTATAATTGCAAATTCCACCTGAATGTTGGTCTCTTTCTAATCTGTGTCCATGTAGCTTGTTTGTAATAGTGTATCATATACCTAATTGAGTTCGTGAATCGTAAAGTTTAAATTGTATTTTACACATATTTGTAAACTCTCTCAAGACTAAGAAATAAATATTCTTGCAGCCCTGAAGAAGATCCAAAAAAGGATCGAAACGTCGGCGATTTAAAAAAGTGTGTATAATTCACCCCACAGTCCTGAAGCCAAGAAATATTCCCTCAATATCCTGTTATATCATGTGCGACATCCTGTTGGCGATGAAGGTTTTCCATCTATGTGGTGAAGATGCAAGCCAAGCAAGTGTCAACTGCAAGTCGGACCACTCATATATAGCATCGAACGAAAAAAGCTCTGAATCAATTTCTTTCACGGAAGAGATTTAATCTGACAGAAGTTATGCAGCGCAAAGTCCAGTCGTGGCAAAGGAACAACACGAAGGGGTACCACTCTCGATTCTGCAGAAATAATAATAATTTTAATTCTTTCAGAATTTGCAATTAATCTGAAATATATTACATAGCCATAACCCGTTGTACTTGTGTCACAAAACCCATGCATCTCCAAGCGAGATATGCTCTCATAAATCAGACATCTAGGCAACTGTATTCTGGATAAATCAAGAAGCTCTAATTTGAAGCGACTCCAATCATCCAAAATGTCTCCGCCGACTGGGCTATTCCAATCACATCTTGAAAGCATTAATTTTTGCATACTATGTTTGGCAAAAAGGATAGAAGGTGATAAAAAACCTAACGGATCAAAAATCCTTGCGACTTGTGAGAGAATCCTTCGCTTAGTATTTGCAGAATTAGTTTCAGGGAAGGACTAAAAGAAAACAACCAAAGTGGGATCCCACTAAAGACCTTAGACCTTCATGAACTTGGGACCCTCTGTGTCAAAACTGAGTGGCATTTGTAAATCTGCTGTTGAAACAGCAGCGAGAACAGAAGGATGTTTGCTTGCCCACTTTCGCAACTCATAACCTCCTTGTTTGAGTAGAGCGATTAACTGTGTTTGTAAATGAAGGGCTTCCTCAATCGATGGGTCGCCTGCGCAGAAATCATCGACATAGATCGATTCTTGTATCAACTCAGCAGCAGCAGGATACGTTTTTTGTTCTAGATAGGCCAGCTCTTTTAGAGTGCTTAACGACGAATATGGCGCAGAAGAAACACCAAAAGTAGCTCTTTTAAGAGTGAACTCTTTTAATTCTTTATTCCTGAAGAAGCGCAGAGAAATCTCTGAAATTTTTTATTTTCATGTTGTGCAAGTATCTGTCTGTACAATTGTTTGATGTCACAAATAAAGGCTACTTTATGAATTCGAAACTTACAGTTAAATAACAAATAAATTCTGATGAAGCTTTGGACCTGAGAAAAGAGCATTATTCAAGCCCCTTGAACTCTTGTCACTTGCATCAAACACTACTCGAAGCTTAGTAGATGTGCTATCTGGTTTTATAACACAATAACTGTATATAAATGAGGATTTTTATTAGGCCGACTATCCAAGGCAATAAATCGTAGGAGGGCCTGTAAATAGGAATCTCCAAAGTCATGGTCTGTATGCTCAAATGGAAGGGAAACAACAAATCTTCCGGTAATGTTTCAATGAACTGAACTTTTGTATATATTTTCACACTTGATATACAGGGTGTCCCAAAACTCGACGTCAACCCGGAACCGGGTGAAAAGGCAGGTAATGCTGGTTGTCAGAAAAATATAAAAAAAATCTAAGTTGCATGATCTTAAAATAATGGGCATTTGAAAAAACACGCAAAATTCCACACCCTGTGACAGTCTTTTCGCTCCTGTTGCCACAAATATCAACTTCTTCCAACTTTTTTTTTATGTGTAACCTTGAATAATGCTTGTCTAAACTGTAATCAAAATTTGGATACCAGCTGCTCTTGGTTTCATGAAAATAGGGCTTGCTTCTCAAAAAAAAAAATTCAAAATAAACAATTGCCTAGTTTAAACTGACTGTATAGAAAAAAAATGTACTACGCAAGTTTGGCATGTTTTGTCAAAAGTTGGCGCATTTAGTAGGGATTTCCAGAAAAAAATTTTCCGGAGAAATTTCTCTGGAAATTTTTTTTTCTGGTAACATTTTTGCCCGGAATATGGATCGGCCACGAGATTGAACCAGAACATCCGATCCATCTTCCGGGAAAAAATGTTACCAGAAAAAAAATTTCCGGAGAAAATTATTTTTCCAGAAAAATTTTTTCCGGAGAAATTTCTCTGGAAATTTTTTTTCTGGTAACATTTTTGCCCGAAAGATGGATCGGCCACGAGATTGAACCAGAACATCCGATCCATCTTCCGGGAAAAAATGTTACCAGAAAAAAAATTTCCGGAGAAAATAATTTTTCCAGAAAAATTTTTTCCGGAGAAATTTCTCTGGAAATTTTTTTTCTGGTAACATTTTTGCCCGGAAGATGGATCTTCCGGGAAAAAATGTTACCAGAAAAAAAATTTCCGGAGAAAATAATTTTTCCAGAAAAATTTTTCCGGAGAAATTTCTCTGGAATTTTTTTTTCTGGTAACATTTTTGCCCGGAAGATGGATCGGCCACGAGATTGAACCAGAACATCCGATCCATCTTCCGGGAAAAAATGTTACCAGAAAAAAAAATTTCCGGAGAAAATAATTTTTCCAGAAAAATTGGACGTTCTTGTCCAATCTCGTGGCCGGCCCGTTCACCGGACTTGAATCCATTGGACTTTTTTACTGGGAAGCAGTTTAAGAAAAAGTGTATTCAAAGGCAATCGAAAATAAATTTGAACTACGGCAGCTACAATTTAACAAGTATTATACCATTTTGGAATCCTTACTAAATGCGCCAACTTTTGACAAAACATGCCAAACTTGCGTAGTACCTACTTTTTTTTTCAATACAGTCAGTTGAAACAAGGCAATTGTTTATTTTGAATTTTTTTTCTGAGAAAAATTATTTCTCAAAATTTCGAATCGCTAAGCCGTCAATAGCTGTATTGTATAATTATGTTCGCATTCAAAAATCTCACCATACTGATTGTTCCTTGGCCTTGCGTATCGCAAGAGTTTTGCATGTTTATAAAAACATATCCGAAATTTAAATTAATAAATGAAGGAAAATAAGGAAGTAACCTTGTTTACAACAATCTCTCATGGGATGCTTTTATGTTAACGGTGGTAAACAGGGTGACTGGTGACGTAAGGGACAACGGCTAACTGGAGATAGAGGACCTCAAACTGAATGTGGATTGAGGGTTTAAATGTCCCATAAGCTATTAGTCTCAGAGACACAGGTTTTTTTGCAAAAGTGCTAAAACTGTAACCTTCCATATCTTCGTTAATATGGCAAATTTTTTGCTGATATTTGGCAAGCTTGGTACAATACATATTCTCCATCAGATCGAGAAGAAAAAATTTCCAAAAATTGCAGGTCCGTATTCAAAAATTTCAGTTTCTGTGTCAGATAAGAAATATCACTCGGTATATAGAATAAAAAAAATTTTAATGGAAAATTGGAATCTGCAAAAAACACTGAGTAAAAATCTGTTTTTTCCTTAAATGGCACAAATTTTCAATAGTTTTTATGATATGTTGAAAGTCGAATATTACAATTTATTCATTATCTTCCAAAGAAACATAACATACTATTCCTGATAGAAAAAAAAACACTGAATTCGATATGCTTAAATAACCTTCACGCATTTTAAAATATTCCTTCACATCTTGAAATCCTGTTTTATTAGTGAATCTATCAATATTATAAGAACAATTCAAAATACAATACAAACACAAAAAAAAGGACAGTAGCACATATGATTCATAAAAAAATCAACTAAGCAAATGCTCGAAATGAGAGGAATTTGCTTCAACATATTTATTGGCTTTTTTGAACTTTGATGATTTCTTTCTCTCTTCAAATGAGGATTATTCTGAGACGAAAAATTGATTGTTATTTATACCGTAGCGGGTGTATACAGTTTGTCTACTTTGAAAGTGGACAAACTTTGGGAGGGCAATTATACAAGTCATTACGGTTGACGGTTATTCTTCAATTTAACATTTCTCGATTTCACGAAATATTTCGAGTTTTTCTTCTAAAATGATCATTATTCAGTTTTCCTTTTAGTCTCATCAACTTTGATCACATATTCGGAAAGGGTAATTAAATGTGCTACAAGATGAGAGAGTCTGTATACAGAAAGCACTCTTATTGCATGCGTGGTGAGAAGAATATCAGGATTCTGAAGTTAATGAAATCAGTCCTATTTTTCAATGGTTTTTTCGATGGAAAATTAATATTTATGCACAAGTTTCCTTCTCAGTGAAATGTATCTCATTTAGTGTACTTTTGAATGACATATCAAATTTTGTGCTAGCTGCTCATTCTCCGCTATAATATCATGGCTTACATGATAACAACGAAAAAGTCCAAAAATTCCGAACCTAAAATTGTTCTATTTTGAAGCTCTTCGTCATTGAATCTTAGTGTGATTTTATAGAAATCATCAATTCATCTGTTATCTGAGACCAGACTCACAGTTTTTAGGTGGCAATAGATTAATTCAGGAGAGTGGGGGCCATAAGACATTAAGGACTTATCTGGCCAATGTGGCGAAATCAGGTGTGATTCGTATATGAAACAACCATGTATAGCAGAGAAAAAACCCTCATGCGACTATTGTTTCTCCTTTTCAACATGAGTTAACATGAGGTTGGCAGTCATGAGATGACAATTTTTCGGACCAGTTATACTTACCGATCACTTTTAGTCTGAAGAATTCATCAGATCAATCCAGAGCAACTTGACAGAAATATTCGATGAAATGCACCTGTCTAACAGATAAAATGTCTAGTTTCAAATGAATGGCTGCCCAGCACATAATACTCGTTCCGTCAAGATCTATTTAATGAATATATTGCGATACAATGGATCTGAAGATACGATCAAATGGCCACCGAAGAGCCCCGATCTTACTCCTTGGGATATTTATGTCTAGAATACTTTGAAAGAGAAAGTATATCTAATTTCAATTCATAGTATTCAGAAGAAGAATGATTAACATTATGATAAAGAGCTAGCGACTTAAATGTCAGCTAATAAATACACCAAATCAGTTTCATGGTGCTATAATTTAAATTTTGTTATCGTATAATATACACTGCGCAAAAATATTAATCTCAAATTTATTCTACAAAAGAAGGTGTTCTCAATGATAATTACGACGAATTATCGCAGATAAACTTCGAGAATTTGCCTTAAGCAACAATATTTTACCTTCATGCCAGCATGGGTTCCTGCCAGGAAGATCAGTACTTACCTGCCCACTCAAATGTGTAGATGATTGGACCAAATCTGTGGATTCGGGTATCCCTGTCGATATTGTTTACCTTGATTTTTCTAAGCCTTTAACAAAGTTCCTACTTCGTTGGATAACATCTTTCCTCAGTGGCAGGGAGTATCAGGTTCGTATCAATGGTAAGCTGTCTTCATCAAGATTGATCCACAGTGGAGTCTCGCAGGGGTCTGTTTTGGGGCCACTTCTATTTCTGCTCTATGTTTCTGACCTGCCATCTCTGCTGAAGTCCATCTGCTCACAATATGCTGACGATTTCAAGCTATATGTGAATCCCATTGAACATGACGATGTCCTCCAGGAAGATCTTAACACGATATCGCAGTGGTGTTCTGCCTGGTTACTTCCTCTGAATGTTGAGAAGTGTGTTGTTCTGCATGTTGGTAGCGGTAATCCTAGATTCAACTACGTGATTGAGAGCTCCATTTTGAATACATCGGGCCACCACAACGACTTGGGATTGATCATTTGATAGGATCTTTCTTGGTCGAGGCACGTGGAGCATGTCGTTCAAAGCAAAGAGGACTACCTACCTCATGAGCAGAGCCTTTCACGGATGTCATCCAGATGTGTATTCAAGGATCTTCACCACCTACGTCCGCCCAATACTCGAGTTTGTCGGTCCTGTTTGGAGCCCTTACCTGGTACGAGATTCCAAGGCTCTTGAGAAAGTGCAGAGGTGGGCTACTCGCATTCCTTATGGTAGGTTCAGGCCATCGTATGCGTCGTTTAAGGGGTGATCTGATTATAACATATAGGGCTACACATCAGATGCTCTATGGTTTTGATACCTTCAACACATTCCTGCTGAACCAAAACCACTTGCGAGGCCCCCATACAAACTGCGAAAACAATTCTTCAAAACTACAGCAAGACAGCATTTTTTGCCCAACCGTGTGTTTGATGTTTGGAATGGTCTTCCGGCTAGTGTTGTTGAAGCCGCATCAGTGAACGCCTTTAAATCAAGATATGACTCATGATGTGAATAGCGTGTGACCTTGTAGTGTTTACGTATCCTTATGAGTTTATATTTCAGTTTCTTGCAATCTCTGTGTTTTGAAGAGGTGTGATTTTTGGTATTGTTGGGTGTTATGCGATTGGTTTTTTTTACTTGCTCATTTCCTGAGCTGTTACAGGTTATCACCTCAGCTCTAATTGTTGTGTAATAATAATAATAATCTATCCGAATAAGGATGACATAGAGAAATTTTGGACCGACCAACTGTCAACACCTAACACTTACAAGAAAAATGCCAAGTGGATAAAAAAAAGAGAAAACTCAAACCAACACCGAACAAATGTCCCTCACAGTCATCACACAACAAGAGCTTTCGGACATTCTCAAAGAAATGCCCAACTGGAAGCCACCTGGACCAGACGAGCTCCACAGTTTTTTGCTGAAAAAATTCAACAGCTTGCAAAGTAATTTAACTAAGGCAGTGAATGAAATCCTAAGCGATCCAGAGAATATGCCCACCTTCCTGACAGAGGGTATAACTTATCTTCGCCGAAAAATCACCAAAGTACAGACGATCCTGCAACGTATAGGCCAGTGACTTGCCTGCCAACTATGTACAAGCACATAACATCTTGCTTTTCGCGTCGAATATACTGCCATTGCGAAAAAAATAATATAATTGCATCGGAACAGAGAGGATTTTCCAGGGGTGCAATGGGATCCAAAGAACAATTGATAATCGACTTTATAATATGCAACCAAGCCCCATAAGAAGAGGAGGAATTTGTACACGTTTTATCTTGACTATAAGAAAGCTTTCGACTCCATGCCGCATGAATGGCTCATGAAAGTTTTAGAGATCTATAAAGTAGATTCGAGAATAGTGAGCTTTCTCATAACAGTTATGTCAACTTGGCGCACTAACATCGAAATCAGTGGAACAGGCATAAGAACTGGCACGGTGTCCATCAAAAGAGAAATTTTTCAGGGAGACTCTCTGAGTTCATTGTGGTTCTACATGGCAATGAACTCGTTATCAACTATTTTAAAATCTTCCGGAAAGGGATTCAACCTGAAAGCCAACACTCGCAACATGTTGATTAACCAACTTTTATACGTCGATGACTTGAAACTGATTGCAGCAAACAGTGACCAACTAGAGGGCCTACTACGCCTTGTAGAGAAGTTTTCCAAAGACGTCAGCATGAACTTTGGACTAGACAAATGGCGTTCCCTAAATATAGCAGCAGGGAGAATCCAACAGACACCTCTTACCTTATCTAACGGAAAAGAAATTAAGGCAATGCTGGCAGGGGATCTATACAAATACCTAGGTATGAAGCAATGTCAAAGGATAGACCAGTGAGTTATGGAGGACGAAATAACAGCAGTGTTAACCAGATGAATGGGGAGCGTGCTCAAAACGAAACTGAACAGCAGAAATTTCACAAAAGCTGTTAACACCTACGCTTGCTCAGTTCTCACCTACTTTTTCGAAATCGTGAGGTGGAGTAATACAGATTTCGATCGTCTCCAAATGAGAACAATGTATACAAAAGCCAACAAGCATCATCCTAAATGCTGTGTTGAAAGAACAACGATTCCAAGAACTGAAGGCGGGCAAGGCTTTGAGAACATAAAGAAAATGGCGGCTGAACAGATAAACAACTCAAGAAATTACTTTGTAGACAAGTCAAACACATCGGACTTAAAAAAGATACTGATTGAAGCATATGGTTCAACACCTCTTCTACTGAGCGAGCCCCCTCATGAAAAGACCGCACAGACGGATAGTGATAAGATTCAAAGATGGAGAGAAAAGCCCCTACATGGAAGACACCTGAACGAGGTCACCCAGGAATATGTCGACATTCCTGCGTCGAACTACTGGCTGACTTCTGGAAGATTGTTTGCTGAAACAGAAGGTGTTCTCCTTGCGATTCGAGATCAAGTAGTGCAAACTAGAAACTATCAGAAATATATCATGAAGGACAGGAGCATTAATGACGATAGATGCTGCTACGGATGTTTGTAGGTCACGATGGACACCAGGAACAACCATGGAGGGAAATATTGCAAGACCGACTACCAGGGCGTCAGCCGGGATATCCAGGACCAAGCAACGAAGGACGAACAGCCCAGGATCCAGAAGAAGCAGAACACCAGAGACCTCAGATCTCAATCCCCCTGATACTTTCTATCCGGGATGAGTGAATGTTCCCCTCATTAGGGACTGTGATAGCCGATCGCTAGGGGGTGTGAGAAATCACAGCCTTCTCTACGCTAACAGTAGTAGATAAACTATTAAATATGAAAGTATTGATTGTGAGAGTAGATTGAATTCAATAAGGGTCGATCTTGATTCCTTGGTTTCTCTTGGATCTACCTAATGAATGGGAGCCTGTGCTGTTGGTTTCTTCCTGGTTGAAATGTCGAGAGGTGGAAGTGCCAGTGAGGTTGATACGCTATAGTTCTGCATCATAGAAAACTGGAATGGGTTGTTCTACAGGGGTGGTAGTCCAACATTGGTTGAAGATTAGGAGACATGGGTTGGCTTCAATAGCTTTTGGTTCTCTAGTATAACATAGGAATCTTCTCAAGAGTTTGATGAAACCACGCAATTCAAGGATGTTGTCGTTATCTTTCTCGTAATTATTTACGAGAAGGATTAGCCCAAGTAGTATTGAAATTGTAGTTTGAAGCCATGAAGAATATTGGACGAATGGATTCAGGGTGATGTTTTTCTTGAGTTTTCACAACAGTCATCATCTGTAATACAGGTAGAAGGAATTTCATAGCTTGAATTTGAGTCATCAAGTTGAAAGTGGTTTAATTCCTGAGTTTCCATCTGTTAGATGATTTCATTCTTGAGAGGGTCTTCACCACAGGTAATTGTCAGTTGTGTGGGTGCAGAAACAGAAAATAACCATTGGTTGACATCGATTTCGTGCCAGATTTTAGCGTCAGCAATCAAGTTTCTTGTTTTACATGATTTTGAAATGTTTGAGATGACATTGGATATTGACTAGACTTCACAAACAGGATCGGTTTTGAGAAGAGTAGATATATTCTTGTATATCCATTTTTTTTATGGGTTTCTTCACAATTGTCCGAACTGTCGAAAATTAAATAACTGGTTCTTTTATGGGATATTAGGAGATATGGTTCAGATTGGTTAATGTAGGAAAATGAGTTGTTAGGTGTTATCATTTGGATGAGGAGTAGATAAAAATAAAAAATGATAAAGATCAAGAATTTCAGAAGATGCCAAAGGTATTTCGAAGGCAATTATTGAACTGTTTTTTTTTTGCTGAAAAAATTTAAATTCATGAATTTGTAATAAAGGTAAATATTATCAAGAGTTGGAATTACAGGAAGAGTAAATTCGTAACTCATAAAGCAATTGTTCTGAAAATATTGTCCTGCAACTGATGATGCCATGTTGCAATAAGATAATTTCATTTACATAATTTTCAAGAGGGTTTCAGATTTCATCAGTCATTTCGATGAGTGAGAATGAATAATTTGTAATACTCTTTTCATATTCTGAAGATTCTTTCATGTTTTTCATTTCCTTCGAATAGATATAAAATGCTTTTAAATTATTATTAAGCATTTCAATATCTTCTTCCATTTCAGGAATAGAATTATTAAAATTGGAAATTGTAGATGATGAAATAGTAACTTGTTGTTGCATGAATACTTCAGTTTGTTGATTATTATTGATTAATTCATTAATTTTATCTGAATAGAAATCTGCAGCATTTGCATCAGGCGTACCGATTAACCATTTAATTGCTGCCCCAGCTCCATCTTAAAGTCCGCGTTTCCTTCTTTGAGGATTTATTTCTTGAGATATAGTACGATATAATTGAATATAAGAGTCGACATGATGCAGTTCGTAAAACACTACATCAGTAGCTCGCCATCCAACTGAAAATGCTGCAATCGGAAACAATTCCATAATTATAAGTATCAGCCCGAAGTATTAGATATAATTGTTTAATAAGATTAATTTTAGTTTTGACATAACTCAGTTGATTTTAGCAGTCACTTGGAATGTGTTCCGTGAAAAGAATATTACAAATACGAAAAGAAGGCGTAGTGTATTTAGATATTTCATATTCAATATGAGTTCAATTATGATATGTTAATATCGTATATTTATTATTAGATATATGAGCTTTCACTAGATTATGAAATAAAAGACCGGCTGAAAATTCGATTAGATTAATTTTATATTTCCTTTGATGAGCCTGGAGTAGGGAGGAGTATGAATACAAGGAATATCATCAATAGGCCCGTTTACAAGAACAGTTTTCCTGGCAGTTTTGGAGCGTTCGCTCCATTTCTTAACTCCAATCCTGTGCGTGTGAATGCTACACCATCGTGAGTCCAAAAGTGTCGATTTGATGCGACGTGCCAGATGTGCTGGTTTGTGATATCAACGTCGTATTCACACGCACACTCCGATCTGCCGAGTTATGTAGCAAAAGATGCTTATCGTTCTCTCGAATTTTCGCAGTTGGAAATGTTTATTTATGTTTATAAACTTGAATTCGGCTCATTTTCACCAGTACCTACATACAAAATGAGGAATAGGGATAATTCAGAATTATTTATGAACATGTACCTTTCCTACAAAAGCTTTCCGTGTTTATGGAAAATAAAAAGTTATGTCATCCATTCTTAAGTAATTTCTGTAGTCTTCTGGATAATTTTCTCGGAGTTCCCTTAACAGAGGCATATGATCAAAACGCTCTCTATTCAACCTCCACTGCTTAAACCAAATTTTCCGAGGAGTTTTCTTCTCATCTTCATTGATGACATACAGGCCTAAACAAGCAATAGCCTTCCTTTTTCTCGAATTCATGTTCACCACACTGTCCACTTACGGGTATTCGAGTCAACTGACTGGTATTTATAAGGGAGCACTGTATTTTGCATTCACACGGAGAGTTTTGGAGCGTACAGTAAAATCTGCCGCATCGATGCGCGATCCAAAAGTCTTGCTCCATTTATTTTGACGACCACGCATCAATCCTCACGCTCCTGGAACGCCGTTCCGGAGTGCCGCATCGGAGCGACGCTACAGGAGCGTCGGTTCGGAGTGTACGTGTAAACGGGGCTATTATCTCTATTTTCATCTGAAATAATATATGGTTTCAATTCATTGAAATGATATGATTTTAATTTAGTTCTGCTATTCTCAAAGTTGCCGTTTGATTATTATGAATTCGTCCCATTTATAGGGACCTTTATATTAAGGCTTAAGCTTTTTATTTTTAGCTTTCCAATGGTTATCATGAAAGAGTGAAAGATCTCCTACGTTAAAAACATATGTTCGATTATGTGATATATCATAATATTCCTTCGATCTAAGTTTCGATTCTTTTCAGTTTTCATGATCCGTTTCACGTAAATTTTTCAATTTATTATTGATATCGTAAGATCTGAATAGTTGGAAATCATTTGAGATTATTAATTTGCGAAGGTACTCTCGCTTTTTGCCCAAAAACTTATTCATAAGGAGTGTTTTGAGTTGATTTATGAATCGATGTGTTATAAGTAAAAGTAGCGATCGTTTTGAATTGTTAAGATGAAGCGATTATTATGTTTAGTGATAGGTAAAGGATCTAACATGTCCAAAGTAATTTGTTCTCAAAATTGGTTTGAGGTAGTTGTGATAACCTTGAAACTTTTATTATGTTTGAAATCAGTTCTGGATTTTTGTTAGATTTGACATTTTTTGATATAATTCATCTTTCCTATTATTTCAAGAATATATTTGTTTAATTTTTTTATATGTTCGTTCAAATCCTTGATGGCCAGCTAAGGGTGAATCATGATTTTCAAATAAGATATTTTTAATGAGATTTTCATCATCAAAGAATAAAAGGTCCTCAGATAAAATTTCATAATCAAAATCACGGAATAAAAATACAAAGGACTGAAATATACTTTTCCTCGAGTGATTTAATTTTGTCTAGATAACGCAATTTCGCAATAATGAATTCAGTAACGTTATTGTGCTTTAACGAAAGTCTAAGATTTTATTACCTCCATTTGACGGGGTGAACAATCTGAAGCAGTTAAGCTTTGGTCGTATAGGCAACTAAAGTCGCATTTTGGGTATTATATTGGTTGTCTAGTAACCCAACGTTTAGAATTAGTGCAGTTTTTGGTCAACTAAACTAGGAAACTACGCTATGTTTTAAGAATTGGTCATTGACCTTTGCGACGTAAATAAATGAAAACAAATAAATTTAAAGCCTTTATTCAAATTTTTTGTTCAACATTTTTTTAAATCTCTTTTAGTAAGCGTTTGAACTCATGAAAAATATCGGCAATTTCTTCCTTGATTTAACTTTTTATGAATTCTTAATTTTGAATTTTCCAGAAATATCCAATAAATTGCAGGCGTGCTTGTTTTTCAGCATGAATCGAAAGTATTTTCAACAGTTAAGTGGTCTTCGTTGTCGATTTCTGTTGCGAAACAGTCGTTTCTATTCTTTAACCAAGGACTTTTGGCTCTATACGTAAAACTACTAATAAATAGACATAGCGATACAAGTTGAAATATTTACATGATGGCCACGGTAATTATTTGGTTAAAATATTTACTATTTTAACGTCATATGTGGCATGATCTTCATTCCCATAGATGGCGCTTGTGTAAATTAGTTGCATCAAAGTAAACTTCGCAACGTTTAGGCAACGTATATATGATAACTGTAGTTACAGAACGACGTTGTAAAAACTCGAAAATGATTGACCAGACTGGTGCAAATCATGGTTATGAGAACGTTGTTTTAAGTTTGGCGAAGTCACTTTGTTTGGTTGCGCGACTTCTTTATATACGTCGACGCAACATAAAAATACTACTTGGAGTGCGCCTTGACGCCCAAAAGCTTGGTTCAGGATTTCTCCCACTTCATAGAAAATCGATTTTTTATGAGTAAATTAATATACTTTCAATATTTTTCAAGGTTAGTGGAGAATGTACAACAATTATAGTGGCTCATCGTTTATCAACAGTAAGGAATGCTAACAGAATCTTCGTTTTCAACGAAGGTAGAATCGTAGAACATGGAACCTATCAAGAGCTTATGGATGCTCAAGGACCTTTTTTTAACTTGGTGAAATCCCAGAATAACTATCAAGCAGCCCAAACTGAAGAAGGTAATTCCGACTTATCAGTCGAAAGCAAAGCTTATAGTATATTATTAACGTGTTTTATTCTTTATGTTGTAGAAATTCTTGAACCAAACAATGAAGTTTTCAAGAACGAACAGATTAGAAGAGATTCCTATGTTGATGCTCACAAATTTAAACACAGAATGGTAAGCAGACTTCTCATAATATTCCAGATTACTGATATATGAGAAATGCAAAATATCTGCAACACAATGCACACAGAATTGTAGCCTACAGGAAACCAAATTTATCTCCACTGCTAACTAACGTATAATCCTTACAGCTGTTATTCTGAAAATTTTTGATAGTGAACCCGGTAAACAGACTTCCCGGCGACATCACCGATAGGTTATAATCCGACCTCTATGCGAACTCTTATTGCAACATCCTATAGATGTCACAAATACACTGCACAAAAAAATTAAGGCACATTATGGAAATCTCAAATTTATTCTACAACTGAAGGTGTTCTCAATGTTAATAATTTTTATCAGAATAACGTATCCATATGTTATCCACTTTCAACGTTTTTCTTCAATACAGATGTTTTTTCCCAGCAGTAATAAAAAAAGATGAGATTATCAGATTTTTGAATGTAATGGATCCATTCTGAAATCAGTTGTTCTCGATCAATTCTAGTGATCAATAGTTTTTCTTTCGTTTGATTTTCTACACTCGATCGCTATGCAACGCGAAACACGCAATTTGACCCAAGAGGAATGTGCCCAAGCGTTAGTTTTGCGAGAAGAAGGGTGGGCATACACAAGAATTGCAGAAAGGTTTGGAGTTTCCCATACAAGTGTGTAAAGAATGTTGCAGCGATTCAGGGAGACAGGTATGAATGTCCGAAGACCAGGACAGGGTAGACCACGAGTAACAACTGCCATTCAAGAACGTTACTTGAGAGTTTCTTCGTTGAGACAACGGTTTGCAACCGCTCGCCTTCTTCAAAATCAGCTCGAGCAAACTCATGAGGTGCAAATTAGCACTCAGACAATAAGAAATCGCCTCAGAGAATATGATTTAAGGCCTCGTGTCGCGGCTAGAGGCCCAGCTCTTACCCCATCCCATCGAAGGACGCGTTTGAATTTTGCGAGAGAGCATATCCATTGGGAAAAGGCTGATTGGAAAAGAGTTCTCTTCACAGATGAGCCTAGATTCAGCCTCACCATTGTGATCGACGTTCCCTTGTATACAGACGTCCACATGAAAGATGTGCTCAGTGCAATTTCCTGAATACTACTGGTTTCGGGGGAGGATCGATTATGGTATGGGGTGGAATATCTTTGACTGATCGCACAGAAATAGTGGTCGTTGATAATGGAGCTATGAATGCTGATAGGTATATAAGGAACATTCTTGAAGAGCATGATGTAGTGCCATTTGCCCCATACATTGGTGAAAATTTTATTTTTATGGACGATAATGCCAGACCCCATCGTGCGCGCATCGTTCAGTAGTACCTTGAAGAGGTTGAAGTCTCTCGAATGAAATGGCGAGCAAGAATTCCAGAACTCAATCCGATTGAGCAGGTTTGGGATAACCTCAAGTTCAGAAAATCATCCAGCTACTCTTAATGACTTAAGAATCCAACTCAGAGAAATCTGGGAAGGATTAGATCAGAACATTTTAAGATCACTCATTTTGAGTATGAACCGTCGTTGCCGAGCTGTAATTAACACAAGGGATGGAAATACCAAGTATCAAATCACTTATCAGCATTCCAGTAGTGTGAAAATTGTTTATTTCTCTTCTTTCACATAAGATTCGGTGAAATCCTGAATTTTTCTTCCATCTAATGTGTCTTATACAGAACATAACATAAAATAGTTATTTTTGTATTAAGTGCGTAAAATGAGTGTTTTTTTCATGGCACATGAGAGTGTCAATTTTGGCCGAGACCGCAGGTCGAGGCCAAAAATTCACTCGAATGTGCCATGAAAACACGAATTTTATACGCACGAAATACAAACAACATTTTTTGTACAACTGTGAATGTGAATTTACATCGTCTGAAATACGTATAATCATTGAAGATAATGCTTTCAGTACAATATTTAAATGAATCCAGTGATCTTTCTGTGTCGTAACTATAGAAACAGTTTGTTGAAATTGTTTGAATCTTTGACAGTATTTGCTCGTAGTTGCTTCAATTTCGAATTATTTTAAAGAAGATGGATGTTGAACATGATAGTGGTAGTGATACCCCCGCAGATGTGGCTGAAGAAGCAAATACAATTGTATCTTATATGTTACCAGCCAAATCAAAGCTAATAATATGAGAAAACGAATAACCAATTTCGAGAATGGCGCAACAAGAACAACGTAAAAAAGGTTTCTGAAAATATGCTCACATGCTATTTCGAGGAAAAATAAAAATTTTTTAAACCTTCCAAGTTATGGAGCTCAATGTTAAAAAAAACATCGAATGTCAAGGAAAATATTGATATAAGGCATTTTTCAAAATTGGTCCCGCTTATTAAGAACAAAAGCGTCGGATACCGAGGAAAGAAATCTAAAGTTTTATGGAGCGATAAAATCAATAAATTTGTCAGAGATGCTGATGACGAAACTAATTTACTTTATAAGGTACAGATACAATCATAATTTTGTGAAATTTGTTGTAAATAAAATATTCATTATTTTTAAGTTGTTCTAATTTTAGTTATCAGCAGTGAAAAAAATATATATCCATAGTGATGAAGAAAAGTCAAGTTTTTTTGACAGTTGTACAAAAAATAAGTTATAAAGTCAATGTAGAGTTAACTTCCATTAATATTGGGATTTTCAGAATGTGCGTTAATTTTTTTGCGCAGTGTAAAAACAGAATAAGATATTCGCATTGCGACTACCCGGGCATATTCATATCTCACGTATCGTAGCGCAATCCGAATTCACCCGAAGCTGACGTAGGTAAGCAGGTAAGGTATACCTACTCCACGCACGATATCGCAAAGACACGTGCGATCTTGAACGTTGTTTATAACTTCTGAAGATCGCATTAATTTGTCAACCGGCTCTAAATGGATTTTGTAGAAAAAATTACCTCAGATCATCTGAAAATCAACGATGAAACGAATAGAATGAAACTAACCACAGAGAGTGAAATCGAAGTGTTTTCGAATTATTTTCTCATATAATCTTAAAATTACGAGTTATATCCTCCAAAATTTGACACTCCTAATCCCGCGGCAAAAGGTTCCATCGTTCTTTTGAGAGAACTTTAGTCCCTTGGTTTATAAATTATTTTATGCAAATCAGGTCTCGAAAAAACTGAAAAAAAATAATAATATCATATACTCGAAGCTGTTACTTTAGCTTCAGAATATCGAGTTTGTTGGTTATCATATCGGTTTTTCATCCAAAAATGATGTTTAACGATACAGATCAGAGCTGTGCCGAGCACTGAAGAAAAATGCTTCGAGCACAAAGCACTTAGCCTTATTGAAAAGTGCTCCTGAAACTCGAGCACTAAGCCCTTATTTTTTAAGGAATACTCGCGATTACTAAGCACTTTTGGAAAGTAATTCGTTTACACGAGCACCGAGAACTAAGCACTTCTCAAAATGAATCTTTGTATTTTCCATCCAAATGTCTCTTAGTTTGAAATTTTGATTTTGATGTCTTGATTTTTTCTTTCGAGTGATATCGTGTTTTGAATAGGGCATAATTGAAATTGACAATAGTTTTCTCTCAGGAAGTCCAACATTGTCGTTCACAGGCAAATATAAATTACCGTGTATTATACCCGGGAAAAATATTAGATTTTAGCTCTCGGTTTTTTGTCTCCCTCCGCTTCGCGTCGGGGGACAACATAACCTCGAGCTAAAATCTAATACTTTCTACCCTTGTATGATAAATAACTATTATATCTATATTTATATCTTTTTTTCTCAGTGACAACGTCTATACCATCATCACATTTCAATTGGTGCTGTGAGCCTATAAATTGAAGAAATTATTGATTTCGATGATTTGCCTTGAAAGCGTTGCTAAAACATTTAAGAAAAAATGCTAGGACGCTAACAAACTACTTTCAATACCTCAGGGATTGAAAATATGTACCAAATATATTTCATATTGCGATGAAGGTAATTTTTTCTGAATTGAAATTACTTTTTCATCTCAGAATCATTCATAGTAAAAATATGGTAGTGATTCGTTATTTTATCGTGATAAAGATGTTTGTTTTCAATATCAGGTAGTTTTCATTGCTAAACACAAATACACTAACTGCATTCTTTGATTTCTTTGGTTTCGAACACTTTTTCATTTATGTATAAAATATGTGTGTAGGTACAAAGTATTCCAAATACATGTCTATCTATCACCCAAACATTTTATTTCTTCAATAATAGGTTGTGACAATAATTTTTTTTGTACAATATCAATTTTCACCAATTGTCTGGAGCGATCTTTCACAATTCATAAACAACGTTCGATATCGCAAGTTACCTTGCGGTATCGCGCGTGAAATATACGTCGGCTTCGGATCACTTCCGATTGCGCTACGGTACGTGGGATATGAATATGCTACTCGTGTCTAGAGACACCAATTCTACTTTGGCTTCCGGCCTTCCGCGTCCGCCGCAGTCGCAGTGAGTTGGCAAGCAAATTAACCGCTAACATTGTATTTCTGTAGTTTTAAGAAATTTAAGATTCGTGGCTAAATGGCATAAATCCTCATAATAGAAAGTGAATCGAGTTCTACTTAATTGTAGAAATCGATTAGACGGTGATATATTCCATTATAATTGAGCAAATTTATGTAAGGAAAATATCTTTGCTTTGTTGATTAGAACGTTAAATTGATACAATATACATTGAAAACATGAACTTTTTAGTAAAATCACTAGGCCAATATCGTTTTCCTGTTTTAAATTCGTTCAAATAAGGATTTGTATACATGATGTTATAAAAATTACTATGCCGGTAACAACTTGATTTTTTTTGTGTTCCTTTTAGATTATGGTAGTTTTGACGGAAAAATGGTTTTTATGTCCCTATCTTGGTTTTTTATAAAAAAAAATACTCACCCTTCCGCTAACTTCCGTGCAAAACTCGATTAAATAGCTATAAAATAAGAAAGGTACCAAAAAATTTAAACTAAAGAATCATGATTTAGCGACACGCTTTTTTTTAGAAATTTCTTACCCCTTATCCCAGGAAGGAAACATTTACAGACCCCTGTTTATATAAAGTATTTCTTTTAAATAACCCAAAGAATCGCCCCTTTCTGTTTTTTATGATATTCAGGAAAGGTAAAGGTATTTTTCATCGGAAATGAGCATTCTAGAATTATTCATGACAACTTTCATTGGTGGCAAACGAGTTTTCCCCCAATTTGAACACGGTATTTGGCCTGAATAGGGGTGCAAAGCTAAGCTGTATTTTGGCGTGCACATTTTTCAAAAATATTTCGTAGGTTTTGAAAGTGACGTATTTTTTGAACTAGTGACATCACACAGAAAATATTTCAAAATGTTTTTGAGAGTATTTTAACGCCAAAATACAACTTAAATAATAATATCAGGAGAAACGTTAGAAAACTCTGGTTTTAGATTTATTAGTACATGTTTAAATAAAAAACAGAGAAGAAAGTTTACATAAAAATGTGTATAATGGTTATCCTTATTGTTTATGATAGTTTTAAAAGGAAAATGGTTTATATGTCCTTATCTTCGTTTGTCATAAAAAAATACCTTTCAGCAGTTCCGCTAACTTCCGTGCAAAACTGGCATAGATAGCTATAACATGAGAAAGGTTAAAAAAAATGAACTAAAATATCAATGAAAACTTTTATTTTTGAAAATGAGTACAAAACTAATCTGTACGCGAGAGATTGATCGTTAATGAGTTAACGATACAATCATTTAAATTGAACTGCCTAAGTAATAACTGAAATATTTTGAACAAAAATAATTGCAAAACACTTCACGTTCAGGATACCATGTCAGGGTTAGCGACAAGAATTTTTTTCTTAGAAATTTAATACCCCGTATCCCAGAAAGGAACCATTTCCAGACCCCTCTTTATGTGAAGTGTTTTTTTTAAATAACTCAAAAAATCCCTCCTTTCAGTTTTTTAATGATATTTAGAAAAAGTTTATTCACTGCACTGAAAGAATTGGAGCCCATTCATAATAGCCCACCTCAATTTATTGCAGACAAATGATAAAATGTATTTTCAAGGAGTAGAAACAATAAAAAGTGAAAATTTAATTGATGAATTGAAAATCAAAATTGTGAACAAAGATAAACCTTATATTTAGTACTTACCAGGATGGAATTTCCTAACGTGCGCATTTAAACTGCTTTTTTTGGTGAATGTAGTTTTGCATATTTCACATGCCGCAACCATTTTCAATAAAACTTTTCAAAGGACACTACAAAACCCCGGTAGTAACGAAGGAAATAATATTCAAATATTCCGTTGAACAATAATAAACAACTCGCAACTGACAACTCAATGTGCACTGCGCATGCGGAAGGCCGAAAGCCAAAGTAGAATTAGTGCCTCTAGACACGAGTGAATATGCTACCCGGCGAGATCGCCGAGAGGTTACTATCGAACATCTATGCAAACTCCTATTGCGACTTCTTATAGAAATCGCAACGGGACAAGAATAAGATATTCACATTGCGAGTTCTTATAGAAGTCTCAAAGATATCCCATCGTGAGCTCTTTACTCGTGAAAATTGCAGGCTCGAACAAATTAAGAAATCCGCTATTAAACCTCCGTAAGTTAAGTGTTTCGATTCGAGACCCTTAAGTAAGTGAAGTTTCTTGAGAATTGATACTATCATATGTATTATTGTGTTTAAATATACTCAATGGTATCGTGACAAATGATTTATATTTTTGCAACATATTCACTTCCGATTTAAAAGAAAATAAAAATTTTACGAAAATAGTTTTTCTGGATATCGAGTATTCGAGATGGGAAGTATATATCACAGGAAAAAAACGATAATTAAATGTGTAGGTAATGAAATTAATTTATATTTCCTATACAACCGTTAGTTAATATTCCGACAGATTTGAAATTTGGTATTAAGAAGGAAGAAAATGAGGGCCACATTCGTGCTAAATCTCTTGTAAAATGAAGAATATTCTCATCGTATTTCACCCAAGAAGTTACCTTATATTATACAGTGTGGAACAGCCAAAAAGGAATAAATTCGAAAACGAATAAATGAGATCGTATTGGGAAAAACGCTCGGACATTTGTATTTTTAGATGCGCATTTCAGAAAAAATAATGTTATAGGGTTTGTCAAGTGAAGGTGGCCGATACCAAATTTCTTATTTTAAATACAACCCCCTGTAGATTATTAGTCTTTTGGATTCATCAGAAAATTCTAGACATAATTCATGTACAATGTCCCATTCTTCAACTGTTCCGGAAATATTAAGTGTTTATAGAAATATTAAAAGAATTAACAATGAAAAAAATATTTTAATTCACAAATTCGCTACATTACTTTCAATACATTTTCTACATTGAAGTTAATGTAGATTTGTGAAATATAGTTATTTTCCTAACAAGTGCGGAAAGTGATATTTTCCCGCACGAAACTGCCGTTACCCAAACGACGCGAAGCGGAGTTTGGGTAAGCAGTTGAGTGCGGGAAAAACACTTCCGCACGAGTTAGGAACAATATTTTTTCTACAAGCGCTTATACGAGATCGATTTCAACACACAGATCAAATGTGAATTGATCATTCTAAATACACATGAATGACAAAAGTCTCTGACAAGTCGTTATTCTTTAGAAAAAGCGTGCGAGAAAAACCCTTGCTAATCCATTACCACACGCATTTGCGTTATTCTTTAGAAAAAGCGTGCGAGAAAAACCCTTGCTAATCCATTACCAGACGCATTTGCGTGCGGTAATGGAATAGCAGGGGTTTTTCCCACACTGTTTGGCAATGTGACTCTTTACGAATTGAAATACGTGCGGGAAAGAGAATGAAAGTGCACGCTTGTAGAAAAAAATAATTTTTTCCTGTGACGGGAAAAAAATGTGACACTTTATATCTCTTGATAGGTCACAAAATATGATCTTTTACGAAATTACTTTTTTCCCTGTCAAAAAAATTATTCTCTATGTAGCCGGAAAAAAAGTAATTTCGTGAACAGTTATATTTATTCCACCATTAAATGGTCGTTTTTCCTGTCACAGAAAAAAATAGTGTATTATACACGGGAAAAATGTTAGATTTTAGCTCTCGGCTTTTTGTCTCCCTCTGCTTCGCATCGGGAGACAATACAACCTCGAGCTAAAATCTAATACTTTTTTCCCTTGTAAAATAAATAACTATTCTTTTTCCAACCTTTAATTTTTGTTATACATCTGAAAATACTTAATATTTCCGAAACAGTTGAAGATATATATGGGGCATTGTACATGAATTACGTCTAGAATTTTCTGCTGAATCCAAGAAACTAATAATATACAGGGGGTTGTATTTAAAATAAGAAAGTTTGTATCGACCACTGTCACATGACACACCCTATATTATTATTTTTTAAAAGAGGCGCATCTAAAAATACAAATCGACGTGTTCAAGCGTTTTTCCCAACACGTTCTCACTTATTCGTTATCGAATTCATTCCATTTGGCTGTTCCACATTGTATAGGTATGTAAATACATAAAGGGTCATCTTAGTGCAAATATTGAGTCCCACTCATCGTTACACGTGCATAAAATGAAGATATAATATGTAAAAAATCAATTAATATTTAAAAAATTATCTACTCCTTTTCCATTCCAAAGGAGTTATCTTCAAAAATTCCATTAAAGCCTAATGGCTATTCGTGGTTCACCGTTTGCTAGATTCAACATCTGGAGTTTTATAGAATGCATTGTGACGTCATGAGGCCCAGTGGCCTGTTTGAGCCTGTTTGTGTTTTTAAGTTATTTCTTCTTCAGTGTAACAGTGATGTTCAGTTACGCAGTAGAATTTATACTATGCGTATGTATTTGTAAAAATGCAAGCTCCTGACGAAATTCTTTTCGAGATAATAATAACATCGAAAAGAAATTTATAATAAACATCGGTATTGGTAAGTATAGCTTATTCGTTTGATTCATACTGTTGGTAGGGCATTAATATCATGTAAGTTATTGAAGTATAGATTTTTTCGAGATATACACTGATCAACAATTGCTAAGGATCACTTATGAACTTCTCTTCATTTCTATTATCTCGTGAATATCTGAACATTATATGTTCTCTAAGGAAAAAGTAAGATGTTTTGAGTTGATTATATCATTATATCATTATCTGTAGGCTGTTACAGGTGGAGTGAAAAGCAATGTGGTATTTGTTATTAAATCTGTTTTTTTTTTCTCGTTCAAACACAAAAGGTGACAATAATTGAAGAAATGAGAACAATATCAGCTTATCAGTCATGCCGAGAAGGCATTTGGCTCCTTTGCAACTGGGCCAAATCATACGGTGGATACAGGAAGGTTTGTCCCAGCGAGAAGTGTCCCGGCGGTTGAATGTTTCACAAAGTGTCGTGAGTCGGGCTTGGAATAGGTTCATCCAAAATGACTCAGTAGCTTATGTTCATGGGGGAGGTCGGCAGCGCAGTACAACAGCTGCCCAAGATCGTCTTTTGATCCTCAATGCTAGGAGAAATCCCACTTACCCGCCGTCGCGGCTCAATAGATCACTGAGAGTTGCAGCATGAGTTCTAATTTCGAACCAGACTGTAAGACGACGACTACATGTTCGTGGTTTGAGAGCACGTAGGAGGGTACAACATGCCCGTTTGAATAGGTAACACCGGGTTCATCGACGGCAATGGGCTGAGGAGCACCGCAATTGGACACTTGAAGATTGGAGCCGATGTTTATTTACGGATGAGTCGAGATTTCGTTTGGTCAACTCCGATGGACGTATTCTTGCTTGAAGGGAAAGAGGTCGAAGGTATGCAGAACAGTTTATGGTACCCACAACAGCTTTTGTCGGAGGTTCTATATGTGTATAGGGAGGCAATTGTTTGAACCATCGCACAGAGTTGGTTGTTCTGCAGAACACTACCATGACCAGCCAGAGATATCACGATATGATTATTGAACCCATAATTCTTCCGTTTGCGGCTGCCGTGGGCAAGAATTTCATTTTAATTGGCGATAATGCCCGTCCACACCGTAGTCATCTGGTTAATGAAGCGCTAGAAACTCATGCTATTGATAGGATGGACTGGCCAGGTCGCTCTCCAGACATGAATTGCATCGAACATGTCTGGTCTGAGATGTCTAGACAATTATCAACCTAAGAACAACCGATCAATAACCTGGAGGTCCTTTCTAACGCTTTACGGGATATTTGGACGAATTTGCCCCAAAATTTTATAAATCGTTTGATCGAAAGTATGCCTCGTAGGGTAGAATGCTTGAGACGAGCTCGTGGGGGACCAACTAGGTACTAGCTTAACCGAAACTTCAGCCTTCTTGTGGTTTCATCATAAAATTTTTATGTTATTCAAACACAGAATTTTGAGTGTTCCTAATAAAGTCTTTTTGTCTCTCCAACTTTCCATTTTTTCATTCTTTTCTCAAGTGAACCATATTATCAACTGAAAATACTCAGATATCTGACTAAATTCATTTAATCTTGGAGCGAATATTTCAGAAATAAATTTAGAACAAGTAAGTGATCCCTATCAATTGTTGAGCAATGTAATATTGAAACCTGGTATCCTGGTAAATTTCATTTTCTAATTACATATGAGTATTTATTTTTGTAGAAACATTGACACGAAAATGAAGTACAACAGAAAAAGATTTTGAGGTGTTCTCCCAAGACTGGCTGATTCGCAGTGAAAAAAGAAGATGACTAAATATCGATAATTGAATTAAATAAACATAAATTAGGAGATCGCTGAAGATGTTCATTCACAACCCATTCGACCTACTTTGATACCAGGGGCAAATTTCACCAAATTATTTTGCCATTAAGCAGTGAATTAGAGTAAACAACAATAAAGGTTTTTCTTTTTGGTCAGATTAACTATTCTCTACCACTGCTTTTCTCTAGATATTTGTTATTTCGAACCGTTATTCATTTAATGTAATGAAAATCGCAAAGTTTAGTGCATTTCCCCTGATGTGAATAAAAAAATAAATACCAATTTAAATGCTTTTTTTCTGCATCATTCAAACTATCCAATGAAAACAATTTTGGGAATGATTTATTACAATGCATCGAAATCCGTGAAAAATTAAAAATTATAATAATATAAATCTACCTGAACTTTTTCTGAAAACTACATCAAAATTTCTAACGAAAAACAAACTACGAAAGTAAAGATCAATGAAAATTTCGTGAAAAAACAGTTTAATTTAGACCAGTTTGAAAAAAACACAAACTATTTACTTGAAATTTTAGCGAATTTCGGAGAAAACAATATCTATTCATTCATTCAGAACTATTTAGAGGGTCCTTGAATGTCTAGGATATAGAAACTCAATAGGACAAAATGCCGACGTTTCGAGTTAATATAAAAGAGGCCGTGTTTACGGTACTTGCCCCAAAATTTATGTTTTGCCCAAAGTGCACAAAACCAGCTATCCCTTACTCTGCTCGATGAACAGGAGGATATATAAATAAGAAACTGCCAGGGGATCTAACAACTAGTATACAAAACAAGCTAAACAAACTGGTTACACTCTTGCATAAGCAGGGCAAAATCGATGACGCAACGCTAAAATCTTTGAAGTACAATAACGGTACTAGCCCCAAACTTTATTTTTTGCCCAAAGTGCACAAAACCAGCTATCCCTTACGATCAATAGTAAGTTTCGTGGGTTCCCCCCTCTATAATTTGAGCAAAGGACCCTGCACATTTTGTATGGGAATTGGCTCCCGGTGGATTTGGCTGAAAATTTGATATGATGTTCTACTAATCCTTCTGATCAAATGTCTCCACAGTCACGAAGCTGAAAAATGCATACTTCTAGGAGTTTTTAGCGATTTTTTGTATCCATTATGGCTAACGTATTACGTTCACACAGAAATGTTTGAGAATATTTCGTGATTATTGAAAGCAGATTCTGTCAATTCGAAATATTTTCAAACATTTCTGTGTGAACGGTAATACATAAGCCATAATGGATACAAAAAATCGCTGAAAACTCCTAGAAGTATGCATTTTTCAGCTTGGTGACTGTAGAGACAATTGATCAGATGGATTAGTAGAACATCATATCAAATTTTCAGCCAAATCCACCGGGAGCCAATTCTCATACAAAATGTGCGGGGTCCTTTTTGGCCGACTTTTGATAAACATGTTTGAGAGGGATGAAAGGTTTGTTAAGGACTCTTTTCAATCCCGATTGAACTTGTGATTGAATTCATTAAAAAATAAATTAGTAAAGTCGAACCACACACTCATTTGACATTGGATGAGTCCTTACATTTATTTGAGTTCTGTGTTAACAATAGTTATTTCGTTTTCAACGGTCAGTACTTCTGCCAAATTTTTGGGCTTCGCATGAGTAACTGTTTGGCGCAAATTGTCTCAGATATAGTTATGTCAGAATCACAGAACTTCGCTTTATCTCGATTACCTTTAAGGGTTCCGATATATAAGATGTACGTCGATGACATTTTCACCTCGATACCTGAACATGACGTTGATATAATTCTTAATGCTTTCAATTCTTTCCATCCACGGCTACAATTTACTTTGGAGACCGAAAAAAATAACTCATTGCCTTTTCTGGATCTTTGTATTATCAGGTCGTCAGGCTTTTCGAAAACTGATTGGTACCATGAGTCAACCTTCTCTGAAAGATTTTTAAATTTCAACTCTCAACACTCATTCTCCCCTACTCCCCTAAAGTGAATATTATAGAAAATCTTAAGTTTAGAGCTACTTATATAGCCAGCCCAGAGTTTCACGCTGAAAACATAGATAAAATTAAAAGTTTACTGATAAAAAACAATTATCCTATATCGCTGATTAGAAGAGTTCTTAACAGATACGATACAACACACCTTATGCCCTCAACTGCTTCCAAAAGATATTTCAAGATCCCTTATATACAGGGTATATCTGAAAGGGTGAATCAACATTTGAAAGATGAAGCAGTTGAAATCGCCTTCAAACCATCCAATACCGTTGGGGGACTTTACTCCAAGTTGAAATCAGAAACCACTCTTAACTTAAGATCTAGTGTAATCTATAGTATACCTTGCGGAGATTGTGGTAAAGTTTATATAGGACAAACAAATAGGTATCTGGCAACAAGGTTGGCCGAACACAAGAGAGATTGCGTTAATATCCACAATCCAGGTAGAAGGAAAAATAACAACACAACGCTGGCTGAACATGCTATGAAGGAACTACACTCGTTCGATTTTGATGCTGTCAGTATATTAGATCAAATCAATTTTAAAAAAAGACTATTTTGTGAAATGGTCGAAATAAAGAAAGAGGTCAATTTGTTCAATAAGAGAAGTGATATTGAGAATTTAAACACGGCCTATTTCAACATTATACAAAGAATAAGAAATGTAAACAGAACGTGACTTGCTCTGGTCTACACATGTTTCGTTGTTCCCTTCTTGACATCTGAAAATTGACGCTTAATATGATACCGTATACTTTATTTACAATTTGCATTTTATTCGATTTGAATCCGTGTTATGCCTGAAATCATTCCATCCTTACTTTGTTTGTTTCTGAAGATGATAATGACAATAGAGACCAACTGGCAATGTGAAAAGTTTCATTTTCTTACAGTAGATACATGTTAATTTTGTTGAAGAATTGTTATTTTTTTGTTTTTTTTTCCTCTATGCAAGTCACTTATATTTTTGTTTTTCTTGCTCCCTCTTTATGTTTATTACTTAAGTTTTTCATCTACAATGTTTCAATAATTGTTTCTTCCTAGTAACTGTAATATTATAGTCACTTTTTTTCAAGTATAACTTATGATGTTGCCTTCTTCCTGTAACATTTGAAGGATGTATCATTCTATTTGAAGAGCCCTGATGATGATTTTATATTAAACTAGCTAACCCGGCAAACCTAGTTTTGCCAGTTTAAAAATTATTCAATCTTGTTATAAAGTAGAAATCTGAAATGAGTGATAGATTTATAGAAGTACCCTGAAAATATCTATAGGCTGAAATTCAGAATATTCAACATGTTTATAGGAACAACCTGTTTATACTCAAAGCGTCTATTGAAAATTTATATGAAATCTTTCACAAATCAAATGACACATCAACAATACAGAACTCATATGTGACACGTTAAAAAAAATGATAATGCTGAAGGGTCTAAGAAAACGGCTGCTTGGAAAGGATAATTAGAATATTAGGAGAGAGTTCGAGATGTAACTTTTCATAGTAGTCATGTAGAAAACAATTCTGAGATTTCTATTATCATGAGAATTCCACTTTCTTGTTCAAAACCTTAAATCGAATTTGGCTAATCTCGATATTTCCAGTTGTTGCTCTTGGAAGTTATCGAGTTTAGGAGTGGCCTATTGGACACCTATAAACCAAATGACTTCTGACGGCAACAACTTGAAAAAACGAAAATTTCAAGTTGAGTTTATGGTTTGAACGGGAAAGTCGAATTGACATATAATTAGAATGACCCTAAAAGTCCTTATAATTGCCCTTCAAAATTTAGGTAAATTCAAAGCATGAATGAAATTGTTAAATCAAATCAAAATAATTTTGAAAAGAGGATTGGTTTTGTGGACCTAAATTTCTTCATGAGTTCTTTATTTTTTGAATATTCCGTAAATTATCAACAGTCCAAATTCATTCATTTAACCAAGCAGTGAAAGTTTATTGAGCACTCCATATCAAATCTTCAGGACCTGCAAAAAAGATATATTAATTACTATTTAGTGATCAAGAAGTAAAAATTACTTATTTTTATTTTCGAGTTTTCTATCGATTACATTTTACCTAATGAAAGCAGGCAGAATTCAAATCATTATTTTACATTGTTCGCATAATAATAATTAATTATTCTAACATTTCCCTTGCCAATATGATGAAATAAATTATGAACATCAATGTAGTTATCTAAGGAAACCATTTAATCTCTCAGTCTCTCGGTGAACCATGAATGAGTATAATGCACAGACAAAATAATCAGATGTGTGCTACAATAGTTCATAATACCATTTACCTTAGATTCCAGATATATTTTTCTTCATAAGTAGCTTCTTAATTTTGAAAACATTCAGTAAATTATCAACAATCCAAATCCATTCATTTAATTTCATTGTTCAATTCAAATAAACCTTTTCGGACCTGCAAAAAATATCAATAATTGTAACAATGAATAGGTGAGTCTTCAAACATCCACTCTCTTGTTGAAATGTATGGTAGAATTGATTAGAGCAACCTTGTGTACAATGTCTACTCTATTATAGTATTCATTTTGAAGAGTTTCGAGCTCCTGAGCTGTACCAGTGCTTGTGCGCAGCAGATGGCAAGCCGTATTTTGAGCTTTTGAGTTACTCAGGAGCACGAAACTTTTCAAAACGAATAGGCTATACCGATTTGGAAATTCACATCGAAAACATACGATATACAAGGCATCAGACAGAGAATTCTTCCGTCCAGTTGCACAGATGAATAGGCGAGATAATCAAGTGCGATAACTGAATGAATTCAACTGTCTCACTGCATTAATCTAGTCTTGTCTCTCTCTTATCCCAGTATGGTAGGGAACCCGCACTGCACGTAAAGAATTTTTGATTTGCCAGGCTGCCCGTAATACGCGATTCAAGTATTTACTGTTGCCTACCATACTAGAGAATTACGCTCCTCTAAACGATAAGAGAGAGACAAGACTAGAATAATGAAGTGAGACAACTGAATTCAGTGTGTTACAGCTAGTGATTGTCTCGACTATTCATCTGTGCAACTGGAGGGAAGAATTCTCTGTCTGTTGCATTGTATATCGTATATTTCAGATGTGAATTTCCAAACCTGTATATGGAACTATTGTGGGGAAACCCATTGATATTAAAGTTAAAGATATAAGAAAACCTCAATGAAATGTAGCATTATCATCATGAATTACTGTTACTTAGATTAATCGTTTAGATATTCTGAACACTCACATGTCTCCAAAGGTTTCGATTTTTCAACAGTGTTCTTCTATTCACCGGATGGATTCACTGCTTTCACCATCTCATATTAATCTATCTGAAATGTAAAAATATTCACTTCTTGAATAGCAGCATTGATATACACTAATATGTGTTGATATTTCATGTTCCTCCTATTATATTACACAAACTCGAATAAGTTGAACCTACCTCTTATTATTTCCTATGCGAGGAGTTCAATGGTATTTATCTTCGGTGGTTCCTTGCTTCACCTTGAGAACTTCATCAGAGCCTTGTATTTTGCTTTTCTTGGGTTGAAAATGTAACTTTGAATTGGTCATTTTCTATTGATATATCTGAACCACAAATATCCTCTTCCTGAATAACAATAGTAGAATTAATATAATAATACATATATCACATATTTCATGTTATCATAGTACACAAATTCTAATATATACCCTACCTTGTATGGTACCTTTAAGTAAAAATTGTTGTATAATATGCTAGTTTATACGTTATTTCTAATTAAAATTTTCGTTTCACCCGACGTAACCTCACTTTTTGTTCAAATGTCAAAAAAACTATGAGTACTCTATGATATCCAAATACGTCAAAGAAGAAAAAGAAAAGGAAAGCTTTTTATTTTTTTCCGAACAATTTATTTTTGAATATTCTGTTGTAAAAAAAAAACCTTGCGCTAACAATAATGGACACAACAAAAAAAGAATTGTCGAATTTGGTGCAGTCGTTCAATAGATCTGGCATTTAAACAGTAACCATAGATCCTGTTTTATTAATATAGATTGAAACGTCCGCATTTTGTCAAATTGAGTTTCTACAATCTAGACCTACAAGGACCATCTAAATAGTTCTGAATTTGTGGAAAGGTCTTTGAAATATCTATTCAAAAGGATGGTTTGATAAATTTTATGGATACGGTGAATTTTCGAAATAATAAGATTTCTCATTTTGTTCACAACGGGAGGTCTCTGAAATATTTTCAAAAAGCTCGTAATGGGAGGTTTGTAGGATATTCTCAAAAAGCTCACAAGGCGGAGGTTGTTGAGAAGTTCCCATACTTGTCACAATAGGAGGTTCATGCGAATATCCTGTTGACCTCCACAATGTGAGCAGTTTGAGAATTTCCACAAAGGATATCTTTGAGAGCTTTCTGGGAATATCCTTGAGGCCGAAATTTGGAGGAGATTTAGAGCTCCCAGCGACCTCGCAGGGACATCACAAAAGTACTCACAATCTCCCGCAAAGCTATCGCTAGGATATGTATGTCTTTGTGTTGACTAGGAACTAAAGTAAATGTAGAATTTAAAATGTTTTTCGGTTAGAAAACGAATGTTTACTAACACATAGAGCCAGTTTTCCACTCATTGTACCTCAACTTCTCAAAACAAATGCAATATTGTTAAAAGGAATTGTAGATATTCCAAAAAAAAGGAAATCAGGTTGAAAGTCAAATATACCAATTATCGACAACCCTGACAGACTGAGTTCTCATAAGTTTTCGACACTTTGTGAAATGATGCATGGGTACGAGTGAAGTAAAGAATTAATTAGATCAATAAATGTAGGAATAACATCGTAAAATCTGAAAAACTAATAGAGGTGTTTCTGAAAAACGCCATCAAACACCAGAAGGAAATTTCCCAACTTATTTTGAAAAGTAAAATTTATAAGAACATTTGTCCGAAACGGCTTCGTTACTGATAAAAATGTCAAAATTCAAGAGAAAAAATTGTTGTTTTCGATATCAGAAAATTGACTATGGCTTTTGAATTAAAATTTGGTATATGCTTAACCCATTCAAGTTGCTTTGTAAGAATTGCGAAAATATTAAAAATTGCGGTGACCAGCAGATATCGACCAGATTTTGGTGTCATTGTATTCATTGAGTCTTTCTGAACAACATTAGTGAAATCAACAGGCGGTGGTCTGTCTTATAGTCCGAGAGCTGGCACGAATTTTAGGGTAGGTATTTGAGGCAAGCTGAAAACTTGTTAGATTACTCTCCTATTATATCCCAACTCGGTATTGCAGACTTGGCTGATGAGTAGCGGGGCTAAATCAACCCCTACATTTTTAATGGCCTGGCAGGTAGAAAGCCCTACCGAAATGATCTGTCTTTTTGGGAATCTTATTTTTTAGTTATAAGTAACACTTCATTAAAATTTCAAGCTGCCAAATAATTTAATCGGGGTTTTAACATTGCCAGACGTGTGCAAAAATATTTTGCAAAAAATTATAAAAAATGTTTTTGAGGCAGCTTGAAATTTTAATGAAGTGTTACTTATAACTAAAAAATAAGATTCCCAAAAAGACAGATCATTTCGGTAGGGCTTTCTACCTGCCAGGCCATTAAAAATGTAGGGGTTGATTTAGCCCCGCTACTCACCAGCCAGATCTGCAATCCCGACTTGGAATATAATAAGAGAGGTATCTGACAAGTTTTCAGCTTGCCTCAAATACCTACCCAAAAATTCGTGCCAGCTCTCCTACTATTATTTCAGAAAATATAGACCCCCAAAATTTCAAAAATGTTTCATCTTCACGTCCATTTTTTCACTATAAAACCACAAATTCACTGCTCCAATTTAATCTATTATATAAATTACTCACGAACTTCCAATCAACTATTCGATTAGATTAATTTCAGGTAGATTCAATAATTATTGCAGAAACATCGAACTTCTAGAGGTACCTATCACATATCTACTAATTCTCAGGAAATCCCGCCGTTCTTCATGGTAGGTTTGGCACCACTGCTCCGTCCTTCGGCGAGTGACATTTGAAATGATGGCGGGATTTACGTGAAGGCATCTTATCATATTCGCGCGAATTAATCTGCGGCAGTGCCAAATCTATAATTAAAATGGCAGGATTTACTTAGAATCTGCGTATATGTGGTGCCTTTAGAATTTAGATATTCCTGCATTAATTATTGAATATACCTGAAATGAAACTAATCGAATAGTTATTTGAATGATCGAATGTGATTTATGTACTAAATTGGAGCAGTGAATTTGTGTTTTTATAGTGAAAAAAGTGACGTGACAATGGAACTTTGGGGGTCCATATTTTCTAAACTAAGAGAGACCGCCAGCAGTTGGCTTCACTAATGTTGTCCAGCAAGACTCAATGAATACAACAACACAAAAATCTGGTCGATCTCTGCTGGTCACCGAAATTCAAATATTAAGGTGCGTAGATTTCAGGGTGTCTTAGTAGATTTTCACCCTCTTTTTCTCAACGAGGTGGCTATTTTGTAGAGGGTGGCCAGAATTTGTGATCCCTGAACTACAACATTTCAACCCAACGAAATAAAGAAAAATTAATGGCGGTGGTCTTTTTTCGAGAAACTCTGTATCTCGTCAACCGTTTTGCTCTTTCTCTTTTGTTTTTGAGTTATAAGCCAAAATTGACATTTATGCAATTTCAATTTAAGTCATATCTCCGTTTCTGTTAGTGCTATCAACTTTTTCAGTCATGGAAAATTTCGCGATCTGGAACATCCATTTCACCAATAGTTCTTCCTCATCTTTGGAAAAGACTTTTCAACATCTTTTTACCTTTTCTGTGGCCCACCAACAACTTCATCTAATAATGTGTTTTTGGGGACACCAAATTGTTCGGAAGCGCTTAGAGCAGGCATTCCATTTCACCGAATTACCGAAACTTATGTCGATGCATGAGTCTTGAATTGTTTGAGATGTAAGGTAAATGTACCAATTATCGACACTATAGTCAAAACTTGGGAATATACAATGTTTTTCGGATAGTCATCAAATATTTTTTCACACGTCAAAATCGTGAACAGGAAGTTTTGATATGTAAAAAAACGTACAAATCAAGTTGAAAGTCAGATGTCCCAATTATCGACAGCTCTGGAATTGAAATTACCAATTATCGACATACATGAGAACCAAGTATCGACACTGTGAAATCAACAAGAATCAAGAGTTGTATGGATAAGAAAAAAATAAATATTTAATCGGATCGATAAATTAAATGAATGACATCGTGAAATCTGATAAAATAAAACATACAGGCTGTTCCAGAATAACGTTACAAAATGCCAAAGGGGACTTCTCAACTGATTTTAAGAAAAAAGGTTTTTACAAACATGGGTCCGAAACGGCTTCGTTACCGAGAGACCGGATATCAAAATTCAAGAGAAAACATTTTCTCTTTATATTTTAAAGTTGACTATTGCGTTTTAAAATTTGGTGTTGACTAAACTCATTCAGAGTGCTCTTTGAAAATTAAGAAGAGTTTAAAAATTTCAAGTCAGAGTCGTTGAATTTGGCAGTTTCTTAGTGGATTTTGACCCATTTTCTAGACGGAGTAGCTTTAGTCATGAGAGATCCACATTTCGCGACGTGAAACATCCATTTCACTATCAATAGTTCATACTTCTCTTTGGTTAAAACAGTCTCAGGACCTATCTGCCTTTCATAGTGTGGTTTTTCTCCACAAAAAAATACATTTAAAAGTCATGTCGAGGTGCCCTATGATCGTCAAAAAATTAACCATTATTCGACATAGAATTGAACCTATTATCGACATTGAAATATTTCATTTTCTAATTGGAAAATTTGAAGAAAATCATTATGTCGATAATTGGTACATAATAAATAATGATTGAATCGCAATAAAGTTACTTTTGTTCCGAAAAAAGAAGTATATAAGCTCCAGGAAGTATTTCAAATAACACCACACTTTACCCAATTACCGACACTTGTGTCGATGAATGGGGATGGTCGTGTTTTAGATGTACCTATTATTATCGACACCCTATCACAGAAAAATTTATTTTATTGATAAAACTGAAATCATCAAACCATATGAAAGTGTGTTAATGTACAAAAAAACTTATATCACTTGAATCTTGCGAGTTTGCTTGGATATGATGAGGAGGATTTTCTTACTGAATTGGTAACAAATAGGCTGTAAACTTGGTTGAGGCTGAAACTCAACTGAATGAGGGCACATTTTGCACTGAGGATAATCAGAAAAAATCGGGATAATATTCAGATATGCTGAGAAAACTATAAGTTACATATTCGCGAAGAAAATAATTCTATGGCTGGTCCCGAAACCTTAATATATGGAAAAGAAATGAAAAGTGTCGATAATTGGGGCACTGTCGATAATTGGTACATTTACCTTATCTATTAGCGACACTCTCTTTCAATGGGAATATAACAGAATATTGAGTTTTTGATAAAACTAAACTCATTAGACTTTATGAAAGTGTATAAATGAAAAACAATGAATATATCACTTGAATCTTGTGAATTTGATTGAATATGATGAGTAGGCTTTCCTTACTAAATTCGTAACGAGTACGCTTCTAACTAGGTCACAGCCTCGGTCACAGCTGAAACTAAACTGAATGTGCGTACATTTTGCACAGGAAATGTTTTGTAATCGGGACATCATTCAGATATGTTAACGTTAACAAAACTATAAATTTCATATCTGCGGAGAAAATGATTCCACGGATGGTCCCCCAAACCTTGATACATGGAAAAAAAAATGGAAGTGTCGATAAATGGGACACTGTGTATAATTGGGGCATTTACCTCCTAGTAAGGACAAATTTGTTTCGATGGACATCAATTTATTACTATTGAATAACGACCTATACAGTCCATGGTTGGAAGTCTATCTTGGCAAGGTCTAAATATTATTTTTCCACACAGATAACAATCTTGCCCAGGACCAAAACAATCACAAATACGGTAGAGAAACATTTATTTCATTTTAATTTTCCCAAGGGTTTGAGAATAGGTAAGTATGTTGCAATGAAAATTCAACTGACGTACTACAGAACATTTTATTTTAAGAGAATTATTAGATCGCAAAAACCGACATATCAGGGACACTAGAGAAGTAAATCAAAATATTTCGATCGTACAAAAAAACCGTTTCTGATTTTATTGAAAAGTTAAGATGAACCAACTTCACAATCTTTTGCTTATGGCAGCTATAATACTACAGCTGGTGAGGACTTCAATCCAGGAATGAGCCTGCTTGTTATGTGAAGAGAGAGATATTTGATTGAATAATTAGTTTTCAGATATTTGATGTGAATTTAATAATAACGAATGGGAATGCATCAGTTCCATGGATTTGCTCACGACTCGGCTTTGCCATGTTTCAAAAATCTTTCGGCACATGAGATGAAAGTATGTGGAAGAAAAAAGAAATTGTTTTTTTGTAGGAAATTTTTGATATCCTATTCAGCCCTGAATTATGAACATTTCTCAATACTCTTTCTAACAATGCAGAGGAAAAATACAGCAAAATTCATTGTGGACGAAAAGGAACTTATATTTAATGAGCAAATAGAAGTTTATTTAAAATTTCTATTGATTTTGTATGAAAATATTCATTGATAACAAATATAAAATAAAACTTCATCCTGTGATTTAATTGTGGAAATTTCTCCGCCTCAAATAACCTCATACCAACTGCTTCAGCTATTCTGCAGAATGTTGAGATTGCTGTAGTGGGACATATTTCAGTCTGAACGAAATCCAATCGAATTTTAACGTTGGAGGCAAAAATTTTATTTCACGAGGTATAGCTAATTTCGTAGCCACCAGAATAGCAAATGGAATAGATCATTATAATTCCTATTCCAGAAGAAATGATGGGAATGGGAAGAATACGATGATCCTCTGAAAGACTTCTAATAAATAAGGAATGACATTATGGTCAACCCCCATATGTTTTCATACGCAATTTGAATTTAGCTAAAATGTATGTTATTCTATTGATTCTGTATGATCAGTTTTTGTATGAAATACCCGATTTGTTTTTTGTACGTACATTTTGAGACAATTATATCTTCATATAACCCTATATTAATATAAATATCAATATGTACTTTCTGTCCATTTAATGTTAATTTTTATACTTCTTTCAAGAAAAAGAAGCAATACCTCAATACCTACACTGGTTGTTACGATACTGACATAAGCGGAAATAGGGAGGTCCTGGGTTGGCCCTGCTTTCTCTTTAACTCGAAAATAATTTCACAGATATATAATTTTGTCCCAAAGTTGAAAATGCAATTAAATATACCTAGTGGCATCTCAACAATTGCTCTAGCTCTTTCCGTTCGCAAGATACTCCCAATCATCAAACAACACTTTATTTAATAATATTTTTGAGTGCTTGTTCTACTTGAACGAGTGCTATATCGTTTTGCCTAAATGCAATTATTGATATTGATATTCACATATTTAATTTTTTGAATAATTTCCAGAATATTATTCCGTTCGTGATTTAGCATCCATATAATTTAGCAAGAATCTCAAGTCCTAATATACAAAATTTTGAGGTAATAACATTATTGTCCCACTAATGAACGAGCTCTGGAAAGCGCCTGCTCATGCTCGGGTCTTTTCTTGATTTTTTTCAATGTTTTCAATATGATTTTTCCAAATGTAGAATGAATATAATTATGAGGGTCGCTTGCTTTACGTGTTGGTGGCCGCGATCGACCGGTTTGCCACCTCTGATCTATAGTGATCGTCTTTCCTTAAATAATTATGCTGGATAAATCCATGAGTTTTTTGTTTTCAGAGTATCAGTGAAAAAACAGTTGAGGAGCAAGGAAATGTTCTGAAGGTATTGAAAATGAATAAACCTGAATGGTTTTGGATACTCCTAGGATGTGTCACATCTGTATTCATAGGTGCTGCTCTGCCAGTTTATTCTGTTCTTTTTGGGGATATAATTGGGGTGAGTTTTATATGATGATTCAGATAAACACGTATGCAATCATCATTTCATTTCAGAAGACTTCAGTTTCTCTCCCAATATTACAAACAATCGACATAAATAATTATTGATATATTTGAATGAGAATCATAAAAAATTTTATTGGGATATGGAATTTATTGACGGTGTTAGGCTCATGGTTTATGGAGATTTTTCAAGCTTGATTATATATAATATTTATTCTTACTGAAACAATTTGAAAAAGTTCAAGACTGACGTGAAATCAAAAACTTTTGCACTTTATGCCCTTTTTACGCATGAATACGATATATGGATTGGGAACTATCAAAATAACACATTAAATTTTTTGCATATTTTAATATATTATTTCTTTCAAATAAGCTGACAAATGAAATTTCTGGTACCTAATTTAATCGACGCTCCCCATATATACCGGGTGACCAGAATTGGGGCTCCCTGACCAAATGTCAATTCCTAAAATTCTAAAACAATAAAAGATAGAACGTTTTTCGACAAAAGATGACGCAAAGTGCCAATCATCCCAACTATCTCTTAAGTCTTGTTCGCATCACGCTAGTAGCTTAGTCGAGTAGTGGGAAATTTAATAGTTACTATCCATCCAATCGTTCACACTTTGGTAGAGTAGAGTTCACGAGTGAGAAGTGCTTTTATTTGTCGAATGAACAACTCGCAACGCACAAATTTTTACGCGATTTCTTCGAAGCGAAACGAAACTATTCATAAGGTGAACAAATTACAACTTACAACAATAAAGTAAATAAACTTGTGAATCTTATCTTGATGGCCATTTTAATTTTTAATTTTATTTCCTTTTCTCCAAATCCTTGTAATGACATGAAGCTTGAGGTATTTTGTTACGATTTTAAGGGTGATTTTCGAACAAGTATTTTATCTTTGATTTTAGCATTGTTTAAATTTTAGGTTATCTATGGGAATGTCGGCGGCAAATAATAATACTAATGCAATCGACTAAACTGATCGGTTCGGACCGGTCTTGTCCGTTACCGAGTGAAGAGTATCAAATGGAAGTCCGATAAAATAGAACCAAATGGATCGACTCGACTAAACTGCACACTAATCTACTCGACTAAATTCTTGGTGTTCACACACGTTTAGTAACAAAATTTTTAGCTACTCGACTAAACTACTAGCGTAGTGCGAACAAGGCTTTAGGGTCAAAACAACAATTCTGGCCAGCCTTTACAAAAAATTATGTTTCTATCTTCAATACAGTGCATTCTCAACCAAAATGGACACAGACGACACAGTATATATTACTTATCATCAGAATCTATTAAAAGTTTTTGTCATAATCATAGATTATTATTTCATTGTATATTTTTACTGAAATTCAACATGCTTGAAAAACTTCTAGGAAAACGACATTTCAAATTTGAATATCCTGAGAGCTATTGGTAAGTCGTAAGAAACCAATTTAAATCTAGAAATTTTACAGATTGGTTTGAGATTTTAAGAGAAACGTTGAAGTTAGTAATAAAAGAAATGAAACTAAGTGCCTATAAGCGACATTGGTCACTCTGAAATTGTTTGACAGACATATCAAAAAATTGTCAACAATTGCTTTTCTAAAAAGTTGAAAGTCTAAAGTATTTTTCCAGAAGTGTTGAACAGAAGAAGCAAATATAATGGAAATGGAAAACTCCAACATAATATTTCAACATATATTGTTGTCATCGATTAAGTGAATGAAGGTTATTTTCCAATGTATCGATATTATTAATTTATGTTGTTGTTTGATATCAAAAAGAACTACCTTCCAGGTCAGGTTTCACTTGCCTCACGTTAAAAATTCAGAAGTGGCGGTCCCACAGCCTAAGGATGAGAATGTATAGGGGGGAATTTAATCGGCAATGTAATTGACGTTTTCGACCTTTTTTTCGAATTTGTTCTAGCGGAGCAGAGGTATACCATAGATCGGCTAAAGTAACTCTAGAATTTCAATAGTTTGAGCCGAATTATTTTTATCGAGTCATAAGATGAACGCACTACATGTGCGTTATTGTTTTTGACCTCGGACTCTTTACATAAGAGTCCGAGGTCAAAAACAAATATGTGTTTCTGTCCTGCTGTTCGTCTGTCCATATCCACTAAGGGCCCCACTCACTTCGTTCTTCTCCGCCGTTTTTAACCGACTGTTAAAAACGTTGAAAGGATGAACGTTGTCGGTAAAGTCCACACACTTCAGTTTTCTTTCGCGGCAGTTTATCACGATGGAGCGTAAGTGTCTGTTAGCAGTGGCGGCGGCTGTTGCTGTAAAAAAAAAGTATTCCGCTGATTTTACTTTCCATGAACACGGAAATGACCTGTACACTTCAATTAATTTCAACAAAATGTCCCGGTTCCACTTGCCGAAGATCCGACATTGTTTTCAAACAGTTAAGACTCAGCAGTAAACAATTAAAAAAGTTATGTTTATCGCCACCAGACCTGTTCGCCACTGTCTCTGAAATATGAACGACCTCGTCTGAAATTTGTAACGACGGGTAAGTGCGCCGTTTTTAGCCCATACACTTCGTTTTTGCGGCAGTTTTACCCGACCGTTTTTAACCGTCGGTTAAAAACGGCGGAGAAGAACGAAGTGAGTGGGGCCCTTATGAGTTCGACTAGTTTCTCATTAAATATTTTGGTGCTCAATAACTAAGAGACAAGTTTTTTTTTGTTGTGAACTCTTCCATAAGTGTGTTAGTGTCAATGATATCATTTGACATTGTCAATTTATACACCAATATACCAATTTTGGACACACTCTCAATACTTAATGATATTTCAGAAGAATACAGTGAAATACATGGTGATACTGAACTAGAAACAACCGATATAGAAAACATTATGATGCTAGCCAAATGAATTACAGAACAAAATTTCTTTATATTTAATGGTACAATATACAGGGTTTTCCTTTTAAGTTGGCCTATTACACGTTTCTGGAGAACTAGTGGATATTTCGTTCTGAAATTTTAGGTGGAGCCTTGAGGGTGAAGAAACTCTTCGCCTAAAATATTTTCAAGTCGACAGTGTTGCCACGTCTATCTCAAACGCATATCTACTTTCTTATTTTAAATGGAACTACCTATATTTTCATTTAAGTATCGATTCAATACCAAATTCTCAAGATCAAGAAATGTAAAATAAAATAAAACACACTATTATTGTTTATTAAAATCTTCGGCTATCGATTTCGGAATTATTCCATCATCAGGCCAGCTGAAAGTATACAAATGTAGAACATGTATTTATTTAGGTGAGAGTATGCAACTTACTGTCTTGAATTAAAATGAACAGAAACTGTTTAAAAACCTCTGTCCTCTGTCAGAATTGTTAAAATTTTGAATGTTAGTCAACCTTTATTATCGATATATCTTCCCCCATTCACCTAGTCACGGAATGCCTTGGCATTACGAGCCTGAGGAGGAAATGCCTTGGACAAGAAACTTGCAAGAGTGAGGAACTAGCCTCGTTGAAGCCTTCACAGTTACTAGATTTCATTAGATCTCTGGAACTGGAAGGCGAGCTGTGAAGGTTTTTGGCCAGAACAGCTCTGTAAGGGGGCACAATAGACCTTAAGGTCGCAGTGAACTGTAACCCCTCTGTAAACTATTAACTATCGATATATCTTTCTTGTGGGAATGTCAACTGAATCTGGAACTATGGGATATGTGCGAAATGTTTTATCTAATATGTTATTATCGGTGATCTATTGGTGGCGGGAATTTTTTGAATTTTATTTATTGTTTTTTTTTAAGAATCTATGAGTTTAAAAATACTTCTTCTGTCGAATTCTATATTATCATTAAGTAAAAATTGGTTGTCTTTATTTTTTAAAATTTCTAGTTGTTCGAGTAATATTATCTTATGGTAGTTATTTTCTTTATGAAGTATTTTCAGATTATCTAATGTGATATGATGTCCGGTATCGTTTAAATGTGTGCCTAAAGCGGAATGGGGTTGATTTCTTTTGTGTTCTTTGAATCTTTTTTCTACATTACGAGTTGTCATTCCTATGTAAAATGAAGGGCAGTTTGTGCATGTTATCTCATAGACTCCGCTGGATTGTTCGAGTTAAGATTTCATTTTATTATTAATCAGTATATCTGCTATTGTTCTATGTCGTTTACTTGTTAGTGTATAATTGTATTTCTCTAAAGTATGTTTTAGTTTTTCATGTAGATCTTTGTAGTATGGTGTTGATATGAAATATTTCCTGATGGGTGTGTGGGGGTAGATCTTATCTAGAATTATTTTTCTTTTCATTGATGTTAGAATTTCGTCGAAATATGATCTAGAATATTCATTTTCTCTGCCTATTTGGTATATTATATCCAGTTCTTTCCTATAATTTTCTGGTGTTAAAGGAGTGTTAAAAAGTCTATGAAATAAAAATCTAAATGCGGCTCTCTTCATTGTGGGTGCGTGGTATGAGCTAATAGGAATGATGGTGTTAGTTTGTGCTGGTTTTCTGTAGATTTCGAAAAAAAAACATTATCGTCTTTTAGTGTTATGCTCAGATCTGAGAAATTCAATGAATTTGCTATAGCGTGTTCTATAGTGAATTTAATTTTATATATGGAGTTGATTTCTTGGTAGAATTCTTCAAGTTCAGCGTTTGTTCCTGACCATAAGCAAAAGATGTCGTCCACGTGTCTTTTCCAGATTACTATGTTTTCACTATGTGGTAGGAGCATTATTTGTTTTTCTGCGTGATCTACATAGGTATCCGCTATAAGTCCGCTAGATGGTAGGCCCATGGGTAATCCGTCTACTTTCAGCTGGCCTGATGATGGAATAATTCCGAAATCGATAGCCGAAGATTTTAATAAACAACAATAGTGTGGTTTATTTTATTTTACATTTCTTGATCTCGAGAGAACATACTATGGAAGAATTCATTTGTAAAACCTAATTCTCAGTTTTACATATTAAAAAAGATTTCTCTACCATGCACTGTTGCCAAGTTGTGCACAAATTCTTGAAAATTTTGACATCTGCATTGCCAGTTTGGAAATACAATATCTCGATTATTTTCTATGCGAACGGAACCAAACTCCGCAGTCTCATAGTAGAGAAATTGTTCATTCATCTGGTACATTCAGTATTTTCATACATCGTAAGGTTTTTCGAAGATATTGCTCCGAAGATGTGGAACTTAAAATTGAAATATTTCGAGATTTTCAAATGGCAACCCCATATTTATTTTACAGCATTCGATTCGAAATCAAAAATGAATGGCAGTCTCATCTCACACTTATTATTTATTTTGAATAGTTTTCGAATGAGATGAAAAATACTGAAATTCTTCAGTATTTGTAGTCATGATCTATGGTCGTGTTCACGATGAAATGGCTCTATGATTATGAGGTAAATTATTGAAAAAGATTCTATGGTTGAAATCAAAAAGAGTGTTCGAGTATCATGGATGTCATAGAAAAAAGTTTTTCCATTTTATTCAAACACGATTCAGGTTGTTTCACAATTCACGGGGAATGCCAAAAAATCATTGAAGGGACCTGTAGGACCTTCAACAATCGTTATCCACATTTAGCAAGAATGACTGGAAAGAAATTCCGAAAACTGTTTTGGCTTTTTGTAATCCTGGCCCAAGGTTCATAATCTCAACCATAGAATTCATTCCACTTATTCACCTTATAATCACACAGCATAATGTCCATAGATCATGACTATAAATACTGAACAATTTCAGTATTTTTCATCTCATTCAAAAACTATCCGAAATAAATAATTAGGGTAAAAGGAGACTGCCATTCATTTTTCATTTAGAATGGAATGCTGTAGAATAAATGTGGGGTTGCCATTTGAAAATCTCGAAATATTTCAATTTTGAGTTCCACATTTTCGGAGCAATATCTTCGAAAAACCTTACGATGTATCAAAATATTGAATGTACCACATGAATGCATGATTTCTTTACTATGAGACTGCTGAGTTTGGTTCCGTTCGCATAAAAAATAATCGAGATATTGCATTTCCAAACTGGCAATGCAGATGTCAAAATTTGTGCATAACTTGGCAACAGTGCATGGTAGAAAATTTTTTTCAGTATGTTATATTGAGTATTTTTCAGTATGTTATACTGAGAATTTGGTATTGAATCGATACATAAAAGAAAATATATGTAGTTCCATTTGAAATAAGAAAGTGTATACACTGTCGACTTAAAAATATTTTAGGCGAAGAGTTCCTTCACCCTCAAGGCTCCACCTAAAATTTCAGAACGAAATATCCACTAGTTCTCCAAAAACGTCTAAAAGGCCAACTTAAAAGGACAACCCTGTATATAATGCAAGACGGTGTTCCTATGGGCTCTCCATTTAGTGGACTAATGACTGACATTCACGTCAGTTATGTAGAACGACAAATCATGCAACTACCTTTTAGAAAACATATAAAACTCTGGAAAAGGTATATAGATGACATATTTTGTATATGGGATGGATCTGAAGAAGAACTTTCAATTTTCTTCAATATGTTAAATACAAAATTCAAAATTAAATTCACTCTAGGGAAATCCATCAACAAATCAATAAATTTTCTAGATTTGAAGATTGAACTCATGAACAATAACTTCTTCTTCGACATCTATAGAAAACCTACTCAGACGGACATAATCATCCCATTCAACTCCTATCACTCTGCCCCAATAAAAAGAGCTGCTTTTAGATTTTTGTTCAATCGTCTTTGGAATGTACCGTTGTTCAGAGAAAAGTATAAAAAGGAAATGAATACTATATATCAGATCGGGGAAAACAATTAATATTCAAAAGTATACATGGACAATATCCTGAAATCTATAAAAAATAAAATGCTTATTAATAAAATATATCCACACACATCCATCAAGCACCACTACGTCGCATAACCATTCTATAAAGGTTTAAATGATAAGATCAACTCAATTCTCAGAAGAACATAAATACAAATTGATTAACAAACGCCATCAAACACTAGAAAATAAATAAATAATAAATGTCTAACATCAATATGCACATTATGTTATCTATTCCTCTCTGTTGTCGATTCTCAATTATTTCTTAACGTTCTTGAACTGTCTACGTCATTTGTCATTCTCGAAGATTTTTACATAAAATTGTAAGTTAATTGAAAGAAAATTCACTTCTCTATACCTGTATATTATTGTGTGTAATTTATTTTTAATTTATGACCAAAGCAAGGGCGTAGCCAGGGGAGGGGGGTTTGGTGGTTCAAACCACCCCCCCCCCGAAATGTTTCAGAGTTATTTTTTGTTGCAAAAATAATCTTTCATTTTGTACTTAAACCAACTTAACTCCGAAAATCTAGTTAAAATTATCAATTCATATCAGCAATATGGATGGCATTAGAATGCTTAGATTAGTGCAATCAGAATATGTATCCGAACATCTACATCCTACTACAAATTTTAGCTACGATTCCAGTTTCTACTGCTACTCCAGAAAGAAGTTTTTCCAGCTTGAGGAGAATTAAAAATTACCTGCGCAATTCTTCTAGCGAAACTAGATTGAATGGGTTGGCGCTTATGAATATTCATTATAGTGTGAAAATTGATGAAAATGAAGTGGTTGACCAATTCGCTAGAAAAATAAGAAGGATAGACTTTAACTGCAGGAATTCACCATAAAAAATATTGTTTGTGTTTTCTCACTGTTTCATTTTTAATACCTATTCATATGTTGTTGGCATTATTTTGGAGTAAAACATTAAAAAACTCTATTTAGTTTCAATGAAAGCACACATAAACACTAATTTCTTATTGATTCATCCTGTAAGTATTGTTTGGGAAATGAATATTGTTTTTTGAGTTTTTGTTTGAGTGAATAAAAATTAAATTCTGAAGCATATTTGAAAAATAGTTTTACCTAACCTAACCATCAGGAATATCTATGTTGAATATTGTTTCCGAAGTAGGAAAAGGATTATTGAATTCTTAAAAACAACAAATACTTGCTACAGAAAGCGGCCCTCACAATTCTCAGCACCTACAAAGTCAATTGCCAAAATGTCAAAACCCCCCCCCCGAAATTAATTCCTGGCTACGCCCTTGGACCAAAGATTATATATTTTTACTGACGGTGAGTTCATGTCGTTTTTTCTGTAATCAAAAAAATTTTTACATTTATATATTTTTCAGCTGGCCTGATAATGGCTTGAAAGCCGAAATCAATAGCCAATAGATTTATTTTTAAAAAACGAAGTGTGCTATTTTATTTAAACCATACTAAGAGACAAGCTTGATTTCGTGAGGATCCCTCAAAACATCTAAAATCATAGTGATAGAGTATCCTAGGAAATTGAAATTTCAAGTTTTATGCATAAAGGTCTCAGCTAATTTGATCATGATAATGACGGATTTGATGATTCATCTCACAAATATCCTAAAAACTAGATTGCCGATCAGTTGGGAAACTACTGAGCTACCCTATAAAGATACGATTTCTGACAATTATTTTTGTTCTCTGAGTACATGTGAATCATCGATAAAATCAGATGAATAAAAATTCAACCCTCCATCTCGTTATAATACAGGATGCGGCAGAGAGGACGGACGCTTTTTAAATAGTCATAAAACACTTGATTTTCACTCAAAAACAAATTTATTAATTTATTTATAAGTGTAGAAAATAAACTCAGGTATGTGGTAGCCGAAATCGTTGATGCAGTGCTGGAGGCGCTCTTGGAAGTTCAGAGCGCTACATCGAAATGATCATTTCTCTTGCATGGTTGCTTCATTTCCAGATTTGGCTTCCTCGGCACTCAGATTCATCCATATGCGATTTTTTCTTGTGGGGACACCTAAAGGCTAGAGTATATGGACACAAACCCCGAACTCTGGAAGAATTGAAGGACGCAATTCTCGTGGAAGTCGCCTAAGTTGAGGGAGCAATGTTGGAGAGTCTAAGCGAACTTCCAAAAACGCCTCCAGCACTGCATCAATGATTTCGGCCACCACATGCCTGAGATTATTTTCCAAACTTGACTTCCTCAAATGCTACTTCTTTGTGAACCTTATTGCATCAATAAATTTGTGTTTTAATAAAAGTCAACTGTTTTATGACTTTTTAAAAAACGTCCGTCCTCTCTGCCGCACCCTGTATACAGGGTGGCCGGACGATTGACGTCATTAAAAAAAAACAGGTTCCTCATGTCATGGGGTATACGAATCACTCCCATGTATGTTATCCGATTTTTCACGGTTTCCGAGATATGATTTTTTTATGAAATCTGAGAATTTTCAACTTGAACATCTTCAAAAATTTTTTTAAAGAAAAGTAAAAGACTTTTCTGATATTTTTTTGTTGTAAATAGATCGCCATGAATTGTACTTTTATACATAAAATAACCAGCATCGTAACTTTGATAAAAATTATGGAAATGTTGGGTTCAAGTGAGAAAGTTACGTATATTGGATCATGGTCTATCAAATTTAAGTTAAAAATGTAAACAGGCTAATTCATGGTTTCTCAGTAGGCTTAAAAACTGCGCTCAACACTCAGCTTTCAGAATCATTAATAAAAAATGGTACTCAACAGTCTACTTTTGCTAGAATTAGCCTTCAAAGTCAGCGAGGTGGAAAAAATCAAAGAACTAGACGTTTACTCAAAAATTATTTTTTGCCATTTTAAGATTTTTCTGATCAAGTTATGATAAAAAATGCTGAAAATTTGCTTCAGGAGAAAAGTTTTGGATAAGAAAAAGAAAAAGGTATTGCAATAAATCACCCATCATGTAGATAAAAAAAATGTATTTATAAAAATTACAATAAAAAAAATAATGGAATAAATAAATTTTGCGAAGGTGTAGAATGTGTATTGAGGCTGGAGGTGGCCTTTTTGAAAACCTATTGTAAATTTTATGAATGAATTTCTTTTTATCTACATGATGTGTGATTTATTGCCATACCTTTTTCTTTTTCTTATCTGAAACGTTTCTTCTAATGCTATTTCCAGCATTTTATATCATAACTTGATCAGGAAAATCTTAAAATGGCAAAAAATAAATTTTGAGTAATCGTCTAGTTCTTTGATTTTTTCCACCTCGCTGACTTTGAAGGCTAATTCTGGCAAAAGTAGACTGTTGAGTACCATTTTTTATTAATGATTCTGAAAGCTGAGTGTTGAGCGCAGTTTTTAAGCCTACTAAGAAACCATGAAGTAACCTGTTTACATTCTTAATTCAAATTTGAAAATTTAGATCATGATCCAAAATACGTAACTTTCTCACTTGAGACCAACATTTCCATAATTTTTATCAAAGTTACGATGCTGGTTATTTTATGTATAAAAGTACAATTCATGGCGATCTATTTACAACAAAAAATATCAGAAAAGTCTTTTACTTTTCTTTAAAAAAATTTTCGAAGATGTTCAAGTTGAAAATTCTCAGATTTCATAAAAAAAATCATAACTCGGAAACCGTGAAAAATCGGATAACATACATGGGGGTGATTCGAATACCCCAAGACATGAGGAACCTGTTTTTTTTTATTGACGTCAATCGTCCGGCCACCCTGTATATTAGAACATTCTTGATTGAAAAATATATACAGAATAAGGTGCCTAAATGAATATCCTATGAACTATGGGCTTCTGAAGTAGAAAATATTTTCGAGAAACCATTTTTTTTATTTAAGCACCCTGTATCTCAGGAACAATGCGTCGAAGATTTATAATTTCTAGAAACTTCATTCCATAAAATCTTCTTAGGATGAACATCTCGAATTTTGGGTATCTCATTCTGAAACACTTTCTATTTACTTGGAATGCAAATATATTATTTTGAAATTTTCTGACCCATAATTCGTATCGGTCGTATCTGTTTGCCAAATGACTAGTCATTCTTTGAACTGACGAACGAAAATTCATGCGTTTAAAGCAGCGTAAAAATCTGAGCAACACAGCCGAATGAGCACATCGCGCCGAATGAGCATTTAGATGTAGACCACGATACACAAACACCGGTATGCCAGATTCGTGGTCTAAACTCGTCCGGCGCGAGCATTTACCCATCTACGTCATTAGGAGAACAAATTCTAATCAATTCTCTCTCTCTCTTCTCTCTCTTCTCTCTCTTCAATCACGCAAATGCTATGGAAATGATCCCAGTGACGTCACGCTCGATGCGCGTCGGCATACCGGTGTTTGTGTATCGTGATGTAGACGGTTAATACGCACCGCAAGAGCGTGCTTATGTTGCGCGGAGCCGATCCACAATTTGTCGGTAAATCAAAAAGAATTCGTGCTCAGTGTGGACGAGTTTAGTTGACATTTTTGCCTGGAACTGAACGCACACATTTAAATGCGGATTTCTCGCAAGAAAAGTGTTTGAATTCAATAAAAGAGTATGAAAACCGCCCAATTTTGTGGAAAGTAACCCACAAATACTATTATAACAAAATTAAAAAATATCATCTCTCTCACTGGATTCAGGAGAAATGAAAAATCTGCTTCAAGCATATAAATTTTGAATCACCTGCCGTCGCCTTCCCTTCAAATGTCGTGCAATAAAAAAGTGTCTCAACTTCTTTGTAGATATAATTGTGAAGACCAACTAGTACGCCGTCGTCTCTTCTTCAGCAACTCGTATGAAAGAGGCACTAGCACACTTTTCCATCGCTTACTTTCGTAAGCACTGAACTGACACATCCGCTGGCGCGGCTCCGAACACATGCTCATGCTGTCTTGCGTCGGAAAGAAAAATGGTCCGCATAAATGCTCATTCGACTATTTTGCGGGTTCGTTGGGTGGATTTTGTCCGTCCACATATGAATGCTCATTCGGAGCGATGTGCTCATTCGGTTTGGCTCAGATGTGTACCCGGCTTTAGAGTAACGCAGGTAAAATATAAACAATGAAAGTAGAGAATAATAATAATTGATTTAAAATCAACCAATAACCAATGACAATTCGTTTGACTCGTTATATGCGGTTCAGGTTTACAAACCGACTGAAAATTTCAGGCCGATTAAACTATATGTACTTTGAAAGCGTTTTGGAAAACAATGAAAGCAGAGAATAATATTAATTGATTCAAAATCAACCAATATTAAACCCATACTTCGGAACTAATACCGTCAACGCACATATCTTCAAATAAGGGAACCTAGAATGCCTTTCAGACGAAGCTCCTCCATACTGAAGAGCTCCAAATAGGGCGAAATAGCTATCTATGGATGCTCTGTTTGATATTACTACTATTCATGTTCTTTGTGCGTTGACGGGATTAGTTCCGAAGTATGGGTTTAATATTGGTTGATTTTGAATCAATTAATATTATTCTCTGCTTTCATTGTTTTCCAAAACGCTTTCAAAGTACATATAGTTTAATCGGCCTGAAATTTTCAGTCGGTTTGTAAACCTGAACCGCATATAACGAGTCAAACGAATTGTCATATCCTACATCCTCTTCTACGTGAAACTATGTACTTCGGTTTTGTTTATTGAACGAAGTGCAACTGGCGACGTTCACGCAATTGTTCAAATTACGAAATGAAAATTAATGCATTAAAAGAAACGCAGGTATAATATAAGCAAGGAAAGCAGAGAATTATATTAATTGATTAAAATCAACCAATATTAAACATAGATAGCTATTTCGCCCTATTTTGGGCTCTTCAGTATGGAAGAGCTCTGAATGAGAGGCATTATAGGTTCCCTTACTCGACGAAATGTCGCTTATTTCTGAGTATGAACAGAAACCAAACGCCATCTCCTGAGATCCTTACGAATACACACCTCCGATGCATGGACCTTGAACGAAGTAGCGAGATGTTTATCCGTTTTTCATACAAACTGGTGGTAGTCCAACTATATGGATTCAACCTTCAGTCGATGAAGTGGAAACTTAGAAAATCCCATTGCATCGACTGTTTATATTATACCTGCGCTCTTAAAGCATAAATTTTCATTTCGTACTATTATCAACACGTCTGGTTTATGAAGAATAACTTGATCGACCGAAGGTTAAATCTACATAGTTGGACTACCACCAGTTTTTATGAAAAACTGATAAACATTTCGCTACTTCGTTCAAGGTTCATGCTTCGGAGGTAGGTGTTGTTAAGGATCCCAGGAGATGGCGTTCTTTTTCTGTTCATACTCAGAAATAAGCGACATTTCTCGTTGAGTAAGGAAACCTCGAATGCCTTTCAGGCAGAGCTCCTCCATACTGAAGAGCGCAAAATAGGGCTATCTATGGATGCTCTGTTTGATATTACCACCATCCATGTTCTTTGTGCGTTGACGAGATTAGTTCCGAAGTATGAGTTCAATATTGATTGATTTTAATTAATCATTAATAATCTCTACTTTCATTGTTTGTTTTAATTACGACAGAGAGGAACTGAAGCCGAACAGGTTAGTGACCTCTGTAGAATTCAATGTTCCATTCGGAAAAATAATAACATTATGGAAAGCAGCAGCGAATTATTCATAGTTCGGCGGTTAAGGTTTCAGAAAAGGTGCTTGCTGTCTGGACGAAAATCAAAATACGTTTCAAATGATTTGTCAATTCGTCGGATGAGGGAGTTATTGTCGAAGCGCCTATTTTAAACATACAGGGTGTTTCATCATAAACTGGACAAACATACATACTCGTGTAAAAGACACCAGGAGAATCATTTCTGCCTTATACAATATATCCCGTTTTAGAAGCATAAGCGAGATACAGGGTTAAACGTCATTTTTCAGCTAGATTCTTATGAGTGTGGTCAGTTATGTATAGCAATTAAAATAACGGTTTTTGGTCAAATCTCAGTATTTTTGGGTCCTCTATTCAGAAAAGTTGACGAACTCCGAAAAAAAATTACAAAATCGCCGAAGACCTGCAATGTTCCAAATTCGTTTTTCGGTTTTCAAATTGAATTTTATTTTCTGAATGAACACAACTTTCAAAGGATTTCTGTGAAAATTTTTTTTCAAAACTCGAACACAAATTTTTTTTTTACATGTCTACAGCGATAAAAAAATTTCACCTCTAATGGATGAAATTTTGTACAATTGTACTTCTTTCTTCAAAACAGTAATTCAAATTTTAATGATCAGGTCGTCAATATGAGCTCCGGAAATTCTAACGATTTAAAAATTTGCAAACACTGCAAAAAGAAAGTTGTAACTTCATACGATTGCATAAATTGTAGTGCCCCATTTCATTTAAGTTAAGCCCAAGCTAAAGTTATTAATAATAAAGATCAAGTCATTTGTTGCGAACAACGAGAAAAAAGTGAGGTTAAAACTGATAATGTGGAAAAAGTTATGGAAAAATTGCTTACACTTCACCTGGAGCAACTCAGAAAGGAACTGGAGAATACTTATCTTAAGGAAATAAAAGAAATCAAACAGTCTATGCAGTTTATATCCGACTGTTTCGAAGAACAGAAACAAGAACTTGCAAATGCACTTAAACTCGTGCAGATATGTGAAAATGATTATAAGTGATTGAAAACTAAATTAAAGGAAATGGAAGTTAAGTTCTATAGGAATGAGCAGCACAAGAGACGCAACAATATTGTTATATCTGGGGTCGAAGAGCCAACGAAAACACTACGAATACATGAATATAACTAACATTAAGATAAAAGTAGCTAGAAAAATTAATCACAAAGTTAACTCTCCAATATTGGTAGAGTTTCATAGTTACGAAGACAAGATGAAAATCTTGGAAAAACGTAAAGACATAGGCTCCATTTCTACGAAAGATTGTCAGTTGGAAGGGAAAAAATTTTTATATTTTAATGATGACTTGATAGCTGAATATCAGGTAATGTATAAGAAGTCTCGAGAATTGAAAATGGAAAATAAATTTACGGCTGCTTACACATTGGATGGTTTCGTTTTTGTAAAAAAATTTGAAAATAGTAAACCCAAAAAAATCCTGCATGAAGATGATCTGAATGATCAATGAATATCGATCCACTAATAATAATAAAGTCTCAAAAAAAAAATAATAAAATAAGGAAATCCATACACTAACTATGGAACTGAATGTATTTTATATCAATATACGAAGTATTAGGAATAAGTTGCAGGAATTTGAGACTATAGTGGTGATGGGTGATTACCATATAAAAGCAGTTACAGAGACTTGGTTATACAGCAATGATATTGATTATTTCAATATTTCTAACCATACTGCAGTTCATAGCTGTAGAGATAGTCGTGGAGGATCTATAGCATTGTATTGTATGATTACATTATGAATACATGAGTTGCCCTGATCCACCTGCAGGATGTGATATAGCGGGAATTAGGATGAAAGGTAACAATTTGGTTATATATGTTGTTTATCGTTCACAAATTTGTAATGTTGACAGTTTCTTGACCTACTGTGACTCATTACTTGGCAGAAATAAAGCAGAAACACTGATTGTGGGTGATATGAATATAGATTTGTTAAATACGGATGTAGTTACTGAACAATATGTGGATGTAACAATCATGAATGGTTACAAAATTGGAAATATAATAAATGCAGAAAATGTAACTAGGTGTGGAATGGGTTAACAAAAAGACAGCATATTGATCATGTTATTTCAAATAAAAAACTCACATGCAGAATAAAAACTGAAGTAACTTATCTCGGTATCTCGGATCATAATACACTTGAGATAAGGGTGCATAAAAGGGTCCATAGACGAGTTTCTGAGAGGATCTCGGTGAAGTGTCTTGATATTGATGAGTGGAGGCGTATTTTGCAGGCTGAGTTGGAGGAAAATAGGGTAGACAAATTCGAAGACCTGATAGAGATTATACAGACAACAAAGAACAAAGCTACAAATGAGAGATTAATCAAGGTAAGAAACAATGACTACTGGGTAACTGTAGAGTTCAAGAACAAGGTGAAAGAAAGAGATAAACTCTATATTAAATGGAGAAAGACTGGAAGTCAGCTGTCTGAGTGTCTTTTCAAAAGGATGAAAACTGAAGTGAATAACCTTGCAAAAAAACTAAAGAAACTATGGGCTGAAAAGGAACTGAGAAAGCAGGAGATGACAGTAGGAAAGGTTGGAGGGTAATAAATGGATTGATAAATAATACAAATATCAGGAAAGGACATGCTGTAATATAAATATAAAATATAGAGACAACAAGCAGATGGCAGAAGCCTTCAACAATTATGTACTTCACTAATGTGGGTACGATTATTGGAGACACAATACCCAACGTCCAGTCAGAATGCGATGAAGAGAAATGTCAGCAGGTTATGAAGTTTGAACCAGTAAGTTCATCAGAAATATTAAAAAAGTTGAAGTCTATCAAGTCAAACATATGTGGCTATGATTGTGTAACAAAAAAAAGGTGTTCTTAAAATCTATGACATAATACAGGAGAAATTGACTCAATTCATTAATGAAATATTGGTCAGTGGACAATTCCCACAGAAAATAAAAACAACCTACATAATTCCAGTACATATAATAGTAGATGTGCAACAAGAGACCTGGCACAAATTTGGTCATTTTTACATGTAAATTCCCATAAGGAAATCTAAGGTCGATTTTACCGAATTTTGTACCCTTCGAAATTTTTCTCCGTAGACGTGTACGAGAGGTTTTCAAGGTCGGATGCTGAGTGGTCCAGATTAGGATGCTGAGTGGTCCAGGGTTGGAGGGTGAGGGGTAGGAGGGTCTAGGGTAGGAGTTTGATGGTTGGAGAGCGAGGGGTAGGAGGGTGAGGAGTAGGAGGGTGAGAGGTTGGAAGGTTGAAGGGTTGAGAAGCTGTCAGGTGAGGACTTATACGAGATAAAATTTTTTGTATTTCTTAGGATTCGAACCAGGGACCTTCGTATTATGAGTCTAGCGTCTTAACTACTAGGCTATTGAAGCAGTGTAGAATGAACGGTGAAATGTTGGTCTACAGATATTCGAAATACATACATATGTGTGTCTTTATCATAAACGGAAATTGAACCTTGATTATTAGCTTTTCTAAGTCCCATTTCGACGTAGACGTGTACGAGAGGTTTTCAAGGTCCAGGATAGGAGGGCCTAGGACGGGGGGGTGCGGGGTGTGGAAGTGCAACGCACGGTGGTGCGGGGCGTGGGGGTGCGGCGCGTGGAGTGGAGTGACATCAAAACTTTTTTATATTTCATCGGGAATCGAACCCAAGGTAGTTACGTTGGAAACCAACTTCTAGGATATAGGTGGTGTTAGATAATAGTGTAAGAAATATAGGTTAATTAAAAAACATAATCCATAAAAAAACATAATCTATGATTTATTTTACATATACAAGTAGGTGTTTACATAATTAATTACTTATATTGAACTTTTCTTCCTTGGCTCATCCGGTTCTTCATTCTTCCGTTTTTCGATGGAATAGTGACCCCAAGGTAGAGTGTTGAATGTTCCAGGTACCAAATATCGCTTGTCATCTTCTGGACTCAAAGCTTTTTTTCCTGCGTCAGCGAATGCACATGATGTTCTTTAGCTTGAATTAAATTTTGTGAAATAATCTTATGCTTCCAAGTTTCCAGACATTCTATGTAATCATTAAAACTTATTTTGTTCTTTACAATGGATTTTTAATTCCCTTAGCTTTCTTCGTGATACCATAATTTTGAGCCATAGATTCAATTTCTTCAGGGTCATACCCTTCTTTCTCCCATTGCCGTTTCTTCACATCAATCTCATCATTAGAATTTTTCACTGTTTATAGTTAAGATCTGAGGCCTACATAATCAGTCATCGGAATACCCCCATTCTCATCCTTCATCATACCCAATACCTTCTTATTCACTTGTGGAATACCATAGGGATTATCCTTTGGGTAGTCGGAGGTATCAAATCGTGTATGACAATCTCTTCTCATCACCTCATAAGGATCTTCAAATAGCTCATATATGAGGGAGTCTGTATCAGTATATAAGATGGTACAACCCCTTCTGAACGCTTCATCCATATAGTCGTAATGGAAGTCATATATAGTTGTCTTCGCCAGATCTAGAATGCTCATTCCCACATAAATTGGTTTATTCAAATATACTTCAAGCTTTTGAGCTCAACTGCAACCAAGTTCTCGTTGAAAATAACAGAATTCTTGAACTCTGGTTTTGCAATGTATGATTCGGCGCCATAACGACCTTCCCATTTCGTTAGAAGATGGACGTTGACTCTCTTTCTGATGTTTTCCATAGTTTTTCCTGTAACGATAGAAAAGAATGTGTAAATATCTGTGTATGAAATCTAAAGAATAGGATATCATCAGGTTTAATTTAAAATGAAACTTACCAAAAACAGCATTATTCATTAATTTGAATAGATTCTTCTCGAACTCATTCTTTGCTTTCTTCCTGAGGTTCGTATTTAGATCAATATAGGATTTCAACCAAGCAGATTGTTTGAATTTGAGCACTCGATGTATTTTAGTGAGAACCAATCCATTCCTTAAAGCTTACTTCAAATTTCTATAGTGAATAATATACTTCTTCTTTGGATGTAATGTGGCCATAAGTTTTGCATTCTGTTGAGAAGCATAGCAAGGTGTCCGAGTCTTAGAATTGTAATGCTGAGCACAAAAAGGGAGATCTTTATGTTTATCGTGTAATTCCCTTGGATACTCGAGGTCCACTTCCAGAATATACCCCTCTGTAGCATCATCAGGTACGGAGGTAACATCTATATTTGTATTAGTCCATTCAAAACCTCCATATGGTAGGTATTGTGACATTGCCCATCCATATTGATTGTTTACATCAAAGTACATGAGGTAATTCTCTGGTTTAGTGGGGTCATAATTGGGGATATACTTGTTGTTTGCATGAGCTCTTCGTTTTCCACATACTTGACTTAGACCTCCACGTATTCCTCGTTCAACAAATATAAACTTATCAATATCAGTTAGAAGTTCCAATTCTTGTTTAGTATGTTTCAACATTGCATCCCACGTATATCCAGGTAAGGTGAAATAATGTGCAGGATCTAATCCATAAGTCTCATGAGTGCTTAAGCGAAATTGCTCAAATACATCAGCTAACAATAGAATGTCCGTTTTCATATATAGATCTGAATATTCGCCCAAATTCTGGCATTGAAATTTTTCCCATACAAGCTTAGCCCGCAAATAGCTTTTTCGAGGACATTTCTTGCCTTCCAATTTATTATAGAAAGCAGTAATTGGTGGGAGAGAAGTTCTCGGAAACGGTCATCAGAATCGATATAATCATAAGGCATTACACCCTTTTTCGTAAGAAGATTTATATGCTCTTCAGATTCGTCAGTGAATTGTGATTTCAAGACGGGAAAATCTTCTAAACCTGAAGATAATCGATCTAGTGAAGAAGCCATAAATCGGAAACTATCAATGAATCGGAAATTCACACAATAATCAGTATAGTGTTTAGTGAAGCTAATATATTTTTCCTTTGTTATAGGCAACAAATCAATTTTTCCTTCCATCCTTGTAGCGATATCTTTTATCACAAAATTAGCATCATAACCACTTAGGTTGTGAAATACTACAGGGATCGTATGACTATCCTTATAATTTATGTTACAGCCCTCATGAGCAGCTCCACGGTAATTGTTCTCTGCTATAATATGATTGTGATCTCGTACTTTTTTCTCTCCAGGTTTGAAACTTTCTTCGCAGATATGGCAGTGGGTAGCCTTCTGAAATTCAGATTCCTGTTGCGTCGTCATATCAATATCATAAGGACATAGGAAAACTGTTTCAACATCTTCAGCAAATTGATTCATTTCATCTGCAAACCATTTCATACAATAAGGACCTCGATATGTACGATGTGTCATCATATGAACACTTTACATAGTATCCAACAGCAGCTGCTTTGTGTTCTTGATAATTATTCTTTGTATTAGTAGGCTTCAAAATACTTTCCAGATCTGCATAAATAATGAAGGGTACCTTCTCCTTGTTTTTGTGATTTTTAAATTTCAGGATATTGTTTCCTATCTCAGGCATTTTGATTGCAGTTTCATTCATTTTACCACAATCTATAGAATGAGTTCCAAGTTTTTCCTGTGATCGGAAGTATCGTAGACATCTATCACAAATGAATTTCTGTCTATGTTCTCTACTTAACTGTCTCGAGACGAGAAAGGATAGGTTTTTAATCCAAACATAATGATATCGAGCTGGAGTATCATCATATCTATCTTGAATCAATAGCAAGTTGACGTGTCTTTCCATCTTGTTCTTAGTAAGATATGTTGGTAATGTAGTGAAATTCTTCTTTTCCTTCTTCAGAATATAGACGTTGATGGATATTTGATTCTGTTTTTCAAAGTTTGGTATCTGTTTCATGGTCATCGGAAATTGAATTCCTTTGAGCTTTAACACTTTGGAATAATGTGGATATTTGGATATACGTTGAGGATTTTTCTCAACAGGATATAATGCAGATGTCACAGCCCATGCAAAACAAGCTTCATCATCATTTTTAACATTTACACAGGCTTTCTTATTTTTAATTTGAGGCGGTAGTTCTATGTATGAAGATCCAAGTTGGGGTGTAAACTTGTTTATATTCACCCCAAGGTTAACAACATTCACAAGAGCCCATCCACTATCCCTTTCTTGGAATTCTTCGAGTTCCTTCAAGATGGGTACCAAGACATTCCTATTGAACCAATCGGTGATGTTTGTATCTCGGTAAATAGGTGAGTTTGATGTTGTGAAATATTTATATTCCTTCTGAACTTTATTTGCAGTCATGATCTGAAACTCTCCACAAAACACCATATTCACTTTAACAGCGGCATCTTTTTTCAATGCGTTCAGAGTTCTGCGCCGAAATATAGCTTCACAATCAACCAGAAAATCTTTAGGGTCTTTGTGTTTGAGGTTACTGATAATTCCTGTTCTTATACGGCTCTCGAAGGCGGATAATGAGTCATCCCAATGTACTCTATCCCAAGCTGTTTCATTTCGTCTTTTGATTCCAGACCCCTTTTTCCGTGAGAATTTCAATTTAGATCTAGCTGTCTTCACATGATTCAATGTAGTCAGCAATTTCTGCTTCTCTCCAACCGACATGCATTTTTTCAATTGCTTATTAATTCTTCGTGACGCTATGGAACACTGTTTCAGCCCATTAGCCAATATGTTTTCATCCTTTGTGGAAATGAACAAAGCCACTAACGACTTTATCAGCCTAAGACCATCCTCTATGTTGAACATTTTTGCTGAAATGAAAAAACTTTCGCTCAACTTACAAAAAAGATACTTGAATAAGTTTTATGAGTACTATCTAGTATTATATTATCACTAGCGCCATCTCTACGAATATAAAGTAGATACAAAAACGGAAATGTAGTAGATATAGAATAGAATGAGATGAGAAATCTGTAGAAAAAAATTCACTCTGTTTAATAATTTAAGTAGGCATGTAAATGAACGAAAATTGCCTTCACTTGTATCTAATAAGCCTTATGTAGGTTAAAGATATAGTTTAACTATGACAACCAAAAATATACCGTTATTAGGATACGAAGATAACCGAAGATAGCCGAAAAATATTTTTTTCGAAATAGCCGAAGGTAACCGAATGTATCCGAAGATAGTCGAAGATATAAAACGGATATTAAAGTGGATACTCATCAATAAAACGGATACTAAAGTGGATACTTTCATATAAAAACGGATACTCATGAACAAAAAACGGATATAAAGCGGATACTCATAAACAAAAAAACGGATATAAAGCGGATACTCATCAATAAAAACGGATACTCATGAACAAAAACGGATGTAAAACGGATACTATCAATCATAGAATTTGTAAAAAACAATCAGCTTAATCATAAAGTTATGATGATGCCTCATGAAATAAAATATTATAGTTGATGAGCTACTATTGAATTCGGACACACCCGAAAGAAAAATTTATTGATCATTTTTAATAGGGAATATTACTCACCAGATCGAAAAATCACACTAAAAACACCACTCAGGCGAGGTATATTTGTTAACGTTTCAGAATAGTTTTTGAAAAATATGAACTAGAAGCCTCTTTATATTATAAGTAATCAAAGGAAATGTAACCGCAGCATTGTGATAGGGACACTAATTAGAATAGATTTGAGTTTTTCAATCTAGAGATAAGGATTAGACAGGATGTTGACAAGTCTGTATTCACAAAATTCCACTAATTAGAATAGATAAGAGATTAAGAAATGTAAAATAAAATAAAACAAAAACTATTATTGTTTATTAAAATCTTTGGCTATCGATTTCGGAATTATTCCATCATCAGGCCAGCTGAAAGTACACAAATGTAGAACATGTATTTATTTAGGTGAGAGTATGCAACTTACTGTCTTGAATAAAATGAACAAAAACTGTTTAAAAACATTAAAAATGGTCCTCCTTTGTCAGAATTGTTAAAATTTGAATTCTAGTCAACCTTTATAACCGATATATCTTGTGGGAATGTCAACTGAATATGGAACTATAGGATATGTGCGAAATGTGATATCTAATATGTTATTTTAGGTGGTCTATTGGTGGCGGGAATTTTTGAATTTTATTTATTGTTTTTTTAAGAATCTAGGAGTTTGAAAATGCTTCTTCTGTCAAATTCTATATTATCATTAAGTAAAAATTGGTTGTCTTTATTTTTTAAAATTCTAGTTGTTCGAGTAAAATTATTTTATGGTAGTTATTTTCTTTATGCAGTTTTCAGATTATCTAATGTGATATGATGTCCGGTATCGTTTAAATGTGTGCCTAAAGCGGAATGGGGTTGATTTCTTTTGTGTTCTTTGAATCTTTTTTCTACATTACGAGTTGTCATTCCTATGTAAAATGAAGGGGCAGTTTGTGCATGTTATTTCATAGACTCCGCTGGATTGTTCAAGTTTAGATTTCATTTTATTATTAATCAGTATATCTGCTATTGTTCTGTGTCGTTTACTTGTTAGTGTATAATTGTATTTCTCTAAAGTATGTTTTAGTTTTTCATGTAGATCTCTGTAGTACGGTGTTGATATGAAATATTTCTTGATGTGTGTGGGGGTAGATCTTATCTAAAATTATTTTTCTTTTCATTGATATTAGAATTTCGTCGATATATGATTTAGAATATTCATTTTCCCTGCCTATTTGGTATATTATATCTAGTTCTTTCTTATAATTTTCTGGTGTTAAAGGGGTGTTAAAAGTCTATGAAATAAATATCTAAATGCGGCTCTTTTCATTGGGGGTGCGTGGTATGAGCTAAAAGGAATGATGTTGTTAGTTTGGGTTGGTTTCCTGTAGATTTCGAAAAGAAAAACATTATCATCTCTTAGTGTTATGCTCAGATCTAAGAAATTCAGTGAATTCGATATAGCGTGTTCTATGGTGAATTTAATTTTATATTTGGAGTTGATTTCTTGGTAGAATTCTTCAAGTTCTTCGTTTGTTCCTGACCATACGCAAAAGATGTCGTCTATGTATCTTTTCCAGGTTACTATGTTTTCACTATGTGGTAGGAGCATTATTTGTTTTTCTACGTGATCTACATAAGTTTCCGCTATAAGTCCGCTAGATGTAGGCCCATGGGTAATCCGTCTTTCATAATATATACTTTTTCGTCAAATATGAAAAAGTTTTGTTCGGTAATTAACTGACCAAGTTCATTATATTTCTATATCCTCAGTTTCCAAATTTAAGCTGTTATCGTTGTTTTGATGAGTTATCAACCGTTCTCTGAGTAAATTGAGGGATTCATTAATTGGGATATTGGTATAGAGGTTAACTATATCAAAGGATAAAATCATATATGTTTTATCGGACTTTAGTTCGAGGGATTTTATTTCCTGTATTAATTCTAGAAACTAAAGTCCGATAAAACATATATGATTTTATCCTTTGATATAGTTAACCTCTATACCAATATCCCAATTAATGAATCCCTCAATTTACTCAGAGAACGGTTGATAACTCATCAAAACAACGATAACAGCTTAAATTTGGAAACTGAGGATATAGAAAATATAATGAAACTTGGTCAGTTAATTACCGAACAAAACTTTTTCATATTTGACGAAAAAGTATATATTATGAAAGACGGATTACCCATGGGCCTACCATCTAGCGGACTTATAGCGGAAACTTATGTAGATCACGTAGAAAAACAAATAATGCTCCTACCACATAGTGAAAACATAGTAACCTGGAAAAGATACATAGACGACATCTTTTGCGTATGGTCAGGAACAAACGAAGAACTTGAAGAATTCTACCAAGAAATCAACTCCAAATATAAAATTAAATTCACCATAGAACACGCTATATCGAATTCACTGAATTTCTTAGATCTGAGCATAACACTAAGAGATGATAATGTTTTTCTTTTCGAAATCTACAGGAAACCAAACCCAAACTAACAACATCATTCCTTTTAGCTCATACCACGCACCCCCAATGAAAAGAGCCGCATTAGATATTTATTTCATAGACTTTTTAACACCCCTTTAACACCAGAAAATTATAAGAAAGAAAGATATATATAGAATAATATACCAAATAGGCAGGGAAAATGAATATTCTAAATCATATATCGACGAAATTCTAATATCAATGAAAAGAAAAATAATTTTAGATAAGATCTACCCCCCACACCCATCAAGAAATATTTCATATCAACACCGTACTACAGAGATCTACATGAAAAACTAAAACATACTTTAGAGAAATACAATTATACACTAACAAGTAAACGACACAGAACAATAGCAGATATACTGATTAATAATAAAATGAAATCTAAACTTGAACAATCCAGCGGAGTCTATGAAATAACATGCACAAACTGCCCTTCATTTTACATAGGAATGACAACTCGTAATGTAGAAAAAAGATTCAAAGAACACAAAAGAAATCAACCCCATTCCGCTTTAGGCACACATTTAAACGATACCGGACATCATATCACATTAGATAATCTGAAAATACTGCATAAAGAAAATAACTACCATAAAATAATTTACTCGAACAACTAGAAATTTTAAAAAATAAAGACAACCAATTTTTACTTAATGATAATATAGAATTGACAGACAGAAGAAGCATTTTCAAACTCCTAGATTCTTAAAAAACAACAATAAATAAAAATTCAAAAAATTCCCGCCACCAATAGACCACCTAAAAAACATTTCGCACATATCCTATAGTTCCATATTCAGTTGACATTCCCACAAGATATATCGGTTATAAAGGGTGACTAGAATTCAAATTTTAACAATTCTGACAAAGGAGGACCATTTTAATGTTTTTAAACAGTTTTTGTTCATTTTAATTCAAGACAGTAAGTTGCATACTCTCACCTAAATAAATACATGTTCTACATTGTGTACTTTCAGCTGGCCTGATGATGGAATAATTCCGAAATCGATAGCCAAAGATTTTAATAAACAATAATAGTGTGTTTTATTTATTTTACATTTCTTAATCTCGAGAGAACATACTATGGAAGAATTCATTTGTAAAATAGAATAGATAAGATTCGAGCAGGTAACCGCAAAAATGGAGAAAACGTTCCCATGATGTGATCAACAGGAAATGTAACCACAGATAGTACCTATAAATGAAAATTGTTAGATCAGTTGACAACAATAATCAATCATTATATTTCATCTTCGAATACAGGTATGTTTGAATATATTGAAAAATCAGCCATTTTTGATTAATTGTTGTTTAGATACTAACAATGGATAAGCCCCTAAAGCTTAAAAACGGAAACTTATTTTCGGCACCAGAATCATCGGCTCTAGCCCATTGTGTATCGCAGGATTAGTTATGGGAGCAGGTATTGCTTGCAATTAAAAATAAATATGGATTAGTGAATCTGTTAACAAAATAAAAATGTAGGAGAAAGGCTGAATTGAATTTACCTGAAAGAAACATCTATTATCTAATAACTAAAATCAATTTATCATAAACCATCATATGAAAGCTTGTGGAATACACCGAAAAATCCAAGAGCCTGCTGTGAGAAAAACAACGACACAGATCTAGCTATGCTAAGATAGGTTGTGGATTGGATGAGTTGAAATGGGAAAGGGTTGAGAAAATGATAAAATTCATTATTTCATAATTCTAACATTGAAATCGTAATCTATGAGTTATAATGAGAAATCTGTAAAAAATAAGATCTGATTATACATCTTAACTATATTTTTCCCCAATATCGAAGGGGACTCTCACAACTCAGCCTTCTGTCCTATGTCAATAAACTTATGGAAGCATGAGATATCCTTATTGAAAAAATTTTATGAAGATCGATTTAAACAACCGGAATTTCATTATCAGAAAGTTTACAAATATCAAGAGCATAGAATTCATATTCAAAACTTCTTAAAACACGCTCACTTTCATTTAGAACAACCTGTATATCTAATCATTCCTACGATAAGCGATCAAGGTCGCATTCCTATTATTTTTCTTCCTCAGTATTTAAATTGAACAATGAATATATTACTTATAAAATATCTCATTCAAACGAAGAGTATTCAAATGATTTAATTATTGAGGCTTACAACTTAAAATCTGCATAGGGTGTTTTTTAGGATGTTCAAAACAAAGATCTTTATGTGATTATCCAGAGAATCATTTTATGATATATATATATATATATATATCATCTGATATAAAGGAAACACTTTGAGAAGTATAAAATTCATCAAAAGAAAGCTATTTACGACATTTCGAATCCTAAACAAAAAAAATGTAAAATTTGTTTCAATGGGCAGTTGACCATCCCTATGGGGGTATATGGTGACATGTATCGATTGTGTATTAGCGTTCAAAGAGTGTCTGGTATGCCTAGAGAAAACATCCAATCGATAGTATGTACATTCCTATCATAATTATGTAAAATCATACTGAAAATAAAATCTTACTCATATTCATTGATTTTTTTTCGCTCTATACCTATCACAAATGAAAACAATTAATTAAGTGTGATCTGAGATCGTTTAATTTACTTGCAACTAAGATTTCGAATACAAAAAAGAAAACAGGGAATCAGCATCTTTAAGTAGCGAATTCATTAAAAATATATATATATGTGGAAGTGAAAACTAGAAAGATACTCTACATAAATCTATTGTTTATTGAGAATGATTATACATGTACAGTGAATAGTGTATGTCTTATACAAATACTACACCAGTGGTTTTCATCTCTGAGGAAATCAGGTAAATCATCTGTGGTAACATCCAATCCTAAAATTTGTCGTTTGAAATTGAAATTATTCATAATAAGTGGATAAAATGATTGTATCGTTGTATGACATATAGAGCAGATTGATAAAGATAAATCAGAAGAAATATATGAAATTGAAATTATCGTTAAATCTCTTTTAGAGTAAAAGAACTCCCATTCGTTTTGATATAATAAATACATCCAGTCGCCTATATTTTCCATAAAATCCCCCCAATTGAAATTATAATAGTTTGATGTGCAATCCATCCGCGGTGTAAGCATTTTCAGTATTTTCTATTTTTTTCCATACGTCTTCAAACACAACTCTTTTATGATCTTTCAACAATCCTAAGAACACCGTTCGTGGTAGAAATAGGCCAAGCTCTAATATCTCCAGCTTTTTCATGGCCATACATTTACTTATTCCGCTATTTGTATACAACGATAGTTATGAATGATATAGGAATTTCATAATCCGAAATAAGTAAATGTATGGCCATGAAAAAGCTGGAGATATTAGAGCTTGGCCTATTTCTACCACGAACGGTGTTCTCATAGGATTGTTGAAAGATCATAAAAGAGTTGTGTTTGAAGACGTATGGAAAAAAATAGAAAATACTGAAAATGCTTACACCGCGGATGGATTGCACATCAAACTATTATAATTTCAATTGGGGGATTTTATGGAAAATATAGGCGACTGGATGTTTATTATATCAAAACGAATGGGAGTTCTTTTACTCTAAAAGAGATTTAACGATAATTTCAATTTCATATATTTCTTCTGATTTATCTTTATCAATCTGCTCTATATGTCATACAACGATACAATCATTTTATCCATTTATTATGAATAATTTCAATTTCAAACGACAAATTTTAGGATTGGATGTTACCACAGATGATTTACCTGATTTCCTCAGAGATGAAAACCACTGGTGTAGTATTTGTATAAGACATCCACTATCCACTGTACATGTATAATCATTCTCAATAAACAATAGATTTATGTAGAGTATCTTTCTAGTTTTCACCTCCACATATATTAAGGATTTTTAATGAATTCGCTACTTAAAGATGCTGATTCCCTGTTTTCTTTTTTGTATTCGAAAGCTTAGTTGCAAGTAAATTAAACGATTTCAGATCACACTTAATTAATTGTTTTCATTTGTGATAGGTATAGAGCGAAAAAAAATGAATGAATATGAGTAAGATTTTATTTTCAGTATGATTTTACATAATTATGATAGGAATGTACATACTATCGATTGGATGTTTTTTCTAGGCATACCAGACACTCTTTGAACGCTAATACACAATCGATACATGTCACCATATACCCCCATAGGGATGGTCAACTGCCCATTGAAACAAATTTTACATTTTTTTTGTTTAGGATTCGAAATGTCGTAAATAGCTTTCTTTTGATGAATTTTATACTTCTCAAAGTGTTTCCTTTATATCAGATGATATATATATATATATCATAAAATGATTCTCTGGATAATCACATAAAGATCTTTGTTTTGAACATCCTAAAAAACACCCTATGCAGATTTTAAGTTGTAAGCCTCAATAATTAAATCATTTGATACTCTTCGTTTGAATGAGATATTTTATAAGTAATATATTCATTGTTCAATTTAAATACTGAGGAAGAAAAATAATAGGAATGCGACCTTGATCGCTTATCGTAGGAATGATTAGATATACAGGTTGTTCTAAATGAAAGGTGAGCGTGTTTTAAGAAGTTTTGAATATGAATTCTATGCTCTTGATATTTGTAAACTTTCTGATAATGAAATTCCGGTTGTTTAAATCGATCTTCATAAAATTTTTTCAATAAGGATATCTCATGCTTCCAATAAGTTTATTGACATAGGACAGAAGGCTGAGTTGTGAGAGTCTCCCTTCGATATTGGGGAAAAATATAGTTAAGATGTATAATCAGATCTTTATTTTTTACAGATTTCTCAATTATAACTCATAGATTACGATTTCAATGTTAGAATTATGAAATATGAATTTTATCATTTTCTCAACCCTTTCCCATTTCAACTCATCCAATCCACAACCTATCTTAGGCATAGCTAGATATGTGTCGTTGTTTTTCTCACAGCAGGCTCTTGGATTTTTCGGTGTATTCCACAAGCTTTCATATGATGGTTTATGATAATAGTTGATTTTAGTTATTAGATAATAGATGTTTCTTTCAGGTAAATTCAATTCAGCTATTTCTCCTACATTTTTATTTTGTTAACAGATTCACTAATCCATATTTATTTTTAAATTGCAAGGCAATACCTGCTCCCATAACTAAATCCTGCGATACACAATGGGCTAGAGCCGATGATTCTGGTGCCGAAAATAAGTTTCCGTTTTTAAGCTTTAGGGGCTTATCCATTGTTAGTATCTAAACAACAATTAATCAAAAATGGCTGATTTTTCAATATATTCAAAACATACCTGTATTCGAAGATGAAATATAATGATTGATTATTTGTTGTCAACTGATCTAACAATTTTCATTTATAGGTACTATTCTGTGGTTACATTTCCTGTTGATCACATCATGGGAACGTTTTTCTCCATTTTTGCGGTTACCTGCTCGAATCTTATCTATTCTAATTAGTGGAATGTTGTGAATACAGACTTGTCAACATCCTGTCTAATCCTTATCTCTAGATTGAAAAACTCAAATCTATTCTAATTAGTGTCCCTATCACAATGCTGCGGTTACATTTCCTTTGATTACTTATAATATAAAGAGGCTTCTAGTTCATATTTTTCAAAAACTATTCTGAAACGTTAACAAATATACCTCGCCTGAGTGGTGTTTTTAGTGTGATTTTTCGATCTGGTGAGTAATATTCCCTATTAAAGATGATCACTAAATTTTTCTTTCGGGTGTGTCCGAATTCAATAGTAGCTCATCAACTATAATATTTTATTCCATGAGGCATCATCATAACTTTATGATTAAGCTGATTGTTTTTTACAAAATCCGTTTTTGTTCATGAGTATCCGTTTTTTATTGATGAGTATCCGCTTTATATCCGTTTTTTTGTTTATGAGTATCCGCTTTATATCCGTTTTTATATGAAAGTATCCACTTTAGTATCCGTTTTATTGATGAGTATCCGCTTTAATATCCGTTTTATATCTTCGACTATCTTCGGATACATTCGGTTACCTTCGGCTATTTCGAAAAAAATATATTTTCGGCTATCTTCGGTTATCTTCGTATCCTAATAACGGTATATTTTTGGTTGTCATAGTTAAACTATATCTTTAACCTACATAAGGCTTATTAGATACAAGTGAAGGCAATTTTCGTTCATTTACATGCCTACTTAAATTATTAAACAGAGTGAATTTTTTTCTACAGATTTCTCATCTCATTCTATTCTATATCTACTACATTTCCGTTTTTGTATCTACTTTATATTCGTAGAGATGGCGCTAGTGATAATATAATACTAGATAGTACTCATAAAACTTATTCAAGTATCTTTTTTGTAAGTTGAGCGAAAGTTTTTTCATTTCAGCAAAAATGTTCAACATAGAGGATTGTCTTAGGCTGATAAAGTCGTTAGTGGCTTTGTTCATTTCCACAAAGGATGAAAACATATTGGCTAATGGGCTGAAACAGTGTTCCATAGCGTCACGAAGAATTAATAAGCAATTGAAAAAATGCATGTCGGTTGGAGAGAAGCAGAAATTGCTGACTACATTGAATCATGTGAAGACAGCTAGATCTAAATTGAAATTCTCACGGAAAAAGGGGTCTGGAATCAAAAGACGAAATGAAACAGCTTGGGATAGAGTACATTGGGATGACTCATTATCCGCCTTCGAGAGCCGTATAAGAACAGGAATTATCAGTAACCTCAAACACAAAGACCCTAAAGATTTTCTGGTTGATTGTGAAGCTATATTTCGGCGCAGAACTCTGAACGCATTGAAAAAAGATGCCGCTGTTAAAGTGAATATGGTGTTTTGTGGAGAGTTTCAGATCATGACTGCAAATAAAGTTCAGAAGGAATATAAATATTTCACAACATCAAACTCACCTATTTACCGAGATACAAACATCATAGATTGGTTCAATAGGAATGTCTCGGTACCCATCTTGAAGGAACTCGAAGAATTCCAAGAAAGGGATAGTGGATGGGCTCTTGTGAATGTTGTTAACACCCCAACTTGGATCTTCATACATAGAACTACCGCCTCAAATTAAAAATAAGAAAGCCTGTGTAAATGTTAAAAATGATGATGAAGCTTGTTTTGCATGGGCTGTGACATCTGCATTATATCCTGTTGAGAAAAATCCTCAACGTATATCCAAATATCCACATTATTCCAAAGTGTTAAAGCTCAAAGGAATTCAATTTCCGATGACCATGAAACAGATACCAAACTTTGAAAAACAGAATCGAATATCCATCAACGTCTATATTCTGAAGAAGGAAAAGAAGAATTTCACTACATTACCAACATATCTTACTAAGAACAAGATGGAAAGACACGTCAACTTGCTATTGATTCAAGATAGATATGATGATACTCCAGCTCGATATCATTATGTTTGGATTAAAAACTAGAGAACATGGACAGAAATTCATTTGTGATAGATGTCTACGATACTTCCGATCACAGGAAAAACTTGGAACTCATTCTATAGATTGTGGTAAAATGAATGAAACTGCAATCAAAATGCCTGAGATAGGAAACAATATCCTGAAATTTAAAAATCACAAAAACAAGGAGAAGGTACCCTTCATTATTTATGCAGATCTGGAAAGTATTTTGAAGCCTACTAATACAAAGAATAATTATCAAGAACACAAAGCAGCTGCTGTTGGATACTATGTAAAGTGTTCATATGATGACACATCGTTCATATCGAGGTCCTTATTGTATGAAATGGTTTGCAGATGAAATGAATCAATTTGCTGAAGATGTTGAAACAGTTTTCCTATGTCCTTATGATATTGATATGACGACGCAACAGGAATCTGAATTTCAGAAGGCTACCCACTGCCATATCTGCGAAGAAAGTTTCAAACCTGGAGAGAAAAAAGTACGAGATCACAATCATATTATAGCAGAGAACAATTACCGTGGAGCTGCTCATGAGGGCTGTAACATAAATTATAAGGATAGTCATACGATCCCTGTAGTATTTCACAACCTAAGTGGTTATGATGCTAATTTTGTGATAAAAGATATCGCTACAAGGATGGAAGGAAAAATTGATTTGTTGCCTATAACAAAGGAAAAATATATTAGCTTCACTAAACACTATACTGATTATTGTGTGAATTTCCGATTCATTGATAGTTTCCGATTTATGGCTTCTTCACTAGATCGATTATCTTCAGGTTTAGAAGATTTTCCCGTCTTGAAATCACAATTCACTGACGAATCTGAAGAGCATATAAATCTTCTTACGAAAAAGGGTGTAATGCCTTATGATTATATCGATTCTGATGACCGTTTCCGAGAAACTTCTCTCCCACCAATTACTGCTTTCTATAATAAATTGGAAGGCAAGAAATGTCCTCGAAAAAGCTATTTGCGGGCTAAGCTTGTATGGGAAAAATTTCAATGCCAGAATTTGGGCGAATATTCAGATCTATATATGAAAACGGACATTCTATTGTTAGCTGATGTATTTGAGCAATTTCGCTTAAGCACTCATGAGACTTATGGATTAGATCCTGCACATTATTTCACCTTACCTGGATATACGTGGGATGCAATGTTGAAACATACTAAACAAGAATTGGAACTTCTAACTGATATTGATAAGTTTCTATTTGTTGAACGAGGAATACGTGGAGGTCTAAGTCAAGTATGTGGAAAACGAAGAGCTCATGCAAACAACAAGTATATCCCCAATTATGACCCCACTAAACCAGAGAATTACCTCATGTACTTTGATGTAAACAATCAATATGGATGGGCAATGTCACAATACCTACCATATGGAGGTTTTGAATGGACTAATACAAATATAGATGTTACCTCCGTACCTGATGATGCTACAGAGGGGTATATTCTGGAAGTGGACCTCGAGTATCCAAGGGAATTACACGATAAACATAAAGATCTCCCTTTTTGTGCTCAGCATTACAATTCTAAGACTCGGACACCTTGCTATGCTTCTCAACAGAATGCAAAACTTATGGCTACATTACATCCAAAGAAGAAGTATATTATTCACTATAGAAATTTGAAGTAAGCTTCAAGGAATGGATTGGTTCTCACTAAAATACATCGAGTGCTCAAATTCAAACAATCTGCTTGGTTGAAATCCTATATTGATCTAAATACGAACCTCAGGAAGAAAGCAAAGAATGAGTTCGAGAAGAATCTATTCAAATTAATGAATAATGCTGTTTTTGGTAAGTTTCATTTTAAATTAAACCTGATGATATCCTATTCTTTAGATTTCATACACAGATATTTACACATTCTTTTCTATCGTTACAGGAAAAACTATGGAAAACATCAGAAAGAGAGTCAACGTCCATCTTCTAACGAAATGGGAAGGTCGTTATGGCGCCGAATCATACATTGCAAAACCAGAGTTCAAGAATTCTGTTATTTTCAACGAGAACTTGGTTGCAGTTGAGCTCAAAAAACTTGAAGTATATTTGAATAAACCAATTTATGTGGGAATGAGCATTCTAGATCTGGCGAAGACAACTATATATGACTTCCATTACGACTATATGGATGAAGCGTTCAGAAGGGGTTGTACCATCTTATATACTGATACAGACTCCCTCATATATGAGCTATTTGAAGATCCTTATGAGGTGATGAGAAGAGATTGTCATACACGATTTGATACCTCCGACTACCCAAAGGATAATCCCTATGGTATTCCACAAGTGAATAAGAAGGTATTGGGTATGATGAAGGATGAGAATGGGGGTATTCCGATGACTGATTATGTAGGCCTCAGATCTTAACTATAAACAGTGAAAAATTCTAATGATGAGATTGATGTGAAGAAACGGCAATGGGAGAAAGAAGGGTATGACCCTGAAGAAATTGAATCTATGGCTCAAAATTATGGTATCACGAAGAAAGCTAAGGGAATTAAAAAATCCATTGTAAAGAACAAAATAAGTTTTAATGATTACATAGAATGTCTGGAAACTTGGAAGCATAAGATTATTTCACAAAATTTAATTCAAGCTAAAGAACATCATGTGCATTCGCTGACGCAGGAAAAAATAGCTTTGAGTCCAGAAGATGACAAGCGATATTTGGTACCTGGAACATTCAACACTCTACCTTGGGGTCACTATTCCATCGAAAAACGGAAGAATGAAGAACCGGATGAGCCAAGGAAGAAAAGTTCAATATAAGTAATTAATTATGTAAACACCTACTTGTATATGTAAAATAAATCATAGATTATGTTTTTTTATGGATTATGTTTTTTAATTAACCTATATTTCTTACACTATTATCTAACACCACCTATATCCTAGAAGTTGGTTTCCAACGTAACTACCTTGGGTTCGATTCCCGATGAAATATAAAAAAGTTTTGATGTCACTCCACGCGCCGCACCCCCACGCCCCGCACCACCGTGCGTTGCACTTCCACACCCCGCACCCCCGCGTCCTAGGCCCTCCTATCCTGGACCTTGAAAACCTCTCGTACACGTCTACGTCGAAATGGGACTTAGAAAAGCTAATAATCAAGGTTCAATTTCCGTTTATGATAAAGACACACATATGTATGTATTTCGAATATCTGTAGACCAACATTTCACCGTTCATTCTACACTGCTTCAATAGCCTAGTAGTTAAGACGCTAGACTCATAATACGAAGGTCCCTGGTTCGAATCCTAAGAAATACAAAAAATTTTATCTCGTATAAGTCCTCACCTGACAGCTTCTCAACCCTTCAACCTTTCAACCTCTCACCCTCCTACTCCTCACCCTCCTACCCCTCGCTCTCCAACCATCAAACTCCTACCCTAGACCCTCCTACCCCTCACCCTCCAACCCTGGACCACTCAGCATCCTAATCTGGACCACTCAGCATCCGACCTTGAAAACCCCTCGTACACGTCTACGTCGAAATGGGACTTAGAAAAATTTCGAAGGGTACAAAATTCGGTAAAATCGACCTTAGATTTCCTTATGGGAATTTACATGTAAAAATGACCAAATTTGTGCCAGGTCTCTTGTTGCACATCTACTTGTAATAATTCAGGGTCAAGAATTGACGAGGAAAATTACCGGCCCATTTCTATTACTAGTGTGTTCTCTAAAATAGTGGAAATGATTATGAAGGACCAAATAGTAGAGTATGTCAAACAGAACTTTGGTTTCGATGCCTCTCAGTTTGGGTTTCAGGAGGGTTGGAGTACACTTGGTGCTGCAACAGAGGTCCTGGAGTTTGTATATAATGAATTGAATAAAAATAATATAGTTGTACTGGTGTTTATTGACCTCAAAAAGGCATTCGATACAGTGGACATATCAATACTTTAGAGGAGAATCTTTCATTTTGATGAGTTCTTATTTGAGGGGGAGATGTCAGTTTACGGTTGTGAATGATGTAGCTAGTGAGAGAACACATGTAAAAACAGGAGTTCCACAAGGGAGTGTTTTGAGTGTTTTGGGTCCACTACTCTACCTGTTATATGTCCATAGTTTGAAATACCTAATACTGAACGCAAAGTATGTCTTATTTGCTGATGACACAGTTCTGATGTTTAGCGGACGAAGTTTGGAGGGTCTTGGTGTAAGAGTGTGCGAGAGCCTTGGAGTTTATGCTAAGTGGTTGCTCCAGAATAAATTATCCGTCAATGTACACAAAACAGTATATTTAGTGATAAAAAACAAGAATAAACAAGTAGAAGACAACATCAATATACAAATTAATAAAACAGCTATAAAAAAGTTATCGAATACAAGTACCTTGGATTGACCATTGATGAGAAGTTGACCTGGAGCGACCATGTAATGTCAGTAAAAAATAAACTGGTGCCATTGATAGGAGCCATACATAGGTGCACAAAATTTCTTAACTCTAAGACTAGAAAGAGTCTCTATCATGGACTCATTGAGTCACGGTTGAGGTACATGATACCATGCTGAGGAAATTGAGCTGCTACGTATATAAAACCATTACAGATCGTAATCGCTATTAAGACCGTCTTTGGATATAGCAGACTCACTAGCACAAAATTGATCTATAGGGAAACTGGAATAATGGACATCAATAAAATTCACTATTTGGAAGAAGCTAAACTTGTACATGGCATCATGAATGGATATTTCAGGACAACACAAGAACTTCACTATGGCGGGGAAACACATGAACATGGAACTAGGTCGCGGGAACTAATAAGGAGACCACTGAGAAGAACCAGCAAGACACTCGGCAAGACACAAAGTTCACCAATACATGGTGGAAGTAGAATCTGCAATCAGCTACCAGAAGCAATCAAGAATGTGATAGAAAAGAGCAAATTCAGTAAGCTTGTTGTGGATCATTTGAAGCCCAGAAATTAATGTATGTAATAATTAGAGACTGTTTAATTAATGAAATATGCACTGTGATAAGTCAACTGTGATATATGTCCCAGGAAGAATGCGACAAACGGAAACCATGAATCAAGGACATCAAGGAGACCTCACAACAAGAGGTTTTAATCGTTTGAGGGCCTTCGTTTGGGATATACAGGGTGATATTCATCTTATGGGTGAAATTTCAAAGTTCAATAACTCTCAAACTATTCGACCGAATTATTTCAAATTCGGAAGTTTTGTCACCCTTCACGATTGCCATCTTTCAATATTACAGATATTGAATAAATCAGATCCGGACTATCAAAATTTTGGACTTTTTCTATTTTCATGAATATTGGAAAACCCTGTACGTGAACATTATGTTTTTATTACATTTTCGTAACCACAAAGAATCAATTATTGATAAAAATTCAAAATCTCTGCTTGGCACGGTCATACAGGGTGATCAAGAAGTGAGCAAAAAACATTACCTCATGAGTGAAATTTCAAAGTTAAATAACTCTTGAATAATTGGACTGAATTATTTCCAATTTGAAAGTTTTGTCACCCTTTACGATTGCCATCTTTCAATGTTTTAGAAATTGAATAAATCAGATCCGGACTAGCAAAATTTTGGACTTTTTCTATTTTCATGAATATAGGAACATTATGTTTTTTTTTATTTTCGTAACCGCAAAGAATCAATCAATGCGAAAATTCAAATTCTCTGCTTGGCACGGTCATACAGGGTGATCAAGAAGTGAGCAAAAAACATTACCTCATGAGTTAAATTTCAAACTTCGATAACTCTTAAATTATTCGACCGAATGACTTTAAATTTTAAAAATTTGTCACCCTCTACGATTGCCATCTGTCAATATTTCTGACTTCGAATAAATCAGATCCGGACTAAAAAAATTCAGACATTCTCAATTTTTGTTGATAGTGTATCACCCTGTACGTGATCATTATATTTTTTTCATTTAAGTAATCATAAAGAATCAATTAATGAGAAAAACTTAAAATCTCTGCTTGGCACTGTCATACAGGGTGATCTAGGAACATGACCTTATGAGTTAAATTTCATAGTTCGATAAATCTTGATTTTATCGTAAGTAATATCATAAGGGTATCTAATTTTTCCGAAAAGAATCGAAAAAACACGTTGCTAAGTAATATTTTGACAAGAAGCATGAGTGCTGGTGGCAACAAAAATCCGAGTCGAAGACGAGGATTTTTGCAGCTGCACGAATGCTTTTTGTCAAAAAATATTACTTTGCAATGTGTTTTTTCGATTTTTTTCACAGGAAAAATTAGATGCCCGAATGGTATTTGACAAGACTATTTCTTGAGTGACAACAACTGTCAAGTTTTGCCGCGGGAGTAGTAGGGCAACCTTCGTTCTGGGGCAAAATTTACCTTTGACCTCCCTTAATGGTGTCTGGGTCAGATTAAATGATGATGACGTCATTGGTGGCCATGACGATGACGTCATTGGTGCCAGCAGCCATGACGATGAAAACGTTTTTGGACGGACGCGGGATATGAACCTGGGAAGTTTGGGTGAGAGGAGGGTCGTCTACCCCCCAGCGCTACAGAGGCTATGATAATTTAGGGTGTTTGGTGTTATAAAGCCAGAGTGACGCATGATTGTTCGAGAAGGAATATACTCGCTCCATGTTTTTCTCGATTTTTGTTTTCATACTTGTCAAAATATCAAGTTCCTTATAAAAAAATATTGGATTTCAATTCTTTGAGCACTGAGTGGTTTGACTAAAAAAAAATAATTTCAGGATGAGATTTTTTATTACATAATGTTAATTATCTGCATCGTTCAATACTTTTTTCCTATAAAAGTACATACATTCTAAAATTGCATAACTCTGAACACAAGGATTAATTGTACAGAAAGCATTTATGAAATCTTCAACAGAATTGTTGTTATTTTTGTTTCGTGTCAATTCTTTGATGGTGTCTACGAATTTAAAGTAATACAAAGTCATTCGGAGATTTTTCAACATTTCAAGACGACTGATAATTATCAGTCTATTCAATTGAGATATCTTATTCAAGTCAACTTCACTGAAATATATGCAGTTTCCCCATTTTGTGACGCTAGTAATCATACATTCACCAGTACATCGTACAACTGTAGCTTCACATTCTTGTTGATAACCATTTTCGATTATTTGACAAGACTATTTCTTGAGTGACAACAACTGTCAAGTTTTGCCGCGGGAGTAGTAGGGCAACCTTCGTTCTGGGGCAAAATTTACCTTTGACCTCCCTTAATGGTGTCTGGGTCAGATTAAATGATGATGACGTCATTGGTGGCCATGACGATGACGTCATTGGTGCCAGCAGCCATGACGATGAAAACGTTTTTGGACGGACGCGGGATATGAACCTGGGAAGTTTGGGTGAGAGGAGGGTCGTCTACCCCCCAGCGCTACAGAGGCTATGATAATTTAGGGTGTTTGGTGTTATAAAGCCAGAGTGACGCATGATTGTTCGAGAAGGAATATACTCGCTCCATGTTTTTCTCGATTTTTGTTTTCATACTTGTCAAAATATCAAGTTCCTTATAAAAAATATTGGATTTCAATTCTTTGAGCACTGAGTGGTTTGACTAAAAAAAAATAATTTCAGGATGAGATTTTTTATTACATAATGTTAATTATCTGCATCGTTCAATACTTTTTTCCTATAAAAGTACATACATTCTAAAATTGCATAACTCTGAACACAAGGATTAATTCTACAGAAAGCATTTATGAAATCTTCAACAGAATTGTTGTTATTTTTGTTTCGTGTCAATTCTTTGATGGTGTCTACGAATTTAAAGTAATACAAAGTCATTCGGAGATTTTTCAACATTTCAAGACGACTGATAATTATCAGTCTATTCAATTGAGATATCTTATTCAAGTCAACTTCACTGAAATATATGCAGTTTCCCCATTTTGTGACGCTAGTAATCATACATTCACCAGTACATCGTACAACTGTAGCTTCACATTCTTGTTGATAACCATTTTCGATTATTGCAATAAATGACTCCCATTCCCAATCATCAAAGGATATCACGCAGTCATTACAGCTCAGCTTGACGGCAGGTGTGAATTGTCTCGCTGGAATTATACCACAATCGATGTATAGAGAAGCAGATCCTTATCCGCATTCAATTTATAGGTGGAACTGGCCGTTCAACAGTTAGTGCTTTTCGTTTGCTTCAAAATTACATGATTCCTCATTTTCACCTAGCGCTGACTCATATATTGGCGATAGCATGGTTGTTCAAAGCTTGTTTTCTGACTGAATCCAGGAATCATGTTCTTTACTCATTCCCAACCATCGCACCAAAACCTTGTCTGCACGCCTGCGCAATATTCTTTCAACCAAATAAACATCAGGCTGCTTTGTCTTTTGCAATTCTTCTTGGTAGAAAGCTCCACTTATAGGTCTGCCAGTTAAATCTTCAATTAGGTAACTTATGGGGTTGGTCAATTGAACTTTTATGATTTTAAATAGTTCGGTAGTCCATTGTGGGAGATATCCTTTTGTAAAAACATGTCTAAATTCAGTTATACGTACAATATCACCCGTTTGAAATTTATGAGGTGCCGCTATTTTTATGTGACTCTATGCGAATTTATATATGTCACACTCATTTTTCTTGTTTACATCACTTGGTTTCATTCCAATCGTTCGATGTATTTTATTATTATATACATTCACAACGTCTTGAAGTATGTCAATCCACCGATAAGTTCCTCTCAAACTGAATTTCTTGAAAAGCGCCTCTTTCAATGTTCTTATCACTCGTTCCACTATTGCTGCTTTCTTATCACTGTAGGTATTATAATGATTAATGTTATGTTTTCTAACTAGTTCTTGAAATTGCCTGTTGAAAAATTCCTTTCCTTGATCAGACTGTAAATTTGTGGGCTTTCGACCGTCATTATGTTCAAGGATATCGAGAAAAGCCAAAGTCACCTCTTCGCCTGTTTTTCTTTTCACCGGTCTAACCCATACAAATTTCGAAAAGCAATCAATTACGACCAGAAAATATTTATAACCATCATTGCTTGTGGCGAGCCGATCAAGCTGTACTGAATCTATTTGCCAGATGTCATCCAACCCCTTGATGATAGTTCTTCGTCTAGGAAAATTTTTGCGTGCAGGTCGATGAAGTTCCTTAACTACTTGCGCTATTTCTCTGGATGGTAGCATCTTTGTGACTTTCAGTACTCAACTTACGATTCGGGGTTTCGATTGAAGCTTTTATTTCGTTTATTTTCTATCGATCTTTCAGCAGCAGTTTTTGTTCAATTATGTGTATCTGCTTTGAGACGTAATCAAGTTGTTCATTAACTTTCTTGTACATTTCAATATTGTTATTATTAGTGTTTTCATAACACCCTTAAACTGAAAAAATACAATACTCAATTTACCTAGGTTTTTCATTATCCTTTTTGCCGTTAAATCAACATAATTCATGTTGGCAGCGTCAGATTTTCTTATAGGCTCATCAACATTACACAATTTATGTCCGGTAAAGTCGTAATCACCATCACTGGTCATAGGAAAATTACAACCGTTTCGCTGAGGAGATCCTACGAGATAACGATACCCTACCAAATTTGTCCATTGTTGTAGGTGAAATGATTTTCAGTGCAATAAGCAACACTTAATATATAATTCCCGCTTCGCGCAACTCCTCAACGATTGCTTCGATTTCGTTATCGTTTGAGTTATTACCAGCTTCTTTTGACGCATGCAATAAACACAAACGATCAACTAATTCATTAATGTTGTTCCAATATCTATACTCTATCGCTTTATCGTTGTATCGCATCATTCCACCACCAAGTTTCTTTATAATATATTAATATTTGTAACCAATATTTGCCTTGATCTGTTTCGATGGATTGAACTCCCTCCTATGTACGTTGGTGATATTTAATATCTGCTTATAATTTTCCTCGTCTTCTCGTGTGAATCCTTTCGGTTCCTTGATGAATAACAATTTCATGAGACCATCACTGCTGGGAAAATGAAATTTATCATCAACAATAATATCGCCGCTCTGTAAATCAAAATTTAGTGAGCTACCTCCCAAGCTCCAACTCGATATTCGATGTTCATATCTAGGACCATATGTGAAATCAATTTGTGTCTCTCTATTTAACGATTGTCGAATAAAGTGCTGCACATTTTCGGGATATGCATCCAAAGATTCTTCGAGATTGTTGGAATGATGCATTTTCGAATCGTCGAATTTTTCATTATAATTTTCCTCCACAAATGATGGTGCATTCGAGGAAAAAGACTCTGGCTCTTTTTTGAATGCTTTACTATGGATTCGCAAAGGATCGACTTTTTTTTCTTCAATTACTCCAGCAGGCGATGTTTTCATAACACTAACTGTGGATGATTTTGGTTGTTTGGTTGCTAATAATGGTTCCTGCTTCAAATGCTGTCATCTTATCTAGACGATTTGTAATGGGTGAAATAATCCGATTAATCGATTCATCTGCTTCAGAACGACCCAATTTAAATGCTAAATATTTTCTTCTAACATCATTGATGAGCCGTCTAAGTTTGAGTTTGCGATGTTGAGTTGACTTGGCACTCGACATGATGCTTATAAACTGATTAATTTTCCTTTATGCTTATGAATTTATTATTATTCAAGTTGAAGTCTTTAACGATCATTAAAAAACCATAATTATCGACGCTCCAGCATACGGAACAAATTTCTTTAAATTTTTCATAACTCATATCGGGAGATATGTGTTCGTTGAAAATGTGGTGCAAATTCACATCATCACTTCTGAATACAAAAATAATATTTGCATTGTCTCGAATCAGATGTTTATTTATTGACACATATGTCTGACATAGAAAAGCAACATCAATTTTTTTATGTCTGCCCATAGAGTAGTAGGACCTGATTTTGTCTTGCTTGCTGTTACATATATCGTCAAATATGAAAATAGAATTTTCTTTAGCTTCTACAGTATCTATGATTTCATCATTTTCTCTGAAACTCTGATAACCTATACCATGAACGCCATTCAACACTTCTTCGAGTAGCTGATATTTGGGTTGATATAAACTTTTCGAGAATATGTAAACATTTTCGAATTTAAGACCATTAGGATGAAAAAGTAAGGATAAAAGTGCGTTGGATTTTCCACAACCACTTGGACCTACAATCAAAAATCTACAATTGGCTGGAAATAAATCACCATTTTTATTAAATTTTGGTTGATCTTCAAAAATATCTAAATTTTCTACAGGTAAAGATTTTTTATGTTGCTTAATTCGCATCTTGAATGGAACTGATAATTTTTAGGAGGTGGTGGGTGAATATAAAGATAAACTGATTTCAAATTCTATTCAAAATATCTCTTTTCTTTTTACATGTTGAAAGATGTGAAAATCTAGATTTATTATGAAAAACTGACGATTGCCAGATACATGTTGCAGATGATGAATTGTTATTTCGTCGATCCTCAGATTGTTGAAGGGAAAGCTTCTCAAATTGAATAATTATATTTTGATCGTGGTTGTTTCCATCTTTGCTTAGGGACAGTTCTGCATTGTTCTTCGTAAGTGTGTGTGTGTGTGTGTGTTATTTAATGAGGGATAGCATCCCAAAGCCAATTAAATATGTCTCTGCAGTTTGTCATGCTGCACATGCGTGATACATTTCCATCATTATACATACACAAAGGTCGTTGCATCGTTAAATTTGGAGGTGGTGGATTGTAATGTTTAAGCTGATTCAGATCGATAACAATGACCGACAGTCCAATCCTCAATAAATATTCCTGTTTTTGGCTACCTTTTACATAAACTATATCAACATCTGAGAGTAATCTCCTAAGAATATCACCAACATCACTGAGTTCCACGCCAGAACCAAGATTATATTTTATTCCATGAAAATTATTCTCCAACCATCTTACTACCTTCTGATCTTGCATCGATAAAGATAAGAATTTTACTTCAGGTTTCACTAAAAAATGCGCAATTGGATGCCCATTATTCACACATAGCTCTTTTGGTTGAAAGCTACCATTAATTGTGAAACCTTGAAAATCTACTACTGCCAATTTCATCTTGTTACGGTGACTGCTCCAGCTGAACTGAATCCTCAAAAGTTTGTTAATTTTCTTATAATTTCGCTTAGTGGGTGGTACTCGATGACGTTGTCGTGAACAATGATGCAGTACACCCTGGTGTTGGCGGGAAAACCTTTTCTCGCTCAATCTCCAATTTAACGTCAACGGTGGAAAATTTATAACTATCATCTCGTTTGGAACAATCAATTGTAAAAAGAAATCTTGTCTTGTATTCCCCATAATCGAGGACCGCAGTATTGCCTGTTCTACCTGTATAAGTGTTTGTAAATTCACAATAATTATAATGAGCTTCGCTATAGTCATTTTGATCGAAATTCAGTCGCAACCTTTCTTGAGGATAATATTCACCATTGAGTAATACACGTATATCTGAAATGTCAATATTTTCAGAGTAATTTGGATCTTTAGTTGGGTTGTCTTTTCGATCTGAGTGAAAGCAGCGTATAACATAACGAGGGCATTCCACAACTGTACCCGTTTTAATGCTCCACAATTCTTGAGTAGCTCCAACAGTAAGAGCTGGAAGCTGATGGACTTCCCATTTCCGAAAGGGAAGTAAAATGGGTTTATCACTTTTTATCATGGAGAGTAGATTGAGTTTGATCTCATCATTAGGATACACATGTTTAACTCTAAGCTCTATATCCCTTATCGTTATTTCGCCTTTTGTCACTCCAGGCTGCTCTCCTGTACCGGCTGTGATAATCATGGAATTGCTATCGTTGCGAGCCCTGATTAACCTAATGAGCTGTTTACCACATATTGCTTTCGGATAATCATTAAACATGTTGAGCCAATGTTTGAGGGGTATACGTATTGCAAATGAACCATCATCATTTTGCAATGGCTCATCAGGGAAATTCCATCCGGCTTCATTTAATTCACTATTATCACCTTTCTCATAGCACAAAAATCCTCTTATTAGTGATACAAGTCCAGGGTCTTTAACAGTTTCAACTTCAGTGCCACATAATTCGTAGGTTATCGAGTCAGACAGAAAAGTACCATAATTATTCACCAATTTCAGAGTTCCTTCGCCCGAGGTTTTTTTCAATTGTCCCCTTATGAAAAGTGCAGATTCATACATTAGAAACCATACATCTGGTCGGTTAATAACAATTTCAATCGTATCATTATTGTTGAATGATTTTATGAATGGAAGGTATGTTCGATTTTCTACACGAACGATTGAATCATCTTTATCTACCGATCGATAAATGTCAAACGTGTGGTCTGAAAACATAGCCGAGCGATTGTAGTATCCTTTTTTATCTCTGGGATAATCTCGTAAGCTGCTGCTGCTGCTTCTTCGAACGGTGTTGTTGTACTAATGCGTTTTCCCTAGACTGGACTACATATTTATTATGTTGATATTGGGGGAAAATCGAGACCATTTCCTCAGTTCTAGTCGAACAATAATCTCTTCACCTCGAAAATTCACAAAGTTGAAATCCTGATCTAGTATTGTCAAAATGATATTGTCAATTGTTCCGTTGCTATTCACAGGTAGATAAATCAAGGATTGCGGTGTTATATCAATAGCGTATCCTGGATCAACACCAACTGAAAACTCGTAGATAGTGTGACAAATTTTATTGTTGTAAAATGATCCGTGAGCAAGACTGCAATCTATATGAATACAGCGTACTGAAACTATATTCACAGGCAAATCAGACTGATGTTCGACTCCTGCTACCAAATGTTTTTGAGAAAAGCCTGAAAGCTTACCTAGTGCAATGCTTTTGGTAAAATCAATAGATATCGACCGATGGAAAATTTCACACTTCAACGTTGTATTGTTTGGTCTCAGGTAAAAGATTTTATCTCTCTCACTCCTCTCGTTCTCTGCAATCAGGTATTTTCCAAGATAATTTTCGATATCGGAAATTTCGTATGTTCCACTAGGGATCTGGAGCTTTTTTTTCCCTACTGCAGATGTTTCTGAATAATATAAATACGTATTTTCTTCAATGTTTGGTATTGTATTGTATGAATAAAAACCAATTAAAGCAATACCATACTGATGTTTGGGATCTAGTTCGATTGGGGGCACAAAATCTGCTGATAGTGTCGAACTACGGCCTTTCAATGTGAATACTGTCGACATGACTGATGATTGATTGTCAAAATAACACTATTTATGCTTTATTAATTCTACTCAACAAACATTGCAGACATAATTTACCACAATTGGATGTATTATATGTCTGATATACATTTCTGTTGTAGATTATATCACAACCACCTAAATATTTAACCAATTCTTTCGGAGGTTTCAGATCCCCAAAAGAATCAAAATACTCTGCATCGTTTCCTTCTTTGCTATATGCTACCCAATGTGTTCCAGGTCCATCTGAACAATCCAAGTTGATGATACCACATTCCTTCAACCTAGAACGTCTTCTTAATAAATCATCACGCATGAATACACCTCGAAAGTTTGGAATTTTAAATTTTTTCGCATAATCAACCAACTCATGGTCAAATAATGCTCTATTGGGTAGCTTCGCAATTAGTTTTTTTGTTTTTCAACAAAGAGCCCATAACCCTTCCTATATTTTTTCACATAAAGACCATGTCCTATCGCTTCCATCGCCTTGTTGTGACGTTGATGTTCAGCCAATTTTTTTGTTGCGTTTTTGGCATCGATAAAGGTCTTGACAACAGCACTTCCACCGCCAAGTAAGCTGCCCAAAGTGCTCAAACCAGCAACAATTGGCATCAACGGCAATATGCCACCTGACTTGAATGGAATAATTCGAGGCACTCTGATGTTCTTCTTCCCCCCGGCTTTTTTGATAGCAGCTCGGGCTGCTTTTAATGCTATCAATGATGACTTTTTATATCATCACTATTAGGTGACGTGCGCAACGCCTTTGTTAAGGGAACTATCAAGCTTCTCTTGAACGTCTTTTTTCCTTTGAAACCCATTCCTAGCTTGCGTTTAGCTTTCATTACTCCTGCAACTATGAGTGCTGCAGTTTTTTCACCAACTGAAGCGTTTCTTGATTTTACACGTTGCCAAGCCTTATGCTCTAGAATTTTATCTGCTTTATGTCTTTCCGCCAAATCTTTTTGCTGTGAATAAAATATATCGTGTTCCCTACAATTCTCATCGAGCGGGTTGATATCTCTATCACCCTCCTCTAGACGTTTTTCCAACTTTGTACCAGGTCAGCAGAATTTGTAGCCACCGGGAATATGCAATTCAATAGGTAACTTATTAATGAGTTGATCAACAAGACCTCCTCCCTCTCTAAACGTTAGCATATTAATGAGTTCAGAATAAAGTACATACACACTTTTATAGCTTATTTATCAAGTGTCGGTCACCATGGAAGGTTCACTCTATGAATTAATTGTGAGATACATTTTCATTGGAGTTCACTTATCTACTACACTTTTATTTTTGGCAACTTTATATAGTCTGAGAAATCTGAAAAATGCTTTGTGCTCTTGTGGTAAATTTTTATTTGATAAAGAACATGTGAAATGTCTCAGTTGTGGGCTAACCATAATCTGCATGGAAAGTGATACTAACCTGTGCAGCAAAATGACTGAGGAAAGAAGTTTCAACATCATAGAGGGATCAAGATATTGTTGCCCTCTCAAGTGCATTGGTGCAGACCTAAGTGAAGATCAAGTGGATGGATTGACTTGTCGAATTTGTGAATCTTTTGGTTCTTGTAGATGTGCTTGTATATTGTATCAGTACATGAGAAATAAAAAATGAAAAACAATTCAACGTAACATGTTTATTTACAATTTCATTACATCAACATTTTTTTTAACAATTAAATTCATCTATATCACTCATCTCCAGATTCTACATATCTTTCGAATTAATAACAATTTTTATCAATTCTAACAATCTATGTCACTATCTTCATCTGCAGAGTCTATGAATCTTTTGGAATGTGCTTTGAAATTAGTAACAGTATTAGACACTAAATCATGTAATCTATCACAACATGTATTCTTATCGTATATATCAAAAAGAACTCCATCAAAATCTGCGTTACACCAATATTTTCTATTTCTATACAAGTTATATAGATTGTGGCGGCTAATGTATAAATGGGAGTGATCGCGAATGCTGAACAGTTTTGAATCAAACCTTCTCCCTTTCAATTCTTTAAGAAAAATTTTAAAGCAAATCTTACACAAAAATAAATTAATAGTTATTTATGTAATAATGATCATAAAGACGATTATTATGGTACAAGTCGTGAATGTTATCGGGCGAGGCGTAGCCGAGTCCGATAACACGGCGTGTGCCATAATGATTGTTTATGATTCGTATTACATACAGAATTTTATCTGATGGCATTTATATCAATACATTTTCGAAAAATTAAAAACTGCATTTTCGACATGTCATAATGACAACGTTATGTCACTCAATTTTGATGACATAAGGAAGCTCATTATGGGACTAAGTACCATAAGGAAGCTCATTATGGTACTTAGTCCCATAATGAGCTTTCTCAAAATTGAGTGACATAACGTTGTCATTATGACATGCCATCAGATGAACTCTTTAATATGCTAATAATTTCGCCATATACATAATTCATCCGCATCATATTCATCACTCCAGTCTCGTTTACATAGAATATGGCTTTGAGCTTTACGACTCGTGATAAATCTTGAAGAAAAGAGAGGATACTCAAATGAAGTTGTTTTCTTTGCATAGGTTCTGGCATCCGCGATGATTTGATTCCACTTGTATGCGCTAAATTTCTTCAATATTTCAATTGTAATTATTTCAGGCAAATTCAGGCGCATCACTTTGAATATTGAATCAGTATTTTGAATTATTGTTTTGATTGCAGACTTTTGAAGAGAAAAAACCTTTATGGCTGATGTAAGATTCGAGTTGCTAAGTTGATGTTTATCTTTTTGTTCTAACTGATGATGTTTAAATTAGTTAATATTGGCCATTCTGAAAAAAAAACAACAAAATTTGCACTTCTCTAAAATTGTGGTGGTGGTGGTGGTGATGGGTTTGTTTGCAGTGAATAATGCCCCCAAGTTAGGGTGTCAAATGATGAAGAAATCAAGTAGCGTTTGTCATCTTGTGCGCTCAATACTATTTTTGATTGTTGAATCGAATAAATGTCGTGTGCAAAGGATCTTATTGTATTCTGTGATAAAACATGCTGTTCATTTCCTTTGAGACATCTCACATAATCGTCAAAAGTTAAGCAGTTTTTAACAACACAATTTTTGACACCTTTTGATTTCTTGATGGTTTGCCCCCCTTGAACCTTAAAAGAGTACATTTTAGCACGCAAACCCACAAAATGAGTGATAATTTTACCATTCACCTCATCTTTCATTAAACCTGGTACCTTTTTATTCACTAACGGAATGTTGAAAGCATTGTCTTTAGGATAATCGCTAGTGTCAAAATGAGTATTACAATCTTTTTTTATTAATTCATATGGGTTAGAACCTTTAACACGTTGAGTGCCATGTGAGTCCACGTATGTCTCACCCTATTTTGGGAAGGATGGGCCGCGTGAGACCGTGGGGTCTCACGACCGCTGCTCTACAATGATTTCGTTTATTCCATCAAGGGTCTCGCATTTGCACGGAAAAGTATTTCTTGCAGTAGAGTATGGCCTACTGCGTAGGAAAGAGCGCTTGGCCTGCGATTTTGAATGCTCATTTGACAATAAAAAAATTTTATTTTCATTACAAAAAAAACAATATTTCTCATTACAAAGAATGAAATAACATTTCACATTATAAAGAATAAAATAACATTTCATATTACAAAGAAATAAAAATAACATTTCTCATTCAACTCATCACATAAGTCTATAAAATGACAACAAAATAAAATAGAATTAATTTTTCAATTTCGCAGTATGTGTTCCAAAAAACAATCAATGCAAAAGTGTTTGTCACACTGCATGCATTTGTGGCGTTGTTTGACTCGCTTTATGTCTTCCAGATTCCACAGAAATTTGCTGATAGCAATTGACGCACCGACGTCTTTGTTTTCGTCCTAAATCTTTCAATTCGTGAATATTACCCCCATTTTCTTCTTGGATCGCTGGAAAATTTTCGTCGCTTTTGATTTTGAGTAGTCTTTCTACATTTTGTTGATATATTAGGTGACCGACGTGCAAGTCTCTACAGGAATTATGTGGTGACACGCTGGTCTCACGTGGCTCGCTGGCATGTTGAGACATTCGAGGGGCCGCGTGAGACCAATGTGTCATCATACATAATCAGCTTCAAAAAAACGTCAAAATAAAAAAAAATCAGTTTTTGATGGATCATATTTGTTAATTGGCACATTGAGAGTAATAAAAATGAAAAACAAAAAAGTGGCCACTGGGACAAGTTTTTCGGATTACATGGTGGCACTCAACGTGTTAATCTCATGAAAGAATGAGTCCGTATCAATATACATGATTTTACAACCATCGGGATTATTAGGCAACATATATTTGTAGTGGAAGTTAAGCATGCAGACTTTTGAGATATCGAGAAGCGCCATACCTATGTATAAAGGTTTATTGAATAAGAGCTCATTCTTTTTGAGTTCGATCGCCATCAAATCTTCTCCGAACACGGTACGACTATGAAATCTTGGAGATGCGATCATGTTTTTCGCCCCATAACGACCTTCATATTGATTAACCAGACGAACTACCCGATTTAATCGAATATTCTCCATGGTCTTACCAAAAATAGCATTGTTCGCAAACTTGAACTGGTTTTTACCAAATTTGGTGGTCGCCTTTGCACGAAGTTCCGTATTAAGGTCGATATAGGGCTTCAACCAGGGGGATTGTTTGAAATTCAAAACTTTTTTAATTTTTGTTAATCTCAAACCCAATTCTAAAACAGCTTTCAAATTCCGATAATGAATGATGTAATCTATTTTATCTGAGAGTGTGCATAGTAATTTGGGTAGCTTTGAACCTGGAGGGACGCTGTGCTCCGGACACACTGGTAGATCTTTATGTAGATCATGCAGATGATGTGGATATTCCAGATCTACCTGAAGAATATATCCTTCTGGGCTATCATCAGGAACAGTGCTCACATCAATAGACGTATCACACCATTTAAAACCCCTAATTGGCAAATATTGACTCATCGCCCAAGCATGTAAATTATTTACATCAAGATACAGTAAATAAGATTCTGGCGCTGATGGATCAAAATTAGTCATCTGGGGATTGTTAGCTTCGGATAGTCTATGCCTGCAGCAACTGATCCCTCCACGTATACCCTGTTCCACAAACATAACCATATCAACATTTTTGAGCACCTGAAGACGACATTTGGTGTATAAGAGCATACAGTCCCAGGTGTAACCTGGCATTGTGTAATACCATGCATCAGGATCAAGTTTGTACATCTCCAAAGCTGTTTTCCGAAAATTTTCCATTACGTCTGTGAGTAGGAGTATATCGGTTTTCATATAGAGATCACTATATTCACCTAACGTTTTAATTTTGAATGTTTTCCAAACGGTTTGAGCATGCTGGTAAGTTTCATCATCTATGTGCGCGTCATTTAATTTATTATAAAATTCATGGATCTGTGGAAGTTTTGTATCGTTCAGTTTGTCCATGTCCGTCATGTAGTCATAACAAAAAGTTCCCTTTCTTGTTATCAACTCAAATTCACTATCTAGTAGGCCAGAAAATTCCTTCTTGAGATTATAAAAATTATCTAAGATTAAAGTAGAGGCCAATTCATCCAAACTTGCCCCCATAAATTTGAAAGAGTCGATAAATCTAAATCTAAGATTGGTTTCCGGATGAAAATATGTGAAAGAAATATATTTTTCTTCATTAATAGGTAGAGTAGTGATCCTACCCCGATGCAAAAGAGATTTTACAATGAAATGGCTATCGTAATTGGACAAATTATGAAGAACTATGGGAACAATAAAGAGTTTAGGAAAATTTAAATTGGACTGCTGATGTGCCCATCCCCTAAATTCGGAAGAAAAATGGTCATGATCTCTAACTATTACATCTTTCTTGTTAAAACTTTTTTCACATATATGACAACTTTTACCAACTTCTCTGGGTGCGCCCGACATTGGTTCAATATGTTTCATATGAGAATGAACAAAGGAAGCAATTTGATCTATTTCATCAGAAAACCAATCCACGCAATTCTCACCACGAAAACTAGCGTAACGTGAAAAATTATCATTATATGTACATTTTAAATAATATCCTACACTATATGGTACATGCTCCTGATACTTGAATGAATTTTCACTGATTTTCTTATTGCATTGCCTAACTATTGATTCAAAGTCTGCGTACACAATAAAGGGACATTTTTGTTTTTAAACAAAATTTCGAAATTCAACATGATCGTTATCCGGAAAAGATACTTTTTCATTATTAAACTCTTTACACAACTCATAATGTTCATTCAATTTTATCTGAGAGAAAAAATAATTCAAACACCTATCACATATCATTTTTTTCCTGTGATATTTTGAGAGCTGGCTGGAGATAAGTCTGGAAAGATCTTTAATCCAACAATAGTGATATTTAATTTCAAAGTCGCGTATATCTTCTGAAGGTGTAACATCATAGTCGCTCAAATTTGGAAAATATTTATCTTGAACTATTAGTAAATTCACATGTTTTTGCGCCAAATGTTGTTGGGTAAGTCTTAAAGGTGACACTGTATAAAATGATTGATTTTCTTTCTCTATCAATTGTAAACCATACACATTTATAGATATATTATTCATTTTCTCAAATTTTGCAATTTGCGATAGTTTCATGGACAGTTCTAAACCATCAGTTTTTAGTACGTTATGGTAATTGGGGTAACTTCTGGTACGTTTACTACTAGTTGTTGTTGGATAAAGTGCACTAATAACACTCAAAAAAAAGGATGCATTATCATCATTCTGAACGTTAACACATGCTTTTTTTCTCAAAATTTGATCAGGTAGTTTAATGTAAGATGATCCACCACCGTTATTTCCTATTTCAAATTTATTAATTGCAACTTCCAAGTGAATTATTTTACTGAAAGCCCGCCCGCTACCCTTGTTGCTCATATCCTCTATGTCAGCCATGATACGATCAGTTATGTTAATATCAAACCAAAATTTCAATTCAGTGGATGAATCAATTGTAGCATTAGGGGTGGTGAAAAATTTCCGATCTACAATTTCAACATCACCATTATTTTTAATAAAATCAGCACAAAAGTTTGTGTTAATTATCAAAATTGGCATATCTCTCAAAACACTCGAAATTTTTGTTTTAAACAAATGGAAAGCATCTGCCAAAAATGGCTTAACATCAAGATGGGTTAAATTTATAGCAATACCTGTTCTTACTCTACAATTATATAAAACATTCAAAGTGCGCCATATTACTCGAGAGCTTCGCCTTTGAGTTTGCCCTAATCCAGAACCTATGTATCTATTTGGAAACATTTTATGAAACAACGCATTCTTTTTAATTGTGCAATTTTTGAATATATCATTCGTTTCTGACCAATACTAAAGTTAAATTTTTTCAATGCCACATTACACTTATAAATATGCTTGCATATTATATGTAACCATATTTGTGCATTCGCAGGAGAATGATTTTCTTGCATTGATTTTAATGTTTGTTCTATTTTCGTCAATGTACCTTCAAAACGATTCATTTCTGCGTAGTACAATAACACCAAAAAAAGAAAAAAAGTGGAAATGCAGTGATATTGATGAATTACCTTATTTATCCACAATCTCCAAGGAAATGGCTGGATGTGTTTTCCCAGTACCTTTGGTCCCTCGGAATATCAAGGAATATTTTCCTGATGACAGCTCGGTGGTATGTGGGGTGTAGTCCTCCATCAGCCTTTTTGGTAGGAATGCTTTGAATTCGTCGAATTCAAATTGCACAGCTGGACCGAACCTGGTCTTCACCAAAATACACTTTAAAATTGGGTACTTCTTGTCCTTCTCCAACTCTACTAAACGTCTTGTTGGCTTATCTTCAAGAAGAAGAGATTTTCGATTAATTTTGTTTAAATCCATAGCTATAATGAAAATGAATAAGAAAAATATGTATGAGATGTAAGATGAACAGAAACTTACTTTGTTCTGTAGGGATCAAAATTTCTCTAATAACTACTACTGCTCTACTGCTACTGCTGTTACGATGAATGTTTTCTGCTACTGCTGTTTGGAACGAAAATATATTTTAATAAATGGATACATAATTTTCTAATTGATGCTTACCCAAGGATCACACTATCACAAATTCAGATGCTTCGGTACAAATGAAAATTTCAATCGGCACACGAATGATCAACGATGTGTTTCTATATGGAAATAATAGAAAACTGACTTACGCTAAGCAAAACGGCTGTTTATATAATCAAACCACCCCACCCCAGCCGGAGATCGTGAGTCGCACAAATGTTTACATTTTTTTGGGCAATCGTACACAAAAGAATCTACCACAGCTTTAAATATTGGAATTTGAGATTATCTATTTTATGTTTTAAGGAAAATCTCAGAAACGAATAGAAAAAATTGGAAAGTACAATATTTTCCTAGGCGTCTGTCAAATGATATTTTCAACCATATCTGAACAATCGAAGAGGGAGCAATTCTTTTTTATACATTTCCACTTTTTTCTACAATTTTAGATTCAAGGGGAAAAATATCAGCGTTTCCCCAAATGCTTTTGATGTTGAAGATTATTTTTGAAAACTCGCATATCAAAGATGTGTTAATAAATTTTTCTTTTCATTGACTTATTGAAATAGATTTGCCCAACGTTTTCATCTTTTCAAACAATATTTTCGTCTGCTCAATGATATCCATCGAATTATTGGAAATTTTTTTGATACGGTTTTTCCTAAATATGTGATGAAAAATATCATAATCTTTTTTTTGAGAGCACTACGGCTCCTTGCATAACGATAACTGACAGATTTTATTTGAATGAAATTTCTTCATTGAATCTACTGCTAATTAAACAGTTTTTCAGATCTGATGTTTTTTCAAATCAAAGTATAAATGGAAACTGAATATTGCAGCGATTTACAAAACCTATTTGCATTTCAAAGATTGGTAAATTCTTAATGGAATCATTCTTATTGGATGTCCAATATTTTTTCGGACAATATTTTCAATGATATTTGACATCCGATCGATTGAAAAAATTTTCACTATTTTTGGTGTGAAATAATTTTCCACAGCATAATGGAATTGACAGATTTTGTTTTCACTTGAATGAAATATGTCAACCAATCAATATGGTGATGTTGAAAAATATATGAATCAATCTCTTCAATAAAATTCTTCAGTTTCAAATTTTAAGTACTGCCCTGCTCATCTTTGAAATAGAGCCCCAGTTGGTCACATAATGCGAACAACACGTATGTGCGCATATTGCAACTGACTAAAATTTCAGTTGTTTTTGTTTATGTAAAAGAGTCCGTTTGTTACATGTGTGTGTGGGGGGGGGGTCTACAAGCCTGAAATGTACCATATGGCGTTCGATTCATCTAATTCCTATAACGTGGATTGAAAGAAGAACATTATTTCTGAATATGGATTTATCTGAGAGGAATTGATCGTTCCAAGAAATAAGGGTCAATGAATGCTCTCTGTATATTCAAATCCATTCTACTCGTCAAGAAATTTGTAGAAACTGACTTGAATAAGATATATCAATTTAATCAATCGTTCGTCTTGAAATGTTGAAAAATCTCCGAATGACATCCCTGAACACCATCAAATAATTGATACGGAACTACAACAACAATCTGCTATCACCAATTAAATTAATCAGTCACCTTGAAAAATATTACTTTAAATTCGTAGACACCATCAAAGAATTTGAACATCCATGCTATCGCCAATACATATATAAGTCAGCGCTAAGTGAAAATGAGGAATCATGTAATTTTGAAGTTACAAACGAAAAGCACTACCTGTTGAACGGCCAGTTCCACCTAGAAATTGAATGTGGATTAGGGTCTGCTTCTCTATACATCGATTGTGGTATAATTCCAGCGAGACAATTCACACCTGCCGTCAAGCTGAGCTGTAATGACTGCGTGATATCCTTTGATGATTGGGAATGGGAGTCATTTATTGCAATAATCGAAAATGGTTATCAACAAGAATGTGGAGCTACAGTTGTACGATGTACTGGTGAATGTATGATTACCAGCGTCACAAAATGGGGAAACTGCATATATTTCAGTGGAGTTTACTTGAATAAGATATCTCAATTGAATAGACTGATAATTATCAGTCGTCTTGAAATGTTGAAAAATCTCCGAATGACTTTGTATTACTTTAAATTCGTAGACACCATCAAAGAATTGACACGAAACAAAAATAACAACAATTCTGTTGAAGATTTCATAAATGCTTTCTGTAGAATTAATCCTTGTGTTCAGAGTTGTGCAATTTTAGAATGTATGTACTTTTACAGGAATAAAGTATTGAACGATGTAGATAATTAACATCTAATATACATATAAATATAAGTGCCACTTTTCGTTGTGATTTAATAACTCAACAACGCCTTCACCGAATTGGCTAATTTTGGTCTTGAATTATTCATGGAAGTCTAGGGAAGAATTTAACGTATAGAAAATTCAAAGGAAATCTTGGAAAAGTGTAAAATCAACATTACAGGTTTTTCATTTTCAGTGCCATCTGTAGTCGTTTTCGAGTACTACGAATGCAAGGCAGTTTCCTATTTTCTCATACTCCATATAATCTTTGATTAAATTGTCATAGATGGCGAACCTGTAAAAAATATTAGAGATTTCAATTTTCAACGAATTGAAATATTAAAATTACCAACATTACACTTCAGTGTATAATCATCATAATGGTACATTATTGTAATAACTAATCAAAGGAATCTGAAATATTTATAATTTGACCGTAATTTCAGAGTTCTCAGAACACTAATATACAGAGTTCGTTCTTCATCACTTCTTTCACAGGAACGTCTATGTTTCAATAAAAATTCGAGCACAGATGGCATAGAATTATATTATCAACATGTTCGCCATCAAATCAAATATATTTTATGTTCTGTGATCAAATCCAAAAATTATGGAATAAAAACAAATATAAGCATTATATGGCAGAAGATATTTTAAATCGTATTCGTCATCATGCAAGAAATCCTGATTTGTTGATAACCTTGGAAATGTACAACGAAGCTTTGATAAGATATGTGTTCTACCATTGGAAATAAAGCATTAGAACAATTGGGTATGACCGCACCAAATCGTGAGATACATGATTTGTTTGATCGTGAATTGCAACGTGAGCAGTAGTTCAATTCTAATGATTTACGTTTATTCATACAATCGAATATAACCAAACTGAATATTCAAGAAAAACATGTATATGACACAATCATTCAAGCCGTTTCCAATAATGCAGGTGGATTACATTTCTTGGATGCACCTGGTGGTACAGGCAAAACTTTCGTTGTATCATTTATTTTAGCGACTATTCGATCGAAACAGAAAATTGCATTGGCACTTGCATCTTCGGGAATTGCTGCTACATTATAAGAAGGTGGGCACACTCTGCATTGAAATTGTCATTGAATGTACAGGTGATTGAAACTCCAAATTCTGCTATAGCAAAAGTTCTTCGATTAATGTCATTTATTTTATGGGACGAGTGCACAATTGCGAATAAAAATAAATTACTAGAAGCATTTAATCGAACAATGCAAGATTTCCAGGGTAATCAACAGCTTTTAGGTGGTGCTCTGTATTGCCGTCAGAAGACTTTCGTCAAACATTGCCTGTCATTCCTCGATCAACTACTGTTGATGAAATAAATGCCTGTTTGAAGTCATCAGTTCTTTGGAGATATGTACGAAAATTGACACTGAATATTGATATGCGTTTTCAACTAAATAATGATGCAACTGCCTATGAGTTTTCAAAACAATTGTTAGAAATTGGTGATGGCAAAATACAAATCGACAGTACCAACGGACTGCTCACCATATTACTGGTAAATCAAAAGGAGAAGTGTGTTTGATACCGCGTATCCCCATGATTCCAACGGATATGCCATTTGAATTCAAACGGTTACAATATATCGTGCGTTTATCATTTGCGATGTCCATAAACAAGGCCCTAGGGCGAACACTTCACGTTTGTGGTGTGAATTTGAAGGAATCATGTTTTCACATGGCCAACTTTATGTTGCCTGTTCCAGAGTCGGTACTCCCAATTGATTATTTATTCATGCCGAAAATGGAAAAACAAAAAATATTGTTTATCCAATTGTTTTAGACTAACACCTACCATAGTGAGAGTACCCAATTCTTTTTAATTTTTTAGTTTTTACTCCTTGCAGTCTTCATCATTTAGAAGGCATTGGCAATTGGGAATCGGACAACGTCTTTAGAATGTTTTGCCTCGAATGTATATAATATAGTTTTTACTCTTTGTCATAGTTGAGAAATAACATTTAATAGTGTTTATTTCTGATAAATATAATATAAACATTTACATTATGTTTTTGTAGTGAGTTTTGATGAGCAGTTCCATACATTCGAAATTAGACTAAGTAAGAAATTTTATTTTTTGTTTTATTTCTAAGTTTATTACTATGCCTTATACGTAGCAAAGCACGTACCGGGCAGCTAGTTATGTAATAAAAAATCTCATCCTGAAATTATTTTTTTAAGTCGAACCACTCAGTGCTCAAAGAATTGAAATCCAATATTTTTTTATAAGGAACTTGATATTTTGACAAGTATGAAAACAAAAAACGAGAAAAACATGGAGCGAGTATATTCCTTCTATGCAAAACACATATTCCTTCTCGAACAATCATGCGTCACTCTGGCTTTATAACACCAAACACCCTAAATTATCATAGCCTCTGTAGCGCTGGGGGGTAGACGACCCTCCTCTCACCCAAACTTCCCGGGTTCATATCCCGCGTCCGTCCAAAAACGTTTTCATCGTCATGGCTGCTGGCACCAATGACGTCATCGTCATGGCCACCAATGACGTCATCATCATTTAATCTGACCCAGACACCATTAAGGGAGGTCAAAGGTAAATTTTGCCCCAGAACGAAGGTTGCCCTACTACTCCCGCGGCAAAACTTGACAGTTGGTGTCACTCAAGAAATAGTCTTGTCAAATACCATTCGGGCATCTAATTTTTCCTGTGAAAAAAATCGAAAACACACATTGCAAAGTAATATTTTTTGACAAAAAGCATTCGTGCAGCTGCAAAAATCCTCGTCTTCGACTAGGATTTTTGTTGCCACCAGCACTCATGCTTCTTGTCAAAATATTACTTAGCAACGTGTTTTTTCGATTCTTTTCGGAAAAATTAGATACCCTTATGATATTACTTACGATAAAATCAAGATTTATCGAACTATGAAATTTAACTCATAAGGTCATGTTCCTAGATCACCCTGTATGACAGTGCCAAGCAGAGATTTTAAGTTTTTCTCATTAATTGATTCTTTATGATTACTAAAATGAAAAAAACATAATGATCACGTACAGGGTGATACACTATCAACAAAAATTGAGAATGTCTGAATTTTTTTTAGTCCGGATCTGATTTATTCAAGGTCAGAAATATTGACAGATGGCAATCGTAGAGGATGACAAATTTTTAAAATTTAAAGTCATTCGGACGAATAATTTAAGAGTTATCGAAGTTTGAAATTTCACTCATGAGGTAATGTTTTTTGCTCACTTCTTGATCACCCTGTATGACCGTGTCAAGCAGAGAATTTGAATTTTCGCATTGATTGATTCTTTGCGGTTACGAAAATAAAAAAAAACATAATGTTCCTATATTCATGAAAATAGAAAAAGTCCAAAATTTTGCTAGTCCGGATCTGATTTATTCAATTTCTAAAACATTGAAAGATGGCAATCGTAAAGGGTGACAAAACTTTCAAATTTGAAATAATTCAGTCCAATTATTCAAGAGTTATTGAACTTTGAAATTTCACTCATGAGGTAATGTTTTTTGCTCACTTCTTGATCACCCTGTATGACCGTGCCAAGCAGAGATTTTGAATTTTTATCAATAATTGATTCTTTGTGGTTACGAAAATGTAATAAAAACATAATGTTCACGTACAGGGTTTTCCAATATTCATGAAAATAGAAAAAGTCCAAAATTTTGATAGTCCGGATCTGATTTCTTCAATTTCTGAAATATTGAAAGATGGCAATAGTAAAGGGTGACAAAATTTGCAAATTTGAAATCATTCGGTCCAGTAGTTCAAAAGTTATTCAACTTTGAAATTTCAGCCATCAAATGAATATCACCCTGTATATTCCAAACGAAGGCCCTCAAACGATTAAAACCTCTTGATGAGAGTCCTCCCTGATGTACTTGATTCATGCTACCCTTTTGTCGCATTCTTCCAGGGACACCTGTATATTCATATGTTTTTGGAGCCTGTGATTATCTGATCGATGTATCTGTGTTACTTGTAGGCCTTGTTACCAGTTTGTAAGAACTGTTTAAGGACAAGCTGTAAATTGTTTAATAAATAGATAAATAAATAATTATCAATCACGAATATGATAACAGAATTGTGAAATAACAAACGGTTTCGTTACTACAGTCATTCAAATATTACGTTCAGACCTAAGAAATAATGATAAAAAAGTTGTTTCGAGTTCTAGAGTCAAAATGATTAAATTATTGGTAGGTCAAAACATTCTAGATGATTTTATAAAAAAAATCAGTGAAAATTAGTTTTGACTCAAACCGACCTCGGTATATATATACAGGGTGAATCCTGTTGAACTGTACATACTTCACACAGAGATAAAGGACACTTTGCTGGTTTCAAAAAGACCCCACATGAAAGGTCTCAAACGATTCGTTTGAATTATACAGGATGATTTCCAGTTTTGGGTCATATTTTCAAAATGCTCTATTGGACGAACAAATAATCACAAATTCATCAAATTTGGTACGTAGGAGGACTATATCAATCTTCATACAGCTGAGTTAACAGATTATCAGTTTCCAGGACCGGACCTTTTTTTTCTGATATTATCGGAATTTATGGAAAAAAACACCCTGTAGATGAAAAAGTCAATAAACCTGTCATGACAGTTCAAACTACACTGAAAACTCTTCAATGAAGATTAATAAAATCACGTGGCACACCTACAAATTTAGAGAAAAAAAAATTGAAAATACGTACTCGGAGATAATTTTTTTGGACGGCCTAATTCACATGGAAAACCATACCCAAATGTATCAAAAGTTGAAGACAGGAGAATATTATCAGTTTGAATCCTCTCGATATTCAAATATTCAGTTAATTTTCGTCAGTTTCCAGGACCGGACTCTATTTTTCTGATATTATCGGAATTTATGAAGGAAATCACCCTGTAGATGAAAAAGTCAATAAACCTGTCATGGCAGTTCAAATTTCACTAAATACTCTTCAATAAAGAGTAATAAAATCACGTGACACACCTACAGATTCAGAGAAAAAAATTGAATATGGGTAGGTACTCTGAGATAATTTTTTTTGTACGGCCTAATTCACAACAAAAACATACCCAAATGTATCAAAAGTTGAATATTAATGGTTAAGATCTTCTACGCATTCAAGTATTCCAATATTCAGGGACGGACTCCCATTTCAGATTGGGTTTATCAATAGATGATAAGTCGAATGATTCGCCCTGAATATGGAACACCCCAAAAAACTGTTACGGGAGACGGAACAACATTGAATAACCTACAAGAAATTTTCATGAAATTGCGAGACACAAATAGATTAAGAAAAAATGTAATAATCGTACTCAGAGATAATTTTTTTGGGCGGCTGAAGTTTAGTAGAAGAACTATACCGAAATCCATGAAAAGTCGAATATTATCAGGTTATATCCACTCCCCATGAAAGTATTCCATAATCCCTGGATTTCGGTATTATTCTCCTACTAAACTTCAGCTTCCCAAAAAAATTATCTCTGGAAAGGATTATTCAATTTTTTTTAAATCCATTTGTGTCTCGCGATTTCATTAAAATTTCTTGTAGGTTATTTAATGTTGTTCCGTCTCCCGTAACAGTTTTTTGGGGTGTTCCATATTCAGGGCGAATTTTTCGACCTATCATCTATTGATAAACCCAATCTGAAATGGGAGTCCGTCCCTGAATATTGGAATACTTGAATGCGTAGAAAATCTTAACCATTTTTTTTTCTCTGAATCTGTAGGTGTGTCACGTGATTTATTACTCTTTATTGAAGAGTATTCAGTAAAATTTTAGCTGCCATGACAGGTTTATCGACTTTTTCATCTTCAGGGTGATTTTCTTTATTAATTCCGATAATATCAGAAAAATAGAGTCCGGTCCTGGAAACTGACGAAAATTACCTGAATATTGGAATATTTGAATATCGAGAGGATTTAAACTGATAATATTCTCCTGTCTTCAACTTTTGATACATTTGGGTATGGTTTTCCATGTGAATTAGGCCGTCCAAAAAATTATCTCCGAGTACGCATATTCAATATTTTTTTTCTCTAAATTTGTAGGTATGCCACGTGATTTTATTACTCTTCATTGAAGAGTTTTCAATGTAGTTTGAACTGTCATGCCAGGTTTATTGACTTTTTCATCTACAGGGTGTTTTTTTTTTTCATAAATTCCGATAACATCAGAAAAATAGAGTCCGGTCCTGGAAACTGATAATCTGTTATCTCAGCTGTATGGAGATTGATATAGTCGTCCTACGTACCAAATTTGATGAATTTGTGATTATTCGTTCGTCAAATAGAGCATTTTGAAAATATGACCTAAAACTGGAAATCACCCTGTATAATTCAAACGAATCGTTTGAGACCTTTCATGAGGGGTCTTTTTGAATTCAGCAAAGTGTCCTCTATCTCTGTGTGAAGTATGTACAGTCCAACAGGATTCACCCTGTATATTTATATTCTTTTGAAATTGAGAGCTAACATAATACAATACATAAAATAAAAATTAAAATCCCTAACTGAGGTTAGTGCAAAAACGGGGTACCATACTATTTTTTCGTATGATACCAGAGCTCAATATTTAAATTTCAGGATGGTTTATGGGCTATACATGAAGTAACAGAGTCGTTTTTAAATTGGGTGGTAAATTTCAAATCGATTTAATAGAGTTTCAATAATTTGATTTTTCTATTACTTTTTTCTGCTTCGATTTTTTTTCTGTTTCAGATTCATTCAGTATTCCAAAGGCATCTGGGAGAGAGGTTATCGGTTCGAATAAATAAAGAAGAAATCCTTCAATATTTCGAATAGTTTTTTAAGTGTTATTTTTGTTGGAACGGCGAGACAGGGTTTTTTTTGTACCGACCTCGGTATTAAATAGGGAAAGGAGATTGTTCTAAGGATATTAATATTCGTTGCCAGACAACGGTAGTTGGTAGTTCATAGAGTTTGACTACTGGCTAAATTATATTCAGTTAAATTCAAATACCAGTCAAACTCTTTGAACCACGAACTACCGTTGCCTGGCAACGAATATAAATATCCTTAGAACAATCTCCTTTCCCTATCTCGCTTATGATTCGAAAACGGGATATCTTGTATAAGGCAAAAATGATTCTCCCGGTGTCCTTTACACGAATATATATATATATATATACAGGATGTCCCGTAATTAGACCGACAAACTTCTAGTGGACATTATAGATCAAATTTTAGACAGATTCGACCCAAATCATATAATGCCAAATTGCTTCGTTAAGGAGCTAGTGCCCTTTGAAGATGACGTCCTGTCCACACTTTTTGCCACATATATCCGCAAAACGGAGTCACATAAAGTGCTGAAAGTTTACACATTGGCTAATATCAGAAATACGCATCGATTAGATTGAGTGCATTTCTTTCATGTCAAGCACAATCGTATCATTTGGGGGGGGGGCGAAGGGTATTTTTAGTTGAAACTTTTTTAACTTTCATTATTTCGCGAGATTTACATCATATTCATAAACTCTGATGTTTTTTCTTGAATTCTTGATTATGTGAATCATAAGTAGAGTTGACAGTAGCATATTTTTCATTAATTCTGATTTTTCAATTTTTTTTCATGAATAGAGAAAGATTGTTTATTCAATAATTATATGAAAGTCATTCGTTCCTTATTGAAACACAACGAGGCTAAGCAACATAATTTAGAATTAGCTGGTGTTCCCGAATTATAATACATTTTCAACGGTTGCTACAGTTACGCTAGCCTACATAAAATTTTACAGTGTATTGAACAGCAGCAAATATGAATATACGTATCAAGTCCGAAAAGTGGGCTGTATGCCAGTCCTGTCATCATCGAACTGTTGAATTAAGGATGATTCACATTATCAGACATGCAACGACACGGCACGGAACGACAAAGACACGACAAACCATTCTTTCTATATAATAAATACTGATGTACACACTAACAGACAACGACGCAGCAACGACACGTAAAGGCAGCGACGAAGCGGACCGACATTCTTGGCAAGAATGTTTTTCGTGTCTGTGCTGTACGTGACGCGTTTTATCTAGCAAATAATGAAATTGAAACTTTGACATTCGGAAATATTGGTGAAATTTTCTTTCGTCGTCTACCAGTTCTTTATATAAAGTATGATATTCTCCTTCAGTTTTACGTTTTTCGTAACTTTTATGCCCCCATAATCGTTTGTTTCTTCTTTACGGCTTCGTCATCTTCATCAAGCAATACAGCCATTATGGCAAGATCTTTATTGGTAAAATTTCTAAAAATGACACACGAGGGTTGCTCACTTTGTAGCACTACGCTTCTAATTTTGTTTAGCCAAAACTAATTCATTACAAACAACCCGTCGAGATGTCGAATACGTATCGTATAATGTGAATTGCTGCCGCAACTATCGGGTCTTTGTCGTTCCGTGCCGTGTCGTTGCATGTCTGATAATGTGAATCATCCTTTATGGCGAATTTAGATACAAAACATACCAACTTTTGATTACTAATTTTATATGAACTGTCAGCCCTTATATCGTGGCTATGGGATGATCAACTGCATTCATTTAAATCATATTCACAACCCGGCCTAGTCCGGGCAGAACGTCCTTCCCGGACTAGAGCGGGAAGTGCTACTTTCTCAGAGAAAGAGCGTTCTCGAAATCCCTTCAGTAGACAACGACTTTTGCCCACCTTGTACATATTGGAAGAAATATAATGATGATAGAGGACTTTCTATGTAATTGCATATTGGTTTTATATTTCAATAGTTTTTATTTTGCAGACACTTTCCGTTGCCGATAATACACAACTGAGCGATTCAACGAATTTGATTTGCCTCTTCTATTTCATTCTTGGATGTGTTGCTGGACTTTCCTATATAATACAGGTCTGTATATTGTCACATTGTTTGAGTTCACACAACCTTTGATTTTCTGAAAAACGTTCTTCTTTCACCAGGGTAGCCTGTTAAAGTGGTTTCGAAACTCGTAAGGGCCGGTTTACTCAAATAACCACCCTCCTACGAATTTACGTAATATTTGCGTAATGAATCATCTGGGAAATTCACTAAAACTTGGATACCTCTTGTATGTAATTGATATTTATTATACCAACAAAAGCGTCATTCAGTAATCTTATGCTTACACCCATAAAACACCAAAGAATTCAATGCCGACACTATTTTATAAGTTTCTCGACGGACTTTGGATATACTATACCCAAAGTGCACTCAATCCTTGCCTGGCCTACGATGGACCATAAATACCATAACTTTCGAATGGAACAACTCCGAAACTTAAAAGTTTTCAAGGCTTTCGGGATATTCAAATTCGATTTATTGTTTCCCCAACATGAACAAGAGCGCAAAAGCTTCTGACTTCACCTTATATAGTAGAACCATAAAATTGAACACAAAAATGTAAAAACAAATGAAAAAAATTGTGGACTGATCGAATTCAGAACCGCCAGTAGCCTATTACACCGACCCGGCCACTAGCATTATGATAAATTCAGGTTTAATTCCGCAACTAATAGCGTCTGTTTTAATATAGTGAGTAGAGTTCATAAATGAATAAGATGAAATTCAGAATTATTGAAATGTTCGAATTTGAATTATCGTTCTTTAAATAGAAATAAACTTTGTATAATAAGGCCAACAAAACTTATTGAGACATGTCAAGTCAACTATGACATAAATGTCATAGAACATTGTCACAAAGATTATTCAGATCCTCACCAGCATTAGGGGCGTTCGGCATCGACATCGGACGTGTCGGATCGATCTGAACCGTTCGTTTATTACATCCGGATTGAGGGGCGTACACATCTGGGGTGCTATTCTTGACCGTTCGTAAATTTCAAGGTCGTGCGCAACTCCCGACTTTGCGAATGGAAGAGACGTTTTGGTATTCTTGACCGTTCGAATACCGTGCGAACGTTCGCATTTTGCAACGGACGGTCTTGAGCGTCCACAGTAGACGTGCGTACGTCGCAACCATCGACATAAGTCATATTTAACGAGTTCTATGAATGTTGAATCCATAATTTTGACAACCAAATACGAAATGAAGTGCCTTTTTCGTGCCAGAAATAATATGGAGATTTATGTAGTGACATATTTAAGGGTTGACATGGTTAATGGACGATTTGCAATATATGTTACCGTTTGTGAAATCATAAAAAACTTATGCAAAGATACAATCGTGTGAAAGTTGATTGTCAATTTGTGCAAATGTTCTTAGTAACGATATAGAAGGTTCTTCGAATTGATATTTTTTGATTGAAACATGAAGTACTTTCGAGCTTATTCAGAGATTTCTTTTACTATTTCTAAGCATAATTCAGCATATTTATGTCATGCTATGTCTGAAAATTATTGAGAATTTATGATTTTTTTGCATATTCCTGTTGAAAGATGTCCTTTCTTTCAATACACCACCTACACAACTTTTAAATAAGTATATTTGAGTATTCGCCACAAAATTTACACATTTTTCGTGGGTAATCCGGACAATTTTCCGAAATTTTCTTCATTAATTTTAACAATAACTGTGTTTGCACTGTACTTCTTCTTTCTTGGTGCCTTCCATTATAATTTGCAATCTCGAATATCACTTGAAACAAATATAAATGAAACTAACCTCTACAAGCCTATTTGAAATTTAAAATTTAACGACATCAGTAAACGGTCGTTTGCTTATCACCTCAGGCTATTTCTTCAGCGCAGGATGCTATTCGTGTATTCTGTGTTGCATTTCATCCAAGTTTTGCATTGTTGCCGCGTTCAATTGAAGTTGCGAACGGTCACGTTCGTTCATCATTGCGAACAGTGCTCAAGAATACCGTTTCTAGTGCGTATACGCAAATAGCCGTTCGCAAGTGTGCGTATGCGCAAAGTTGCGAACGATGTCAAGAATAGCACCCCTGGAGCGTTCGTCATAAAAATCTGAGCAATTGGACGTCGATCTTTTCGCTCGGTCTATTTCGACGGAGCAAAGCGATTTTATCCATAGAGTTTTATGTTTTTTATATATTTTTTTGTTTTATGTTGAGTTTCCTGATCTGACAACCGATAGATTGAAAAATTCTAACACTTTTATTCTTCTGTTTTCATTTATTCATTAAAAACTTAATTAATTCATTGAAATTTTTCCATATAGCTATCGCAGTTATGAATGGACAGGATTAGATATTCCTTTCTCGTTTTTTTTTTCGTGTAATTAATTAATTAATTAAGATCTTTCGGTACAACTATCGCCGTATTGATCGACCAGAAGGGAATATTGCATTCCTTGTTTCCTTTGCATTCAGTGCCTTTGCATCTAATTATTTAATTGAGATTTTACTGAAGAGCTACGAAAAGGGTGAAAGTATCGTTAAAAGATGAGCATATTTCCCAAAATAGTGATCTCATAATCTATAAAAGTAGAACAGAGCAGTATGTTCTGTGGCAGATGCTCTGTACAGTTCGTTCATTCCCAGATATTACAGATGAATCTGTACGATCTGTGGTCACGTGACTAAAAAATCCGTCTGCTCGCGGAGGTCAATTCCGAACGGGCTTATTAAAGGCCACAATTTTCATTTCTTTGAAAATCTATTGATGTAATGAATTTGACGAAACTGAAAACGCGCCGCTTTCTCAGTTCAAAATATCAAGTTTCATATTGTTGGGATCTGTTATTTTGCTTTTATCGAAAGATCAATGAGTCTGTCTAAATGATAATGACTTTGGAACCAATTTCATGGAAGCATATACACATGACATGTGGATGAGGCAAATCTAGTTATCGTGAAAATTTTAAGTCCGTAACTCTTTCTATTCGACAGTGACCAGAAATTTTACATCACACAGACAATTTTTTTCCAATTTCTTTATGACACGATCATCAGGAATTTCGAATTGATCTGCTTTGTTTTTTCGGAAATATCGGAAAAATATTGAAGAATTTGAACTGTCAATAACTCCGAAACTACTATTGAACAGATTTGGTCTGTTACGAACATAAGCGCGGCATACAGAATCCGAACTCACCTCCAAAAAGTCAGATCCCGAACTTCATCCGTTTGACAGTTATCTTTTTTTCCTTAGAGTGGTCAGTCACGTCCATTGAATAAAGAATATTCGTCGAATAGTAATCTCCAGTTAAAACCATAGATTTATAATACTAACTAGATGGTGAACCTGTCAAAAATTTTGAGACAAACGGCGGCCATTTGCAGTTTGGGGTGGATTTGAGAGGTGTCACTTTTTCTATGAATTTAAATATTAGAATTACCAATATTCTTTTATTTATTTTATTTCAACGAATTAAAATGATAGGATTACCAATATTGTTTAATAACTAATCACAAGAATCGAAAATATTTATAATTTTAATAGACCGAAATGTCAGAGTTCAAAGAACACTAATATATAGTCTATATAGAGTTCGTTTTTCATCATTTCTTTCAAAGGAACGTCTATGTTTCAATCAAAATTATAGCACAGATGGCATAAAACATCAAAATATTTGTGGATCACCCCAAACTGCAAATGGCGGCCATTTGCCTCACTTTTTTCTACGTGACAGTAAGGAAGTTCGACGTCCAGTTAGTATTATAGGTCCATGGTTAAAACCGTTATCAAAAAAATCAATCATGATTACTCCATGGCAGTCCAAAAAAACTGAAGCAAGAACTTTTACAGCAGATTTTTGGACACGAAATTTCTTAAATCCATCTAGAACCAGAGTGTCGCCATTCCATCAATGGTTGTTTTTTTGTTGGATCGTAGAAATGTATCCAAGTCTCATCCATAGTAATCATTCGGTTGAAGGAGTCTATATCATTTTCAAATCGAGCACGGATCCGAAGCGATGCTTCTACACTTGCGCGCTTTTGGTCCACATTCAAACTTTGGGGATCCACTTCGCAGGAATTTTTCGCATGTCCACGATACACTTACACCGGTATGCCGACGCGCATCGAGATGTGACGTCACTGCGGAGCATTTCCATTGCATTTGCGGGATGGAAGTTTTAGAACTCCAGAGAATGATTGGAATAATGCAATTAATCGCAAGTTTCATTGAAAATGCAATTAACTAACAATTTCAAATGAAATTTCTCCGATGTCTTTGTTTGTTGATTCTAAAATATATCAATGAAATTGTATAAATATGAATGTAAGTGAAAAGTATTTATTTGTTAATACAGAATAAATTATTGAAGGTTTATTAAAAAACTTTGAATTAATGAAAATATTTTTATCATTTTTAGGGAAATTTCAATGAATTTCACTTATAATTCGTGAATTTGAAAAGATTTTTGTCCACTTTTTTCTTCATATTCTGAAAACTGATCTTCTTATTTAGATCCCTGTCTTAAGTTGGTACGGATTGTGCTCAAGCAAAGAATAACATCGAATGGAATCTGAACGTCATTTTTCAGTTTTGCAACCGTGTTATCTTCTAACACTTTGAAAATATTTTTTCCTCAGATAATGAAGTACTGACGGGATACTTCCGACTTCGGAAAGCAAAAGTACCTTATTTCGGTTCCCTTTCAACTCTTCTGTAATTCTTACAGCCAAAAACTGCGCAATTAGGCATGAATGCAGGTATTATAACAATAATAATATAACTCCACTTTTATCTCTGCTCCTGAATGACGTAGATGAGCGCGCCGGACGAGTTTAGACTTCGAATCTGGCATACCGATGTGAGTGTATCGTGCGCATGTCCAAATTGACGTGAACAATATAATCACTGCATTCGTATGAAAATTTCATAATGAAATATACAGTGCTTCAGTTTAAGCCCACTTCGACGGTCTGATAAAATCAAGTCATGAACTGCATCGATATTATCGGGGACCGACACAGAAACTGGCCTTCTCGATCGGTCATCATCTTCAATGGAAAATTCACTTCTTTTGAATCTTGCAGTTAAACTTTTCAAGTTCGCGTACGAAGACATTGATCACCCAGGAGGGTATTAGCATATTTTCGTGAATCTGCTTACCTCTTAACCCTTTTGAATACAGTTAATTGATGATGCTTCGATACTCCAATTTTTCAATTTTCATCATTTTGGTGGACATCTTCTTTTCTTCAATTTATTGCTTACTCTGGTTTACTCTTCTGACGAAAAACTTTAAACTGACACTTCTAATAAGATATAATATTACATAACACATAATTCTTATTATTTTTCAGATTTATGCGTTTGGAGTAGCAGGAGAAAATTTAACATTACGTGTGAGGAGTGAAATGTTTGCTGCTATGTTGAAACAAGAAATGGGTTGGTTTGATAGAAAAGATAATGCAGTTGGAGCACTTTGTTCGAAACTATCTAACGACGCTGCGTCTATCCAAGGAGTAAGTAGTTAGAAATTATATAAGATCGTTTTTTTTCGCTGAATCTTGTTGATGTTGAGCAAAATCAGTTCAAATAACATCGGTGGAATATCCAATTGTAGTAAGTTAGTTATAATTCGTGAAAGCTCGAGCAAAACAGGCTGAATCTTTGACTTTGCGAAATATTTTTTCTCGAGGTCGAAAAAAGCATTTTTTCCTCAATAATTTTTTCCATTAGGCACGGGTGAAAAGATACAGACTGTTGAAAATCAGTAGTAAAAATTTTTTGAGTTCGCAACCAAACCCATCAAATGAAATTATTTTTGGAGTATAGTTTCTCATTGAAGATGATTATGTTCACTTTTTCCAGTTTAATCAATATATGTATCTATTACATTTCATACAAGTACCAGAAATTCAAAGAACCTTTTTCTGAGAGGTACCTGACTTGAATATTATTCAATGAATCATAATTAATTTATAATTTAACACACAATTGAAAACTTAATTATTATTATCAGATATTTGGCAATTTTGCAAAATAAAAGTATTCTTTATGTTATATGTGTGAAATTCCTAAAACTGGTTACCTTGGCTGAAGGAAATTCTGATGACGTATTCCTGCTTAAATACTGAATCTACAGTCGGTCGCGAAGTCAGGCGTAAACACTATAACTATCGAAAATTGAAAACAGTTGAATAGAGTGATACCAATTTTGCCAGGAAATTCAAATTTGTTGTTGTTATTTCAATATGGAAATGTGAGCAAAAGTTACTGATTTTATTTAAGAGCTTCGTACAACTTTTAATCATAGATTAGACACTTGATCAATAATTTTCTTTTTTTTAAGGCCTCAGGAATGCCGATTGGTACAGTCATAAATTCTCTATCTACGCTTCTTTTGGCGAATGTACTAGCTCTCTACTTCGAGTGGAAATTGGCTTTGATAATGCTCACATTTTTTCCATTCATTTTTATATCAATTTATTTTGAACAGAAAATAATGCAAGGTAATTCAGGATTCAGAGAGAAGAAATTACAAAAATCTGCTGGGGTGAGTACCAAAAAGTATTAAAATAATACATATTCCAACTGTAGTATGTAACTAAAGGGTGTTTCAAACAATGGACTCTAAATAACCTAGAACGTCCTTGGTCCTATATTGAGAAGACCAAAACTGTATCAGGCGCAATGTGAACAAAGATAACATGATTAACGATAACCTGTCTCTGTCATACTCATACAATTAAGTTCGAGTTTATGACGGTAAGTACCTTTTTCTTGGAACTGCAGGCAAATAACAAACTATGTATTTTTGTTCAAAAGTGCCGTATTCCTGAAGCTTGTTGTTCTAGAATGCTAGTTATGCCATTTTCGTTGCAGTCAGTGGAAGGTTTAGAAAGCGCGAAATTTTGTTGTTATTCACCACGCAAAGATTTTTCTATGAATTTCTAATGGAAGGTTCCCCACATAATTTTGCATGAGTTTTTGCGTCATTAATTTCCTTCAAAATACGAAACTTTGAAATGATCGGATGGGTGCTTTCGGAAATATCGGAAAAATAGTAAAATATTTTAAATGTTAAAACTCCGAAACTACTGGATCGATTTGGCTCTGACTTAATATGTCCAAGAGTTATCGTGTTCACGGACGACCGGTCAGACCGATTTTTTATTGAACACGGATTCTTCGTCAGTGGGTCGTCTAAGACCATTCCTGGCCCAAAATTTGAAAAATACAGATATTCGGACCAATGATAGCACGATGTTACCCTAGTAACAAGCGCGAATTACGTTCCGAAGATTTGAATCTAGATTTTCAATCATCAATTTAATTGATTGATTGGAAAAACGGTAAAAATGGGTTTGATGTGAAGACTGAATCTATAAAATGCAAATAACCTCTATATTTTATCTATTCGTACGATGCACCAGCACCGTAGCCATCTCCTTGAAGTGACGAGTCAGCAGTTCATATGGAAATATACGAAGGTACAACGGTAGACAATTTCGGAATCCTCCATCCACAGAGGAATTTTTACGGCGTGAAAAATGACTTCTATTGTTGCTATTGTGTGTTCAACTCATGCGGACGTTCATTATACCATTCGTTTTCGAATATTTTGAATACGACAGCAATCAGCCACCGATCCCGGGCTTTAAAAACACAGTTTAAAGAAAAAGGCAATAATATCCCGATAATAAATTATAATCTAAAAAGCATATTATGGAAAGATGCCCACATGATTATGATACACAAAGATGGCAAACTACTACACGACCCAGCGTTATATAGACTAATTAGCCTACTGCCAATACCAGGAAAATTATTTGAAAGACTGCTACTAAAAAGAATTCAAGAGGACCATGAAAAGAACATCCTTCTTTCTGATTACCAATTTAGATTTCGCCAAAAAATGTCAACAATTAACCAAGCCCACAGAATAGTTAATGAAATAGCCAAATCTCTTGAAAATAAATGCTATTGCAACGGCGTGTTTCTGGATATCTCCCAAGCATTCGACAAGGTGTGGCATTCAGGTTTGCTATAAAAAATAAAAAGAAACCTAAATAACAACTATTACCTTTTACTGAAGTCCTACCTCTCCGATAGAAAGTGCTCCGTCAAATACAATGATAAAACATCAGTATACTTTTCCCTCAAATCTGGCGTACCACAAGGAAGTGTCCTAGGGCCTTTCCTCTACCTGCTTTACACAGCTGACCTGACCGAAACTCCTAACACAATCATTGCTGCATTGGCTGATGATGTAGCTATACTGTCCTGAGATGACGACCCCTTGGCCACCTCCAAAAACATTCGAGATCACCTAAACAAACTTGACAACTGGTACAAAACATGGAGGATGACCATAAATCAGACCAAATCAGTCCAAGTCATATTCACCACAAGAACCAGCACTTGCCCTAAAGTAACTTTAAATATTTCAGCAATACCTACCAAAAAGGAAGTAAAACACCTAGACATGCGCCTAGATCAACGGCTCACATGGAAAAAACATATACTAGCAAAAAGAAAACATATTGACATCAAGCTCAAAAAAATGTACTGGTTAATTGGAAAAAAATCAAAACTATCCATCCAAAACAAAATGACACTGTACAAAGCAGTTTTAAAACCGATGGTCAAACGGCGTACAATTATGGGTATAATGTTATGTTGTTGAAACAAAACAAGATGAGTTACTTATTCTGAAAACAAGCAATATTATTCAATATCATCGGTAATCTAAATATATCTTAACAAATCTAAAAACAAGAAACTACATTCAATGTTCGTATTTACAACTTTTGACATTAACAGTGAAATTTCAATTTGACAAATATATAAACGCCGACATATTAAGAAAGTGTAAGCTTTCTTACATCTTTCCTCACTTACATCAAAATTACTTAATCTAATATACAGGGTGGCCATTTGAAAACGAAACAGACGAGATTACAGACGAAATAAATTTTTTCGATAGAAATGCTCGGACAGGTCGATTTCTGTTTCGAGGGGGACAACTTAAGATGTAGGTTACGGACGCATAGCGCTTCAACCCTTGCTACTACAACCCTCACCCCCAATTTTTGAATAGGGAAGATGGGGTGAGTGATACCTCATTTGAAAGGTATTTTTATACTGATTTCAGCACAGTAAATGTTTTTTCATTTTATGCATTGGTTCTCGAAATATTCTTAACTAAGTATTTGAAAATGAAGTGGTGTTTTCATGGCACTTGTAGTGTTTTTTTGTGAAAAATCGACATTTTGAGCTTCAAAACAACCATGACTGTGGCTTCCTTCCTCCAATCCACTGGCATAAAAATCTTTAATCAAGATGTCGAACAAACAAAGCGTATTGCGAAGGAGCTCAATCTTGCTGAAACTCAATCTAAATTATCTTCGATATAATTTGCAGTATTTCCAATAACATGCGGTAACACTTGATCGATGGAAATCTCCAAAAAGTCCAAATACGTACATATCTCTAATCAGATTACCAGGAAAGAAAATCAAATCATTAATGATGCCACAGAAATATTCCAGTCCCAATTCGTGAAACGATTTCCGACTTAATTATGAAGTGTTTTCTCAGTTGGCTTCAATAATGTTTTCATTTTGTTGATTATTGAATTCATATCTTTTTCAAAAAAATGAGAATCGATAATTTTTTATTTATTACGAACAGATCATTAAGTTGGCTTACTGGTTCTTTGACATGTGAATTATTCTTAGTTTTGAATCGAGACTTGTATGGGTTTTAATTCATTGTTCGACATGGTTTATTCAATTGCAGAGCGGGTGGAAATAATTTCACTTTTTTTGCAAACAATCAATGTGCGAATAGAACCGCAGAATTCTTCAATCAACGACATTTAGATAAACATGTTAATAGGAAGTATGTTTTGAAGCTCAAAATGTCGATTTTTCACAAAAAAACACTACAAGTGCCATGAAAACACCACTTCATTTTCAAATACTTAGTTAAGAATATTTCGAGAACTAATGCATAAAATGAAAAAACAATTACTGTGCTGAAATCAGTATAAAAATACCTTTCAAATGAGGTATCACTCACCCCATCTTCCCTATTCAAAAATTGGGGGTGAGGGTTGTAGTAGCAAGGGTTGAAGCGATATGCGTCCGTAACCTATAGTCCGTTCACGAAAGGTTGAGCCGTCGGTTGGCCATGAAATTTGGCATATTCCACTGTGTATATTAAAATTTAGGTTATGTTCTTGTCAGATTGATACGCAATGTTGTTAATATTGCATAGAGTTGTCTGATAACTCGCTATCTCGTCGAACGAAGCCGGTTACATTCGGCAACGTTGACTTTATTTTACGTTATGACAGCAAATACTGCCAACTTCAGATAAATAAAAAAACGCCTACTATGTGCTCAACCTTTCGTGAACGGACTATACATCTTAAGTTGTCCCCCTCGAAACAGAAATCGACCTGTCCGAGCGTTTCTATCGAAAAAATTTATTTCGTCTGTAATCTCGTCTGTTTCGTTTTCAAATGGCCACCCTGTATAAATATAAGTGCCACTTTTCGTTGTGATTTAATAACTCAACAACGCCTTCACCGATTTGGCTAATTTTGGTCTTGAATTATTCATGGAAGTCTAGGGAAGAATTTAACGTATAGAGAATTCAAAGGAAATCTTGGAAAAGTGTAAAATCAACATTACAGGTTTTTCATTTTCAGTGCCATCTGTAGTCGTTTTCGAGTACTACGAATGCAAGGCAGTTTCCTATTTTTTCATACTCCATATAATCTTTGATTAAATTGTCATAGATGGCGAACCTGTAAAAAATATTAGAGATTTCAATTTTCAACGAATTGAAATATTAAAATTACCGACATTACACTTCAGTGTATAATCATCATAATGGTACATTATTGTAATAACTAATCAAAGGAATCTGAAATATTTATTATTTGACCGTAATTTCAGAGTTCTCAGAACACTAATATACAGAGTTCGTTCTTCATCACTTCTTTCACAGGAACGTCTATGTTTCAATAAAAATTCGAGCACAGATGGCATAGAATTATATTACCAACATGTTCGCCATCAAATCAAATATATTTTATGTTCTGTGATCAAATCCAAAAATTATGGAATAAAAACAAATATAAGCATTTGTGATGGCGACTTTCTTCGGATTGCAATTTAATACGAATTTGAATTCCAGATATGAAGCTTTCTATATCTGGTTATAACACAACAACTTTTCTTTATTTCCTCGGGCGCCAATTGCGATGGGTTTTATAAGGTCGCAATTCCTTATGTCGCTCACAGTGGTTTACCCCTGGGTAGCCTTTCCACAGTTGGAGATGGGTTCAGTTCAATCTTGGGTTTGAGCGATTGATATGTGCTAGTTTCTTTCACTAATTATTACCACTGGTGTATTAAATGAAAAGCCTTCGACGAGACACACTATATTCCACAATATTTACACTATATTACACAACTTATTACACAATATTACAGTGTATTCCAAAGTGACTGTACAACTTCTACAAATACAATTCAGTTACAATTAAATGTATTAATAATCGGTGCAAGTAACAGAGTTAAACTCTGGCTAAATCGGAAGGGATCGTCGGACACTAAATCGGCAGTGACGGAACGATCGCTCTTCTCAAGATCAGTAGTTCCGCTCGGTGGTTCCAAATAAGAGTTCCGGACCAGGATGTATGTCGGCGCATCCACCAAAATGAAAATCGGGAAAACTTAGCGGGAATAACCCTGCGAGAAGTTAATAACTCGCGAGAGGTCGAGAAAGGTCTACCACTTCACTCAAGATGAGGAGGTCTACTCGGTGGTTCCAAATAAGAGAACTCGCAATAAGGAACCCGACGAATAGTCTCCACTCGAAGAAGTGGACCTAAAACACGACTCCGGAACAGGATGTATGTCGGCGCATCCACCAAAATGAAACTCGGAGAAATTTAGCGGGAACGAGCTTGCAAGAAGGCAATAATCCTCGAAAGGTGGAGAAAGATCTACTACTTCACTCAAGATGAGGAGTTCTACTCGGTGGTTCCAAATAAGAGAACTCACAATAAGGAACCCGACGAATAGTCTCCAAGGAGTTTTGCCCGGTGTTCCCAAATAAGAGAACTCGCAATAAGGGACCCTACGCACAAACTCCGCTTGAGAGAGAGGATGTAGGTCGGCGCATCCACCAAAATGAAACTCGGAGAAATTTAGCGGGAACGAGCTTGCAAGAAGGCGATAATCCTCGAAAAGTGGAGAAAGATCTACTTCTTCACTCAAGATGAGGAGTTCTACTCGGTGGTTCCAAATAAGAGAACTCGCAATAAGGAACCCGACGAATAGTCTCCAAGGAGTTTTGTCCGGTGGTCCCAAATAAGAGAACTCGCAATAAGGGACCCTACGCACAAACTCCGCTTGAGAGAGAGGATGTAGGTCGGCGCATCCACCAAAATGAAACTCGGAGAAATTTAGCGGGAACGAGCTCGCAAGAAAGCGATAATCCTCGAAAAGTGGAGAAAGATCTACTTCTTCACTCAAGATGAGGAGTTCTACTCGGTGGTTCCAAATAAGAGAACTCGCAATAAGGAACCCGACGAATAGTCTCCAAGGAGTTTTGTCCGGTGGTCCCAAATAAGAGAACTCGCAATAAGGGACCCTACGCACAAACTCCGCTTGAGAGAGAGGATGTAGGTCGGCGCATCCACCAAAATGAAACTCGGAGCAATTTAGCGGGAACAGACTTGCAAGAAGGCAATCACTCGCGAGAGGTTGAGAAGGGTCTACCACTTCACTCAAGATGAGGAGTTCTACTCGGTGGTTCCAAATAAGAGAACTCGCAATAAGGAACCCGACGAATAGTCTCCAAGGAGTTTTGCCCGGTGGTCCCAAATAAGAGAACTCGCAATAAGGGACCCTACGCACAAACTCCGCTTGAGAGACGATGGAATATCGACCCAATGATAGCTCCAACCTCAGGTTCTTGATATTGAATGACGGAAAAGAAAATCACAAAAAGAAATAATCGGATTAACACGTTGAGATTTCGAAAACTAAAGATCGAACACCGGGGAATGACGTCTCGTTCGCGAACAGGTATGATACGAAATCTGCGGTCTCGTCTTACGTTCGCGTAGCACAGGAAAAATCACCGACGGCACGGGAAGTGAAATAATAACGGGTCTTACCAATCCTTAGGATTTCGCTGATTCACACACACACTACGGTTATACCCAAATCATATATACCCAAAACCTATCAGTTAGAACCAAACTTAATATTCACAATGAAAAAAGAAAATAAACTAAATATCTCGGAGAAAACGGTTAAAGAAAATAAGGATAAATTCGGAAACTAAAATGAAATTCGGAATCGGTCACTTGAATAAATCAAAAGTATGCGGAAAACTCTCAAGACTTCCTTACAACTCGAAGGTACCGGTAATGAATGCCCACTTCCCTGACGACGTCGTACTGGTAGGTTCGGTTGGAGGGGGAAAATTTGCATTGGCACTTGCATCTTCGGGAATTGCTGCTACATTATAAGAAGGTGGGCACACTCTGCATTGAAATTGTCATTGAATGTACAGGTGATTGAAACTCCAAATTCTGCTATAGCAAAAGTTCTTCGATTAATGTCATTTATTTTATGGGATGAGTGCACAATTGCGAATAAAAATAAATTACTAGAAGCATTTAATCGAACAATGCAAGATTTCCAGGGTAATCAACAGCTTTTAGGTGGTGCTCTGTATTGCCGTCAGAAGACTTTCGTCAAACATTGCCTGTCATTCCTCGATCAACTACTGTTGATGAAATAAATGCCTGTTTGAAGTCATCAGTTCTTTGGAGATATGTACGAAAATTGACACTGAATATTGATATGCGTTTTCAACTAAATAATGATGCAACTGCCTATGAGTTTTCAAAACAATTGTTAGAAATTGGTGATGGCAAAATACAAATCGACAGTACCAACGGACTGCTCACCATATTACTGGTAAATCAAAAGGAGAAGTGTGTTTGATACCGCGTATCCCCATGATTCCAACGGATATGCCATTTGAATTCAAACGGTTACAATATCCCGTGCGTTTATCATTTGCGATGTCCATAAACAAGGCCCTAGGGCGAACACTTCACGTTTGTGGTGTGAATTTGAAGGAATCATGTTTTCACATGGCCAACTTTATGTTGCCTGTTCCAGAGTCGGTACTCCCAATTGTTTATTTATTCATGCCGAAAATGGAAAAACAAAAAATATTGTTTATCCAATTGTTTTAGACTAACACCTACCATAGTGAGAGTACCCAATTCTTTTTAATTTTTTAGTTTTTACTCCTTGCAGTCTTCATCATTTAGAAGGCATTGGCAATTGGGAATCGGACAACGTCTTTAGAATGTTTTGCCTCGAATGTATATAATATAGTTTTTACTCTTTGTCATAGTTGAGAAATAACATTTAATAGTGTTTATTTCTGATAAATATAATATAAACATTTACATTATGTTTTTGTAGTGAGTTTTGATGAGCAGTTCCATACATTCGAAATTAGACTAAGTAAGAAATTTTATTTTTTGTTTTATTTCTAAGTTTATTACTATGCCTTATACGTAGCAAAGCACGTACCGGGCAGCTAGTACCATATATAAGTAGATTGTAATTCTTTCAAATAAATGACATATTAAAAAAAACTACTATTGTTGCTGCGAAGTCTCATCATCACTCACCTTGCTTCCCGCTGGATTTTGGGTTACCAGACAATTCTTCAATTTCATGTAACAGAAATAAAGAGAAATTATAATTCTAACGATGTAGATAAGGCCGATCAGGCTCCCATGTCACCAGTGTTGGGACTGGGTGACGATTTGCTCGATCCCGAGGTTTAATCAGGCCTCAATCTGCCTACTCCTGATTAACCCGGGATAACAACAAAAACATGCTCTAGCTAGGCCTCAATCTGCCTACTCCTAGATAGAGGAAAGATGTGGTTTTCCAACTATGCCTCAATCTGCCTACTCCCATAGATTATAGAGTATAGAAAGATAGAAAACGGCCCTGCATTCGTAGTACCCTTGTTTATGTAACTGTAGTTGTCCAATGAAGTGTAGTTCGGGGAGTTAGCTCACAGAGGGAGTTTTGGTCAACTTCACTATTTTCTCTTCTTTTTATATATCCCCATCTTCGTTAACACTATTTGGCAACATTTGACTTTCTAAATTGGCGAGCAACGTATTCGTAGTGAAATTCTAATTGAATTTTTGAATGGGCACATCCAAACTATAGCTCCCTCTGTGAGCTAACTCCCCGAACTAGTAACTACACTTCATTGGACAACTAGAGTTACATAAACAAGGGTAGTACTAAAAAACGACTACATTTTTTAGTTCACATTTGACCCAGAGATGGCACTGAAGATCAATTTTTAAATAAAATCTGTAATTTTGATTAGAAATTATATAAAGAAAACTGTAATAAGAATTGATGCGGAATTCGTATTCCCTTCAGGATGTTTCATTTTTATATTTTAAATCCATAATTTTCAATAAAATTCAGTATTTCATGTGTAATATTTTTATTATGCATTTATAAAAGATATTACAGAAATATTAGGGTATAATTGTATGATTTATACATGGATTGAATATGAATATACTTAGTGCGTCTGTGGAATTTCAGTTTCTGGCTCAGTTCAATTGCAGCTTCGTTGTCCACCATCACTGTTTGAATTGACGGAAAACTTTTTCTGAATAGTCACTTCAATCATTTCATTTTCCGTGCAGCTTCACTATCAGCCACTATTTCTGCCTCTATCGTGTAAATGGCAACAGATGTTTGACGTTGATCAAGCCAAGATATACGGGTGTGACAGCAGCAACGGATCCCAGCAACGGATATTAAGACGGTATATATGATCGACCGAAACCGCCGTTGCTAGGGATTTTTGATGTCGATAGTTTATTTAGATCTCGTAGAACACGATGTGCATCGTGGAATAAATTGTGACCCTCAAACTTCCCCATACTTGCCTCCCAAAGTTTGAAAAATACAGATATCGACTGAAACGACCGTTGCTGGGGTTTTTTTGATGTCGATCGTTTATTTAGATCTCGTAGAACACGATGTATATAGTGGAATAATTTGTGACCCTCAAACTCCCCCCACACTTGCCCCCCAAAGTTTGAAAAATACAGATATGGACTAAAACGACCGCTGCTGGGGATTTTTTGATGTCGATCGTTTATTTAGATCTCGTAGAACACGATGTATATAGTGGAATAATTTGTGACCCTCAAACTCCCCCTATACTTGCCCCCCAAAGTTAGAAAAATACAGACATCGACTAAAACGACCGCTGCTGGGGATTTTTTGATGTCGATCGTTTATTTAGATCTCGTAGAACACGATGTATATAGTGGAATAATTTGTGACCCTCAAACTCCCCCTATACTTGCCCCCCAAAGTTAGAAAAATACAGACATCGACTAAAACGACCGTTGCTGAGGGTTTTTTGATGTCGATCGTTTATTAAGATCTCGTAGAATACGATGTATCTAGTGGAATAATTTGTGACCCTCAAACTCCCCCCACACTTGCCCCCCAAAGTTTGAAAAATACAGACATCGACTAAAAAGGCCGTTGCTGGGGATTTTTTGATGTCGATCGTTTATTTAGATCTCGTAGAACACGATGTATATAGTGGAATAATTTGTGACCCTCAAACTCCTCCCATACTTTCCCCCCAAGTTAGAAAAATACAGACATCGACTAAAACGGCCGTTGCTGGGGGTTTTTTGATGTCTATCATTTATTTAGATCTAGTTGAACACGCATAGTGGAATAATTTGTGACCCTCAAACTCCCCCCGAACTTGCCCCCCAAAGTTAGAAAAATGCAGACATCGACTAAAACGACCGTTGCTGGGGATTTTTTGATGTCGATCGTTCATTTAGATCTCGTAGAACACGATGTATATACTGGAAATATTTGTAACCCTCAAACTCCCCCCACACTTGCCCCCAAAGTTTGAAAAATACAGATATCGACTAAAACGACCGTTGCTGGGGATTTTTTGATGTCGATCGTTTATTTAGATCTCGTAGAACACGATGTATATAGTGGAATAATTTGTGACCCTCAAACTCCCCCTTTACTTGCTCCCAAATTTAGAAAAATACAGACATCGACTAAAACGACCGTTGCTGGGGGTTTTTTGATGTCGATCGTTTATTTAAATCTCGTAGAACACGATGTATATAGTGGAATAATTTGTGACCCTCAAACTCCCCCCACACTTGCCCCCCAAAGTTTGAAAAATACAGATATCGACTAAAACGACCGTTGCTGGGGATTTTTTGATGTCGATCGTTCATTTAGATCTCGTAGAACACGATTATATAGTGGAATAATTTTTGACCCTCAAACTCCCCCTTTACTTGCCCCCCAAAGTTAGAAAAACACAGACATCGACTAAAAAGGCCGTTGCTGGGGGTGTTTTGATGTCTATCTTTTATCTAGATCTAGTTGAACACGATGTATATAGTGGAATAATTTGTGACCCTCAAACTCCCCCCGAACTTGCCCCCCAAAGTTAGAAAAATGCAGACATCGACTAAAACGACCGTTGCTGGGGATTTTTTGATGTCGATCGTTTATGTAGATCTCGTAACACGATGTATATAGTGGAATAATTTGTGACCCTCAAACTGCCCCCATACTTTCCCCCCAAAGTTTTAAAAATACAGACATCGACTAAAACGGCCGTTGCTGGGGGTTTCTTGATGTCGATCATTCATTTAGATCTCATAGAACACGATGTATATAGTGGAATAATTTGTGACCCTCAAACTCCCCCATCCTTTCCCCCCAAAGTTAGAAAAATACAGACATCGACTAAAACGGCCGTTGCTGGGGGTTTTTTGATGTCTATCGTTCATTTAGATCTAGTTGAACACGATGTATATAGTGGAATAATTTGTGACCCTCAAACTCCCCCCGAACTTGCCCCCCAAAGTTAGAAAAATGCAGACATCGACTAAAACGACCGTTGCTGGGGATTTTTTGATGTCGATCGTTTAATTAGATCTCGTGGAACACGATGTATATAGTGGAATAATTTGTGACCCTCAAACTTCCCCATACTTTCCCCCCAAAGTTTGAAAAATACAGACATCGACTAAACCGGCTGTTGCTGGAAGTTTTTTGATGTCGATATTTCATTTAGATCTCGTAGAACACGATGTATATAGTGGAATAATTTGTGACCCTCAAACTCCCCCCATACTTGACCCCCAAAGTTGGAAAAATACAGACATCGACTAAAAGGGCCGTTGCTGGGAATTTTTTGATGTCGATCGGTCATTTAGATCTCGTAGAACACGATGTATATACTGGAATAATTTGTGACCCTCAAACTTCCCCCACACTTGCCCCCCAAAGTTTGAAAAATACAGACATCGACTAAAAGGGCCGTTGCTGGGGATTTTTTGATGTCGATCGTTTATTTAGATCTCGTAGAACACGATGTATATAGTGGAATAATTTGTGACCCCCAAACTCCTCCCATACTTTCCCCCCAAAGTTAGAAAAATACAGACATCGACTAAAACGACCGTTGCTGGGGGTTTTTTGATGTCGATCGTTTATTTAGATCTCGTGGAACACGATGTATATAGTGGAATAATTTGTGACCCTCAAACTCCCCCCATACTTGCCCCCAAAGTTTGAAAAATACAGATATCGACTAAAACGACCGTTGCTGAGGGTTTTTTGATGTCGATCGCGAGTTTGAGGGTCACAAATTATTCCACTATATACATCGTGTTCTACGAGATCTAAATAAACGATCGACATCAAAAAATTCCCAGCAACGGCCCTTTTAGTCGATGTCTGTATTTTTCAAACTTTGGGAGGCAAGTATGGGGGGAGTTTGAGGGTCACAAATTATTCCACTATATACATAGTGTTCTACGAGATATAAATAAACGATCGACATCAAAAAACCCCAGCAACGGTGGTTTTAGTCGATGTCGTTATTTTTCTAACTTCGGGGGGCAAGTATGGGGGGATTTTGAGGGTCACAAATTATTCCACTATATACATCGTGTTTTACGAGATCCAAATAAACTATCGACATCAAAAAATTCCCAGCAACGGCCCTTTTAGTCAATGTCTGTATTTTTCAAACTTTGGGGGGCAAGTATGGGGGGAGTTTGAGGGTCACAAATTATTCCACTATATACATCGTGTTCTACGAGATTTAAATGAATGATCGACATCAAAAAAACCCCAGCAACGGCCGTTTCAGTCGATGTCTGCATTTTTCAAATTTGGGGGGCAAGTGTGGGGGGAGTTTGTCGGTCACAAATTATTCCACTATATACATCGTGTTCTACGAGATATAAATAAACGATCGACATCAAAAAACCCTCAGCAACGGTAGTTTTAGTCGATGTCTGTATTTTTCTAACTTTGGGGGGCAAGTATGGGGGGAGTTTGAGGGTCACAAATTAATCCACTTTATACATCGTGTTCTACGAGATCTAAATAAACGATCGACATCAAAAAAACCCCTAGCAACGATCGTTTTAGTCGATATCTGTATTTTTCAAACTTTGGGGGGCAAGTGTGGGGGGAGTTTGAGGTTCACAAATTATTCCACTATATACATCGTGTTCTACGAGATATAAATAAACGATCGACATCAAAACACCCCCAGCAACGGTCGTTTTAGTCGATATCTGTATTCTTCAAACTTTGGGGGGCAAGTATGGGGGGAGTTTGAGGGTCACAAATTATTCCAATATATACATCGTGTTCTACGAGATCTAAATAAACGATCGACATCAAAAAAAACCCAGTAACGGTCGTTTTAGTCGATATCTGTATTTTTCAAACTTTGGGGGGCAAGTGTGGGGGGAGTTTGAGGTTCACAAATTATTCCACTATATACATCGTGTTCTACGAGATCTAAATGAATGATCGACATCAAAAAAACCCCAGCAACGGCCGTTTTAGTCGATGTCTGTATTTTTCAAATTTGGGGGGCAAGTGTGGGGGGAGTTTGAGGGTCACAAATCATTCCACTATACACATCGTGTTCTACGAGATCTAAATAAACGATCGACATCAAAAATCCCTAGCAACGACAGTTTCAGTCTATCATATATACCGTCTTAAAATCCGTTGCTGGGATCCGTTGCTGCTGTCACACCCGTCCAAGATATAGCTTTACCTGCTACTATCTCGTTCGTAATCTGCATTACTGAAGGGTACAAACTCATCTTTTTTCCACTTTTTTCGAGACGACACTAACGGCAAAAGCCGTTCGAAGTGAAATAATATTTGTGCAAACGAATTGATTGGCACTTTTTTATATCAATGACATTTCCCATGTATATTGATTTCGAAACTTATAATCATAGAACCAGAATTTTAACCCTTGTATAGTGACATTAGTTCACATTTGACCCAGAGATGGCGCTCATACATTTCGACAAAACACGAACTTTATCACATTTAGGGAAGTCAGCTCCTAGCGCTGCCCAGCCCGCGGAGCCATCTATCCGCTGCTGTCCGTAGTGTCGACACCCTGGTGATGTACTGGTACCTGTGGCGCTATCTGTTGGGGGGTAGCGTTAACATGGTTGGCAGCGCCACCATGACCGTAACGCAGTGATCTGTAATCTGTTGTGGGAACAGATTAATCCCCACAACTCATAATGTTGTGAAAAGTTTGAAGTCGCATACACACTATGCCAGACGACATCATTTGACCCATTCGGGGAGTCACGTGCGATTCGTCATGTTCGATTCGACATGACGTCCAGACTAGTTTTGCAGTATGGACGTCATGAATGTCAATTGTGTTCGAGCATTGAATACGTGAAGGTGTCTTATCAAAAATTTGAATTGAATTTCAATTAAAAAATATGGTCGGCGACGCCCACGTCCTCGTAGATTTTGGGTGAGACATAGTCACCACAGAGGACAAAAGAAATATGGGACCAGCGAGCTCATGGAGGACCTACTGCTCGATGAAGTCGATGAGCTGAACTTAGAGTATCGGAACGACGTGGGATTTAGGATTTTTTTCCAGATGAAAAAAAGTGACTTTGAGATGCTGCTAATGAAAATAGGTCCCAAAATAAAAAAAAAACACAAGGTTCAGAGAAGCCATACCAACAAGTGAACGTCTTGCTGTCACCCTACGTTTCCTTGCAACTAGGGATTCTTATCATTATTTAATGTACCTTATGAAGATTTCCAAGCAGTCCATTCCTAGTATCGTGTCAGAAGTATATGCCTCCTATTTTTATTCTCATAATCAATATGGATCCCATAATTGTGGGCGGACACGATACCTTTCGATGCAAACCAATGTTTGCTCTTCCGTCCACTCCATTTCGCCGAAGGAACGCAATATAAATGATAATTATTTCTGAAAAATACTAGATTCGACACGTACACATTATAAATTTGAATTTCATTCGGGGCGACTTGCTCTGAGCCGGACCGAGCTGATTCGGAAGAGACATGATTGACTTTTAGACTATTCGGTTCGGTTTTTGTGACGTCCGCATTTATTCGGCTTCGTCGACACTGGTCGTATGATGTTATGCCGAACAACAATTTCCAAAAATCTAGCTCAAAATGTCACGAACGTTCACGATCGTCGAGCGATTGATCCCGAGAATTGACACCCAGCTATCAAATAGTTTAGATCTGAAGGATCATTAGAGAGAGGGGTCGAATTTGAGATTGCTTCCATTTGAGTGAGTACCGTGGTTAATTCTTCGAAGGTTGAATGTGAGTTGCTGAGTATGCAAGAGATATGATATTTGGCGCTTTTGATGGCTGCCTCCCATAATCCTTCCCAATGAGGACTGTGGAGTGGAATGAATCGCCATTGTATTTCACGAGTACTTATACAAGATCAAAGACCTCTAATTGAACTAAGTCCTTTTATACACTCTGATACAGGGTGTTTCATGGAGAAACGAAAATACTTCACAGATGCATAGGTGGCACCAAGGCAGTTCTGGAGATACCCCATTTATTGGGTCTTACTGTCTTCGTAGTTGAGATACAGGGTGTTTTATGAAATTTGCCCGTTTCTTTCTAAGACCATATCTAACGAACCACCCGGTTTATTTTCTTCATATTTGGCAAATATGTTCCTAATTGAGAGCCCAAACGTATTATGCAACAACCGCCTTGAAATTCCAGGTCTGGGTTAACAAAAAATTAGGAATCGTTTGAATTCTCGAAACAACACCCTGTACATCAGAATTTTGAAAATCTGTTTTAATATTCGAAAACACCACTAAAAACTAAACTGAGACTTATACTTAAAATTTTCGCGCACACAGTTTTACTGCATAAATTTTCAACGTAAAAGTGAAGTTTTAAAGAACTTGGATACCCAAAAGTGGTTTGAAGTAACTTTTAACTATGGATTATCAACAATATTGAATCCATAGACCCTATTACTTTGTAATTCATTTCCACATTGGTTTTCATTTATTGAGAATTGACTTGCATTAGATTGATATCGTATATTTTGAAACAACTATGAACGAAAAAACATAATATTAAAATATTAGAAAAATTACTACAAAAACTGCTCGAAATGTCCTTCATTTTGATCTGAATATTTTCTTGTTCGTTTAAGAATATCTCGAACTGCTTTCCGAATCACATTTGGATTATTTTCTGGTCAGCTGATCCCGAGTATTGATTTTCGAGGAATAACTAACGATTTTATGTGACCCCAGACATAATAATCGACGGAATTCAAATTAGGAGATCTTGAAGGCCAATTATGAGGGCCTCCTCGTCCAATCCATGAATTACCGATATTGTTATTTAAAAAGTCCCGAACGATCAGCCTTTAATGTGGCGATGCTCCATCGTGCTGAAAGAACATGTCAGCAGTGTTGTTCACATTCTCATCATGTAGCAAAACTGATAACACATTTTCCAGAAATTCCAGGTATACTTCGAGAGTTAAACGTGCAGGTAGAAAATAGGGTCCTAATATTTTATTATCATAAACACCGCACCATACTTTGATTCAAACGTTTCATAATTTTTTGTTAACCTGGACCTGGATTTTCAAGGTGGTTATTGCTTAATACGTTTGAGCTTTACAGTTACACACAAAAAATGATTATGCTTTCAATAACTAGCTCATAGATTCATCACTAAAAGTTACTTTGAATCACTTCCAGCAAACCAAATTCTTGAAAACTTCAAGTTCAAGTTGAAAATTTGTGAGAAACGACGAGAGAGTAACTCAAAAATAAAAACTGAAATGGTATACAGCTATAAAAAGGACAACCAATGTGAAAATGAATTACAAAGTAATTCAATATTTATGGATTCAATATTGTTGATAATTCATTGTTGAAAGTCACTTCAAACCACTTTCGGTTATCCAAGTTCTAAAAAAATTCACTTTTACGTTGAAAATTTGTGCAGTGAAATTTTCTGCGCGAAAATGTGAATTATACGTCTCAGTTGAGTTTTTAGTGGTGTTTTCGAATATTGAAACAGATTTTCAAAATTCCGATGTATAGGGTGTTGTTTCGAGTATTCAAACGATTCATAATTCTTTGTTAACCCGGACCTGGATTTCCAAGGCGGTTATTGCATGATACGTTTGGGCTCTCAATTAGGAACATATTTGCCGAATATGAAGAAAATATACCAGGCAAAATTCATAAAACACCCTGTATCTCGGCTACGAAGACAGTAAGACCCAATAAATGGGGTATCTCCAGAACCGCCTTGGTGCCACCTATGCACCTGTGAAGTATTTCCGTTTCTCCATGAAACACCCTGTATCAGAGTGTATAAAAGGACTTAGTTTAATTAGAGGACTTTGATCTCTAAATTATGGTTGAGTTTATGAACAAATCTGAAGAATGAACCATTTTTAGGTAAAAACTTGACGATGATGTTCAATGAATATCAGTTCATTTACCCTCAGTGAAGCTACTTTTTATCTTGAGACTTGCTGTTGTTATAAAATCTAAAACAGAATGTTACTGTGCTGTGAAATTTCGAAAATAATGAAAAGTTTTTCGAGAGAACATCTTTAAAATGTTGTTGATTTACTGGTTAGGTGAGTGCTAGAAAAACCCAAGAAACCTCAATTTTTTTTCTGTGGAAAAAATTTGACATTTTATATCTCTTGACAGGTCACAAAATATAACTTTTTACGAAATTACTTTTTTCGGCAACCGTCCGGGAAGTACCCACTTTCCGGACGCTTTTTCTTTGAGAAAGAAGCCTTTCCCGGCCTAGTCCGGGAAGTACGTACTTCCCGGACTAGGCCGGGAAAGGCTTCTTTCTCAAAGAAAAAGCGTCCGGAAATTGAATCCCTTCAATATCAGTAATTGCTCGAATTTTAATATAAATATTAATATAAATAAGAATTAGAATGTTTCTGTTAATATGTGATATTTTCTGTTCTGTTTAATTTAAATAAGAATTAAAATATATAAAAAAGAAATGTGTCGTCTCATTGATTTGTTATTCTAGACGGTTGCCGAAAAAATATTGTACGCAACACGCCCGAAAATGGTTTTTTTGGACTCATAGACTTCTAGGACTCGCTTGCGCTCGTCCTAGAATTTTGTCTATTCGTCCAAAAAAACCCTATTTTCCGGACTTGTTACGTAAATTACTATTTTCCCTGCCAAAAAAATGAGTCTCTATGTATCCGGTTAAAAAGTAGGTACTCATTTTTTTTCCGTGGTAAAAAAGTGATTTCCTGAAAAGTTATATTTCTTTCACTATTAAATGGTTTTTATTCCTCTCACAGAAAAAATAGTGTATTATACACAGGAAAAATATTAGATTTTAGCTCGAGGTAACCGAGATCTGATACTTTTTTCCATTGTATAATAAATAACTATTTTTCTGTGACGGGAAAAAATGTTGACATTTTATCTCTGTTGACAGATAACAAAATATGACTTTTCACGAAATTACTTTTTTCCCCGGAAAAGAAGTGTGTATAAACAAGGTGTTTCCATAGACTTATAAAAGAATGGACAGGACGTGTGAGATAGAATATTGACTTCAGACAAGGATAGAATAATATTAGTGCGAAGCACAGAACATATACTAAAAAACATTGGATCGTGGAAATCTACGCATTAGATATTTTTATGTTCTGTGATTTTTTCAACATTAAGAAAGAGAGATATTGTGAAGGATGGAGTGATTCAAGTTTAGTTTAGTCTATGCTCTACACTAATATTACTCCTTCCTTCACAGTATCTCTCCCTTATGTTGGGGGCACAAAACTCAGTGTGAAAGTCACGTGACCATAGACAAACCTAGCTTTCTATTTGCCTGAATAATTTCCGAAATCACTTCAGTTGGAAGTGAAGTGATTTTGACAAATAGAACATGCCTTTTTCGGATGACAATCAACAAAACGATAAGGTTTGAAATCAAGAGTACCATCGACGATAGTTCGGGAGGAAATTCTAAAAGTAATATGAATTATTCATTACTAGGAATGGACACCGAGGATAATAATTCACTTTCTTTTATGTTTAGAAGTAAATTGTAAACTTTCACCAAAATGTTAGGTTATGTTATTGTTATGATGAACTGAAGTGATTGTGGAAATTAAACTGATTTTGTCAGAAAGCAACATCAGTTGGAAGTGATGCGCATTAGTTCAAAATCACAACATTGTCAAATAGAACGCGCATCAACTGATTTTACATCAGTTGGAAGTGATGCGGCTTCAAATAGAAAGGGCCTATATAAAAGGATGGACAGGGCGTCACGTGACTTTCGCACTAAATTTCGTGCTCCCAACATAAGAGAGAGAGATACTGTGAAGGATGGAGTAATATTAGTGTGGTGCATAGACTAAACTAAACTAATATTACTCCATCCTTCACAGTATCTCTCTCATAATGTTGGAAAACTGACAGAACATAAAAATATCTAATGCGATCCAGTGTTTTTATGTTCTGTGCTTCGCACTAATATTATTCTATCCTTGTCTGAAGTCAATATTCTTTCTCACACGTCTTGTCCATTCTTTTATAAGTCTATGCACGTGATGTCCTTTTATATGTCCTTTTATATGTCTATGCACGATACACTTACACCGGTATGCCGACGCGCATCGAGAAGTGACGTCACTGCGGAGCCTTTCCATTGCATTAGCGTTAGAACTCCAGAGAATAATTGGAATAATGCAATTAATCGCAAGTTTCATTGAAAATGCAATTAACTAACAATTAATTTCAAATGAAATTTCTCAGATGTCTTTGTTTGTTGATTCTGAAAAATATCAATGAAATTGTATAAATATGAATGTAAGTGAAAAGTATCTATTTGTTACTAAATAATAAATTATTGGACCTTCATTAAAAAAACTTCGAATAAGTGAAAATATTATCATCGTTTCTAGGGAAATTTCAATGAATTTCACTTATAATTCGTGAATTTGAAAAGTTTTTTGTCCACTTTTTTCTTCATATTCTGAAAACTGATCTTCTCATTCAGATCCCCGTCTTAAGTTAGTACGGATTGTGCTCAAGCAAAGAATAACATCGAATGGAATCTTAACGTAATTTTTCAGTTTTGCAATCGTGTTATCTTCTAACACTTTGAAAATATTTTCTCCTCAGATAATGAAGTACTGACGGGACACTTCCGACTTCGGAAAACAAAAGTACCTTATTTTGAATCCCTTTTAACTCTTCTGTAATTCTTACAGCCAAAAACTGCGCAATTAGGCATGAAGGCAGGTATTATAACAATAATAATATAACTCCACTTTCATCTCCGCTCCTCAATGACGTAGATGAGCGCGCCGAACGAGTTTAGACTCCTAATCTGCCATACCCGTGTGAGTGTATCGTGTGTCTATGGGTGTTTCACGAATGATTGAACAGGCTTTCAGTGCAGATGCTGGACACATTGGTGAGTCTGAACCAGTGTTATAAATATGTCTTAACAATATTCGTTTAAGAGATACAGGATGTTTTATGTATTTCCACAAAGTTTTTCAATTGGCATATCTCTATAACGCCTGCATGGATCTTCATGAAAATTCCAGCGAATTAGTATGGGACAGTGAGATATTCGCAAATAATGGCTTGCTGATAGCGCAGGCCCGGACTGAGAAAATTATTCTCTTTATTCCACATCTCATAAAACACCCTATACATCAAATTTTCGAAAAGCAAAATTTTCCTCGGAATCTAGAGTACATACTCTTTCGAACAAGCCTATCAAGATCATCATTTTCATCATCATATTATGAACCATTGAATATTTGAAATTTTCAATTTATAGTAGCACGTACCTGTAAATTTCCGAATAATGCCTAAATTGATATTGAATGAATTTAATTTCCCAGTATCATGACTTAAGGCACCGTTTCTCAACATGTAGGGTGCACCCCCATAGGGTTGCACGAACATACCAAAGGGAAAAAAATAAATATCATTTGAAAAAATTAATAACTGACTTAAATCAGAAACACACACATACATAAAACGAAATACATTTATACTTCTTTTTTACACTTTCGCAAAGAAATTCTTTCACACCCGTAAGTGATTTGTTCTCGGAAAGTTCCCATTTATTTTTGACACCTTCCATTAGCTTTTCTTTCTGGTCCATTATTTGTCTTCTCACATGCAGCTTGAATCGATCTGTACCTTCAGATATCATTTATTCTCAATGTTTTGTGAAAGATTACAAAACAAATTCGTTTACTCTGAATTCAACTTTTTCAAAATCTAAGAGGCTCATGATAATAATTTTGACATTGTCTGGTAATTATTGAAATAGAAAAGTGGTGAATTGTTCTGTTTTCATAAATTTTCAGTACGAGAATTATCGAAATGCCGTTATTTACGAATGTCGAATGTTGTTAGTTTATGGATATTGTAAGAGCAATGGTCGTGAAGCTGCTAGGGAATATCGAAGGCTATATCCGGATTGTCGAATTCCTAGTCAACAAAAATTCGAACATGTTAATCGGTCACTTCGTGAAACTGGACATTTTCCGTCAGTAAGTAAACGAGAAAGGGCCAATTCGATGGTGTGACGACCTTTTTTTCCCTGCTGGTGATTTACGGTTTCGGTTTCCTTGTGCTCGGGCGCCAGTTGTGATAATTTTCCTCAAGGTCACAACTCCTTGATGACGTCGTTCACTTACCTAAGCCTGGGTAGCTTTTACACAGTTGGAGAAGGGCTCGGTTCAATCTGAGTTCTTAGCGATTGAATAGAGTCTATCAAATAACCAACGAGTATCGAGTCTGCTCACCTTCAGGTTAAAGAAACACACAAAAATATATATACAAATTTATTTACAGTATAAACAATTTATATTTACAATAAACAAATAAAGAAATATTCCAGAATACAAAGATAAAATAAAATATAATTCAAACAAAAAGAATACACGGATCACTGTTGTTCTTCCAACCTGAAATTCAAAATAATAAGCGGTCTTTAGCGGTGAGCAAACTGAGCAGGTGATACAAGCGGTGAGAGCAGGTGAAATAAGCGGTGAGAGCGATGTAAAAATAAATAGGCGGTGAGAGCAGGTAAAAACACATAGGCGGTGAGAGCAGGTAAAAATAAGCAGGCGGTGAGAGCAGGTAAAAATAAACGGTAAGAGCAATGTAAAATAAACAGTAAAAGCAGGTAATAAAATAAAACACAGAAACAGATATATTTCTTCAGCAAGAGAGCATACACTTAAACAGGTAATCAGTAATCTGAATTAACGGTTGGCTGTCTGGAAACTACAGGTACTTTAGTGTGTTCAACTACGTACACGACAGAAATTTCTAACTGTGTCCACAGATAAAAAAATGTTTCGGAACGGGAAAACTGATTCAAAATAAAATAAAAAGAAAATATATAACAGGTCAGGTCACACCCTTACACCAGTTTAGGTGGGTTGCCAGTCGTGCTTAAGCCGCAATAGCCAACCACACCTCACCTAGTGCCCTGGGGACGGACGGAAACGGAAAATAAAAAGAAATAATAAAAAAAAATAAGATCAACAGGTCGGTATCAAACCCTTGCACCAGTTTAGGTGGGTTGCCAGTCGTGCTTAAGCCGCAATAGCCAACCACACCTCACCTAGTACCCTGGGGACGGACGGAAACGGAAAATAAAAAGAAATAATAAAATAATAATATCTATAGGTCGGGTCACACCCTTGCACCAGTTTAGATGGGTTGCCAGTCGTGCTTAAGCCGCAATAGCCAACCACACCTCACCTAGTGCCCTGGGGACAGACGGAAACGGAAAATAAAAAAATAAAAAATGAAAAATAATAATATCTACAGGTCGGGTCACACCCTTGCACCAGTTTAGATGGGTTGCCAGTCGTGCTTAAGCCGCAATAGCCAACCACACCTCACCTAGTGCCCTGGGGACAGACGGAAACGGAAAATAAAAAAATAAAAAAAAAAATAATAATATCTACAGGTCGGGTCACACCCTTGCACCAGTTTAGATGGGTTGCCAGTCGTGCTTAAGCCGCAATAGCCAACCACACCTCACCTAGTGCCCTGGGGAC